>VXAC01007916.1:7360-56540 GCA_013399225.1 Rhipidura dahli
TTTTTACTGTGAGGTTCAAAAACCACTAGAATGTCTTATCTCCATCCTGAGGATTTTCAAAAGCCATCTGCATATGGTCCAGAGCAACTGACTCTTAAGGGGCCCTGTTTGAGCAGGGGTTTGGAAGTAACGGCCTTCAGAGTTTACTTCCCACTGCTGAGGTTTTCTTACCGCAAGCAAGAGGTCCTTCATCCCTGACAGATCTCAAAAAGAGCTAAGACTGGCTGCTTCATAGGCACCAAGAATTCTCTGCCTGTGGTGTTGCACAGCTTGCGGCAGAGTCCTTGCACTCAGGGGCAAGTCAGTCAGTATGGGATCTGAGGAGACTAAGGCTTATCTCAGCCCGAAAAAACACTGCAACGTGATCAATATCCTGTGATGCAAAGGTTTTCCCTTTTTGGGGGTGTTTCCTGTCATCCTTAGGTGCAGGCCCAGAGTCTTCCGTGGCATCGCTGTGGGGCAAACAGCCCCAAACTCTCTGCACTTCAGTTGCCAGGGCATTTGGTCCTGGCTCCTGCCAGTGCTCAGGGGTCCTCAGTACCACTGAGGGCTCCCAGCCACTTCCTCCTGCAGGTACCCTGTGCCAGCTGAGCCCCACCGGCTGGGCGGGAGCAGTGTGGAAGGGTCTCCTGGAATGGGGGCAGCATGCCCGGGGGGAGCTGAGGGGCTGGTTGGTCATTTTCCAGTCTCCTGCAGGGACACCCTTGGGGAGGCCCCTGTGTGCCCCACAAGGAGACCCTTCGGGAGGCCCCTGGCTCCCCTCTGTGCCCTACACTGAAACCCATCGGGAGGCCCCTGGGTCCCCTCTGTGCCCCATAAGAAGACCCTTCGGGAGGCCCCTGGGTCCCGTCTGTGCCCCACAAGGACACCCTTCGGGAGGCCCCTGGGTCCCCTCTGTGCCCCGGAGCCCTCTCTGTGCCCGGCTCCTGGCGCAGAGAAGCTCCGGCACTCCGCCCGTCTCTCGCAGCTCATGGCGCCCGGTGCCGAGGAGGCTCTGCCGGAGGGCGGCTCCGCCACGGCGGCCGGCACGGGCCGCGGGCGGTGGGAGGCGGCGGCGGCCGGGCTGTGCCCCATCTGCCTGGAGGACGTGGACGAGGCGGCGCACGTGGACAGCTGCCTGCACACCTTCTGCTTCGGCTGCATCCGGCAGTGGGCTGCCGTGCACGCCGCCTGCCCGCTCTGCCCGCTCTGCCGCCAGCGCTTCGGCCGCATCCTGCACGCGGTCAGGGCGGACGACGACTACCAGGAGTACGTGGTCGGCCCCGCCGGCTGCCGGCAGAGCGCCGCGGCCGGGCCCGGGCTGCGCGGCGCATCCCCGCACTGGCGCTACCAGCTGCGGCCCCGGCCCCGCAGCTATCCCGCTGCCGGGAGAACGGGGCGGCCGGCGGAGGGCCGAGGGAGAGATCCGAGGGCCTCTGACACCTCTGCCCGATAGGCTGCAGGGCAGCGCTCGACCGGCCCTGCCGGGGGACCTGCCATCCTCTCGCACGGGCCGGGAGCGCGGCTTGTGGCCTTCATGCACTTGGAGTGAATAGCCAGAAGCTTTCCATAGCGCGCGTCTCTCAAAATTACTTGGTATATTGCACGCGCCTTTTTGTTACTACTAGTTCTAAATTATATTTTGTTTAAATTATTAACGTGTTTTTACCTCAACCCATGACCCTGCAGTGGGGCAGTAGTTGGGGGTGGGGAATGAGCGAGAGGTTTCATAGTGCTTAGTTCCCAGCTGGGGTCAAACCATGACACTCTGCACCTTTTAAGATGACTCATGGTGGCTCCCACGGACAAAAAGGAGGAGTGAAAGAAAACTGTGATGGTTTTTAGGGGGCATATTAATATTTGCAAGAATTTCAGTCTGTCTTCTTAAAAGAACTTCTGTGCGCTGCAGATACTGAAACGAAATGCACTCTAAAAGTACAGTCCATTTTTGCCCCTTTTTTTTTTTTTTTTTTACACAAATGTTTCTTGCCTTGTATTAGATTGTCTTATACAGATAAGCTGCATAGGTTAACAAGCAAATGGATTTTGCTGGTTTCGGTTTTTATAACGTTTCCTCCAAATGCTAATAAGTTTCTATGTATTTCTAAGCAAGAGAAAAAAATCCCAACAACAAACAAACAAGAAAAAACTCAAGAGCTATCACTGAAGAAAAGGACGATTTTTACAGGAAGTATGTACACAAGTAGTATACAAAGTGCAGAAGCAGAATGTGACCTCAAGCAAATAAGGGTATACTTCCTTTAGCAAGCTGTCATAAATTAAACTGTTACTGTTATCATACTCTGTAATAAATGTCAGATAAGAATACATTCAGGAGTTAATATATTACATTAAAGTCAAAATATATGAGCACTTTATCATTTCAGTCTTAAGAGTTATTGTCTAACTTTTGCATGAAGATTGATGTATCTTCATGATAATCAAATTATTAAAAACTTCTGTTCTGTATTAGTTTAGGATAAGCAGCACACTATTTGAAGCCAGAAACCAGGACAAAATGGAAGGAAAAGGTAGTAACTAAAAACAAATACAGACCCTGAAACAAGACAAGTAGCAACTGTATCCTCTACAATATGTCTGATGGACTAGAGAACATGAAGTGATCTTTACCCAGATTCTTCCAGATTGTGCCGGAAGAACAAAAGCACAATAAAATCTCAATAAAATATAATAGCTTAAGAGCTGATACTATCCTCAAGTTTATAGGATATTTGTCACTACCAGCAATTCACTGAGACTGATTGTTTTAAAAGCTTAGATCCCATGTAGATTTGCGATTTATTGCCACATGCTGTAGAGAGAGCTTTAAAATAAGAAATAGGGAAAGTTGAGCAGGATTTATGTAATTTCATGCATTATTTTAAGTAAATGAGATAATTAGCTAATAAATTAATAACATAAAAAGGAATGGGAAGAATACTACTGATGAAAGCACAAGGCAAGGAAAGTGAAACTTAACTAAAGGATTGTCTAATCTGATTAAAAAGTGAATTTGGATAATTACAATCTTGTGTGTCAAAAATCCCCAAAGATTTAGTACTTTCCTCCCCACTTTCCTGCTCAAAACCAAAACACAGTAACTTTGGGGAAACACCTGAAACCTGGTACTATTATGTCATTAGGAACATAGCCAGCATTACAGGAAAAAAAAAAAAGTGCTAAAATATAGGATTTGCAAAAAGCAATTAAAATTATAATCAGCCTAACACATCTAGTAAGAATTTGATAGCGGTGCCTATCTTGCAACCCTTATGAACCAGGCAGTGAACGAGGGCACACACAACTTTGAGTATGTCCAGTGAGTGAGTCTTTTTATATAAGCATACAAGTGCAAGATTAAGGCCCAAGAAAGAGCCTGCCCTACTAGTGACTTCTTAAGACTAGAATATTAATATTAACATCTCTGAAGTTCTAAAATATGTATTTGCTGATACCCACATTTCAAAAGAGCTCTGAATGGATTTTATCAAGAGAGGGTTGTCACCAGTGGCAGAAAGTTCAAGGATCAATAGTGGGTACAGTACTGTTTAATGTCTTCATTAATGACCTAAAGGATGGAACACAGTGCACCTCAGCAAACTTGTGGGTGATACAAAACTGCAAGGACTGGTTTGTAGATAGTGGTTGGTAGTGACTAAAAGCCATCAGGAAATCAATCTCCTTTTAAATTATTTTAGCAATTTACATTCTTGCATTGACAAACAGTGGTAAGGATCAATCTTTGTGAAATAAATAGATAAGATTAAAAAAACTCACTTATACTTGAGTTCCAAAACATTTTTTCTGGAGACTGATAGATGCTAAACAACTTTAGCCCTCAATTTAGCCTAATTTCTTCTCTGCTGATTTGGATATTGCCAATTTTGTACCAATATATTTTTTTCCTCAGATAATAGCTCTTCAATCTGATTGAAAAATACGCCATGTAAAAACTACTAAAAAAAAAAAAAAGATAAGACAGGCATCTCTTAAATCCTAGGCATTTCCTTCTAAATTCAGCAACAAATTCAAGGTACTAAACCTCAATATGTAAACACTTAGAAAAACTCACACTTCCGAGAAAAAAAGAAGAAAAAATATCACAACCAAAAAAACCCCCTAATAATTAAAAACTCTGACTGAGGATCAGCTAAGAGGAATTAGATTCCTGAACACCTTTAGGTATGTAGTCTAAACAATTAGTTCCAGACAACACATACAGAACTAGCAACACAGAAAACAGATTCCAAGTTTCCAGAATAACACCCTTATTTCTGCATCTTCTTTCCTCTTCAATAGACATGACAGATACTAGAGGTAAGCCTACAATTTAGAAAAACACATTATTGTAGATCATAACCATCCCTCACAAAGTAAAACCACAAGTCCTAAATTATTTTATATTAAAACACTATGTTTTTAACATATCGGTTTATTTTCCTATGTCTTTCAGTGTACCTATTTGGATTTGACAGTTTTGACATTGGTTTATTTCGAATGGGATACAAATGTTATTTCAGAGTATAAAATAAATTTTCTTTTCTCTATAATTTCTGTTACTGATACTGCTGACATCAATTTAAAAAAGAAACAAAACAAAAACAACAAAACAAAACCTAATTTTCAAAGTAATATTTAAGCAATTGTTATTTCCATACTAAAAGCAACCCAAAGTAGCCACCATTTTTCAAAACTAACTTCTGAAACCTGAAGTGTTAAGGTTTATACATTTAGGACATTCTTTAGGCTCTACCACATGCTTTGCTTTTTTTTTTTTTTTCCTGTAGAGAGGAATGTAGCTGTCAATCACGCTTTCTTTTGCAACATAAATGTTTTGCAACTTTTACTTGTCACTTCCATTACATGTAATGTAGGAAGCTTAGTACTAAAAACAACTGAAGAACCTGCATAAGTTAAATACATAAATTATTATTAGTGACAGAAAAGGCAACAAGTGTCTTGTGACTCCATTTGCTTTGTTTGTTAAGGAAGAGAAAGCTAATTAACTGCAAATGTCAACCACAAAGTCTTAAACATGTTTATGTCAACGTAGGCTTTGGAGAAGGCTAAAATATATTTCACATATAAACTTCATTCCCCTCTGCCCTGTCTCCTTTCTGGAAAGCAGGATGTTATTACAAAACAGTAAGTATCTACAAAAGAGTGAACATATCAAGCATAAAAACTAGAATAATTTATTTTTAAAAAACAATTCCCTGTATTATTTTAAATATGCATATACTATATGAAATTATTATCTTCATTTTTAGATTATCATATCTAGGATTTTGTTGTAAAGAATCACTCTGTATAAAAAAATCTAATCTAAAAATCACAGCAATAATAGTGGTTGCAGATTTAAACTTTATATGGCACTGTTCAACCTTTAGACTAGAAAGGCTGGTTATTTCACAAAAAAAATAGAAAAATTCTGCAATTTTAATTGCATTTCAGACTTCAAAGAGAAACCTAAAGTCTTGTTAAAGTATGAATTTTAAGGACACTTACACCAAGTGTGAGCTTTAAAACTCTTCTTTCACTATCTTCTTCTATCACAGTTTCTTGTCAAGCAAAGAATAAGAAAGGGAAAAAAGCATAGAAGGGGTGGCAGACAGACAGGAAGAAAAGGATGAAGAGTGTACTTTCTGTCCTCACTTTTCCAACTGTTTAAGTTACAGAAGTGACTGCCTCTAGAGGTTTCATGAAATCTTCAGTTTTTAGTACATATTTTTCAAAAACTAAAAAATACTATCTTTTATAGAAATCCATCTGTGCTATAATAATTCTCAAACTTTTCCTTCTCTATTCTTATACTGAATGTCTTGATCCTTTTCCACCTCCAACTGCAGCACATGCTTATTACAACACACTTTCTCAATCCTCCATGCTATATTAAAGGACTGACCAGTCAGCCTTACCTTCCTTTGTGTATGCTATCACAAATTCATTGATTCCCCTGCACCAAAAATATCATCCTTTTAGAAACTGCTACAACAGTCAACTGTCCATAGAGAAAAGTGCCCATGTAGAGGACAACAAATGAAGAGACCATCATTGTCAATCTGAAAATTGAAACTCCTGGCCATTTTTAACATCTTTGTTCTTAAATTGACACCATGTGCTACAGAGTTAGGTAGAAAAAAACCCCATATTGCTAGAATCCTTAGAAATTCCAGCCACTGATAGCAGAAACTGTAGTGATCAGGTTCCTAAGAGAGTTAACACTGAATTTAAAACACTAGGAGGAGTTTTGTTCAACTTCAGCTCTGAAAACAAAATGAGTGGAAAACAACTGTATAAAAATCCATGTAAGACAAAACATAACTGTTTTTCTCCAGGAAATAAAGGAAGAATTCATTCAAGGAAAAAAAAAAAATCGGCCCACAGGGTGGCAGAAAAGACACACACACACAAATCCAAGATAAAATTCCTGACTCACCTTTGACGACAAATATCCACTGTTAGCATTTCATCTAGTAGCCTCACATACACACACACGCCAAAGTTAGGTGTAAAAATTAGGTAAAGTACCAATTTATTCACATGGCTTCCTTACACATTCATTATAGTGTGGAAAACTAGGTAAGTAGTATATTATAAAGTAGTTAACCACACAATTTTAAGAATACTTCCTATACATTTTCTACAAGAACTGATATCTAGAGATGCAGTTTAGTAAGTATAGCTCTTTCCCAAAGTGAGTTCTGTGTTAACCTCAAATTAAAAAAACTCGTTCATGTACTCCAGGGTTTCTGCTAAATCTTTATTACAGTGAATGCTGCCTAGTTTTTTTTCTAGGTTAGCATTGGTATAGGGGTATTCCAGTTCAGCCTAAAAAGTAATCAGGACTGGGGTCTACATGTTTCAAGCAAGGTCAAAGAAAAAAAAACCCGGATATAAGAACTTAACATTTCCTAACTAAAATGCCCATCACCACTACTGCCATAGTACCTAAATGCTATAACTACAGAAGCAGTACAAAGAAAGCAAAACAATTATTTACATAACCATCCTTAAACAGCTAATGGCATGGAAGTTGAAGTCTTTAAACTTCCTGAAACCTTAAATACCAAGTGCATTAGAATAAAACTAGCTAGTGTAGAGATATCTGAAAACAGGCTAAGACACCAATCCTTATTTTTATGAAAAGCACCTATCAGAAATACTACACGCACCTCGTAGTTTTTAACTCCAAATGCATGCATGTGTGAAATCCATCACCTAATTTTTTTCCCCACCTTCTCCTGGTTACTGATAAAGACTGAATTTACAGAGAATTTAAAGCCATATGATAAATATTTATTTAACTTTGCCTGGTTTTGATCTTTTTTGTTGTAGTATGCAGGACTTTCTTTAAAACATGAAACACCTGAAATTAATTAAATATAGTGGAAGATTATAATATAATCACTGGCATCCTCTTTCTTACCCACATGCCATTTTAAATGTTTTGCGTAGTTATCTCTCTCATACTAGATCATATTGATAAATCAGTTATCTTACCATCATGATAACGTACTACATTAAGAGTTCCCTACAGTGACTGTGCTTATGAAATTTACTTTTTAAAATGCAGTTAATGAAAATGTTATTAGGTCAACTCCAATAGCATCATTGAAGTCAAACTGATAAACTAATGTAGCTCTGTTACAGTCATGAACAAGCATAAACTTCAACAATTACCTTAATTAAATTAGCTTCCGAAATTCAATTATGAACATGTGAATTACACAGACCTTAATACACTAAGAATGTTGCTAACCTGCAGCTAATCCTAGAAGTTCTAGTCCATGGAAACACTACTTTGTCTGGTTACTAACTTTATTTTAGCACTAACTGTGGTGGCTTATTATGCCATTTGAGAGGATTTGCTGAATTGGAAAACTGCAAGAGCATCACAGAAGGCATGTGCTGTACAACATGATAATAAATCTCAGGTGATGTTAACCAATTTCTTCAAAATACAACTAATGTACTAATCCTCTTGTTTTTCTCACTCCTTTTTAGAATGTTTAGAATTCAACCCTCTAATAGGTGATACATGAGTGATTACATTCATATGATTAGAGGGTTGAATTCCAGGCTAGCAGCAGAATTGAGTCTCTTCAGCTCTAGACTCCAGTAATATACACAAAATGAACATCTATATCCATTTATTCATTCTCTATATAACCTCTAGGCTAGAAAAACCAAAATAACTCTCAGGCATCCCAGCTCATGCAGTGAAGATCCTTGTCTAAGAACTGAGAATCTTTAAATTCAGTACTCTGTTTTCCCACACTCCTTTTCATGATCTTTGCTATGTCTCTTTGCCTTTTCAGACATTCAGTCCACTCCATCAACCTTCTCATCTCTGAACCAGTAATATCCAGTATTAAAGAAATGAAAATATACAGCACAAAATGGATTATTCAGAGATTTGTAAGACTGAAACTGCTGACTGTAACTGTTGACTGTAATTGAGTCCTGGCAGATTATTTCTATGGAAATAAGATCTAGTTAATGTTTATGACCAATAAATCAATTCCCAAAAACCTAATCATTTTAATTCAAATATTTTCAAATAGACACTGATAGCAATTGTATATTCTGCAAAATTTAGATTTCCCATTTAAAAGCAAATCATACGGAATAAGCTCACTGCTGAACAGCAGGTCACACAGTAAGTTATGCAGTGACAAAGTCACAGGAACGCTGACATGGGATCTTTTTAATCACAACAGCACAAATACAAAGTGAGGAATAGTTTTATGCAACTTACTTTAGCAACAAGACTATCACTATGCTCTGGCATTTAGTTCAGATTTAGCTCAATAGGTCTTTTAATTGATTAAGGTATTTAACTGACTAAATTAATGAAATCCAACACATCATGAACAATTCCATTCCTTAATTATTTCCTTACATTAGTCTTTTACAGCAGAGTCTAAACTATCCTAAAGCACCTTTAATAAACCAGATAGCAAAACAGCATTGAAAGCATTTTAACTAAACCATATCGTATTGCATTAAAAATAAATTTTCTGAAACTGGTAGCTGAATAGCTCAATTATCCAGTGCTAGTATGTCTTTAGTCAGTATTGTACCAAAAAAAGAAAATACAATCCTAAACAAAAGTGAACACTAGATAGGTATCTATTAATTTGGGAAAAAAAAAGTTTCATAAAAAGGAGTAAGACATGTGGAAGAACATGTAGTTATTTTTAGTAAGAATATACATAAAGCAACTAAATTTCTGTGGCAATTGTCTACAAACAGAAGCATGGATCAAAAACGAAGCTAAAACACATATGCCTGGCCCCACACCTGGAACCTCCCCTGACCACCACGACCTTTCAAACAATCAAGAGTGGTTTTGCAGTGACACTGGCCAGCTCCCTCAGCATTCCTGTGTGCATTTTCCCTCAACCAATGGACTTTTGTATGCCCTGTTTGTTTAAACAGTTGTAACCTGATACTCCTCCACAGAGGGCAAACCTTCCAGGATTCACAAGTTTTCCACTGGTATATGCAACTCCTCAAGGCAGATTTTACCAATAAAGACCAAGGTGAAGAATGTACCTTGGATATCCTGGCCTTTACCATGTCCTTTTCTATCAGATCTGCCCCAAATTGCATCTAGATGACTCATCCTCAATTACTATCTGGACATTTCATTCCCTATCCTGTCTTCCACATATTGCTATATTTAAATAATCCCAAAAGAGACTGTGGAAAGCAACTTATTTTTTACAGGGATCAGCTGTTCCCTTGTGATCAAACTCACTGCAGGGTACACAAGAGTGTGACATCACAAATGTTTTTAGTCATACAGCTACAGTTTGATATTTTGTTGATTCAGCTCAAAATTAAACTACTTCCTTTCTTCATTACACATTTGTCTCACATACTGAAGAAGGAATACAGAATGGAAGTGAAAAGTGCAGTAAAGAACTGTAGAGTGCAGCCAGATATAATTAACGGTATGAGTTAGGAGTCAAACTCTCCACATTTAAGACATCACTACCTGGGAAAAGATATTTTTTCAACACTACAATGGTTTTGTTTCAGATCTTAAAAACAACAACATCAAAGAAAACTGAAATAGTAGTAGAATTTATCTGGGGATACCCCCTTCCCCCAGACTCAAATACATGGCACAATTGACATGTTAATAAATTTTGATAAAATAACCTAGTCAAACACATTAAGGAACTGAAACTTTTTAAAATAACTGATGTATGTCCAATACTGTAATACTATGTTTTTACAACAAGCATTACTGCAGTTATAAATTAATATTATTTTGAAATAACAGCACCAGATACATTCTACATTTGCCACTTTTATAAGAGCACTAGCATACCAATTAATTATTCAAAGGAACTAATGTCACATTTGTCATGTCAAAGCAACCTTCAAGTTCAAAAGAGACTGTCTTCTGCAGAAAAGGAAAAAAAACCAGGCCTAGCTACTAAGACTTCAAGTAATTACAGTATTATTTATCTAATGATTAGAAGCTTAATATATTTTATTTCAGTGAAGTAAATGTAAGGTGGTATCACCACTATTCTCATATTCACATAAAAACTGAATGGTCTGTTATCTCAAGGCAAGAATAACTGCATGTTACTGACTGATTTTGGCTTGGTAGTTATATTCCATGACCAAGTAAGAGAAAATGAAAATAAAGTTTGCTTTACAGGTTAGCGTGTTCAATGACTGTAATAGAAAATTTCTGTGCTTCTAAAAAGACCTAGAAATTACCCAAGTTCCAAAGATAGGGCTTTATGTTCTAGTATGCTTCAAAAATCAAATCATGAGAAACAGCAATTCACACACAATATCTGCAAAATTTTTAAAAGAGAAGTCCTTAATGACAGCTTTATCATCAATAACTAATACAAAACAGGTAGCCCCAAGGGCTACATTCAAGATTGTATGATCATAGTCAGCATTTTCAGAAGTGTCAAAAATTCTATAAAAAGCATGAGACAAATGAAACACAAAGAATTAGTACATGAAACTATAAATGTAAAGCTGTATGCAATATTTAGCAATACTATTTAGATACTCTCCTATTTATTACAACATAAAATTCATTTGGAAGAAAAATGGCAAAATAATATTTTTTTTCTCAGAATACCACAGAAATCTTAGATTTTCAATTGTCAGAAACATAGGGAAATACCTAAGAAAATTTGTAAATCTTAGGCAACTCAGAATTTTCCAATAATGAAAGCCTTGAAAAAAGTAAAACAAGAACATTCTGAAGAATTACTTTCCAAAAATATAAAAAGACATAACTCTCATATAAACAGACATAAATCTCATAACCTGAAAATTCCATCTATCTCTTCAAAAGGTCACCATCAAAGATTATTTTTGTACATCTTTGTCCTCTCTAGATAAAAGCAGGTCTGATTTGCAAGAATACTGCACAGTAGCTTCCTACACCTACCTCTCCAATACAAATAACTTTAAAATCTTTAAGGGTGTATCAAAATGAGGGATACTGAACACACAAATTCAGGTCCAATGCACAAACAGCATTCTGTACTTATATCTGATTAAAGGCTATGTTTACATGATGTAGACCTATTAAGCTGTGTGTTAAGTATTTAATTAAGCAGAAAAATATCTCATTGACATTCTTCACTCTTCTTGGCAAATAAATGTGGCATAAATAATATACAATCAAACAGTGAATATTGTACAGGGGTAAATTCATGCAAGAAGAATATCATACATGCTCTAGTAGCATATAAATAGCAGTTAAGTCTAAAAAATTAATTAGATCTTGGAGTCCTCCACACAATTACATTTAATGCTAATAGAGCTTTTTGCTTGGAACCATTCACTACTTAAGCCTCTTGCCTTATCCATTAAAAAAAAAACTCTGCATTTTTAAACATCTTGTAATTTTACCCAGCATTTCAGTAACACTACATAAACCAACACTATTGCTTGTATTTGTTATTTTAGTCATAGTTAGTGTATTGAGAAAAGGAAGACATCACTACAAAAAATAAACAGAAAGCAGATGATGTTTGCTTCGGATTTGTTGTCTGGTCAATTATTCCAAACTATGCTTTTCACCTTACAGACATTAAACAAAAAAATAATCATTTAGACTTTTTACACTAAATTGTAATGTAATTGTTCTTACAAAAAGTCAATATGAGAATAGGTGTACATGAAATGGAAAATTCTGAAAATAAATTTGCATATCAACAGCACTAATTAAAAAAAAATAGGAGTAAACACACAATGCCATGCCACAACACATTATGTTTCATGGCAATTTAGTAGGAGGATAAATGTACAGCCCAATAGACTACACAGATTTTTTGCCAAACTTCTTGTTCTCTATTGTCCTTTGAACTTCAGCGACCTACTTCCTCCCAGTCTTTCTTTTTACATTTCCAAACACTTGAATGAATTTCCTAAAATTACATATTCTTACAGTCATAAAGAAGAAAATACAATTGGAAGTAATTTATTTTCTCTTTTGCTCACCTTCCATTTTTGTTCCTCAAGATTTTCCATTGTTGCATGCTACAAGACTCTATAATCGGTTTACTGTCCTCTCAGTTTTTAGTTATTATGTTAAATAATTTTTTTCTCTTTCATAAAAATTTTAAGCTCTAAGAAATGAAATTTATCCTTTCCTAATGCAAATTTCACTTGAACTCCCCTAAAAGCACAGAAAGCAAAGTAATATTCATTACCATTATATCTGGCACAGTGTCAAATATCTAACCTCTGCTCTTTTGATTTGAATGGAAAAGGGAGGGTTTTTAAATGTTTTTTTAAATTATGAGGTAAGCAGCCTGACAGGTTAGGTCTAGATGAAGTAGAAGCCTTTAGCCACAAATCCAGCCATTTAGGTTTGCCCAACAAGAACAATATTAGTAAGTAACTATTCTAAGCAACATTTCTGGTCTAAAAGTAAAAACAAGCACTAATACAACATATAGAAACTCAGCTATGTAAGAGATAGGGCAGGAGCTGAACAAAGTTAATGACTGCACTTCTGGAAAATAAATCACATTCTTACAGAAATTCTGATTGCAATCTACATTATTTAAAAATATTATAATAATTATATTAAGAATATTTACCATAATAAATACTAGATCCTGTTTGTTACAATGTAAGGTTAAAATACTTCTGACCTTTTGAAAATACCACAACTGTACTATACAAAACAATTCTGAGTAAAAACACCTTTAACAGCCGTAATCTGTGAACACTGTAAAAGATATGTTCCTGTATTTTAAGATTTTTTCTTTCTATATCCTATCTATAGTTTCATTATCAGTTTTTAACCTTATTCTAAGTTAAAAATAACTAATTCTGCTGAATCCTGCAAACTCTCCTAGCTGTCCAGCTGTGGCAGTTGTTATTTTACCACATAAATACCTCTCTAGTGCACAGTTTGTAGCAATCCACAAATGCGAATCAAATACCTTTGCTTAGATGTCATACTTAGACTAGACTATACTCCTAAATAATTTTTAAGCTTTAAAATTTAAGAGTTTAAATGAGTTGACAGTCAAAACTACCAACTTCATACAAATTCAGAATGTTGTTCAGATTACTGCTCAACTCACAATGCAAATAACAGAACTCAGTATAATTGTTCAACTCAATTGTTTTTTAATACAGTCACATAAAAGCATCTTGTTTCATTGACTACGTCCAAAATATCTCTGTCACCATACTAATACCCTTCCCCATGAGAAATCTAATGTCAAATGAGGAAAAACTTAGTAAGAAATTCTTTACTGTGAGGGTGATGAGACACTGGCACAGGTTGCCCAGAGAAGTTGTGTATTCCCCAACCCTGGCAATGTTCAAGGTCAGGTTGGACAAGGCCTTAAGCAACCTGGTCTAGTGGGAGGTGTCCCTGCCCATGGCAGAGGAGCTGGAACTAGATGATCTTTAAGGTCCCTTCAAATCCCTTAACATTCTGTTATTCTATCTAAATGCTGAGATTAAGAGTTAAAATGGAGAATACTATCTGTAGTCAGACCTAAGAGGTCCACTGAAAAGTTTTCAAAATTCAGTTTTTAAAACTCCTGTGATAAAACACTACTGGTAAACATCTGAACATACTGAAACATCAAAATCCAGTGAAACATCTCAAGTCAAGTCTATAACTTCCATTTTTTTTTTCCTTTAATACTGTGCAACCCCTAGAATTGCCCTGTTACCAGTAACTAAAGATGAAAGTTTTATACTCTTAGAACAGTGTTCATCTATTCAGAAAACAAAGGGTGCCATGTTAATGGAATATAGAAGATTACAAATAACTAATCTGGACCTTTTTTAAGGTAACAGGCTTTACTATACTGACTCTTCAACACCATCCCTAAAACAGATACAGGAACTGAAAAGAGGGGTCAATCGAGTGTCAATCTACATCTTTAACAACCAGTGTTACAATTTTCAACTGTTAGCCAGGGCAAAGCATTTAAAATGAAATGTAATCATCCAGAATTACAATTATTACTATTTCATGAGATTATTTCTGTCTCTCATTCCAAGTCACTTGCTTATCCATATATTTCTACCTTGCACACATAACAGGTCTGGAAAATATTAAATACTGACAGATTACTGACATAAAACAAATCTGTTACTTAGTTTTATTCATTACCCTTTTTAACAGTATACTGACAAGATATTTCCAAACTTTTCTAATCAACACGTATATTGGTACAGCTAGGGGTTTCTATGAAGATCCAGTACAGATCAATTTATAAAAGAAGTTGAGATTCAAAAGCAATTTAAAATGGTTATTAAATACTCTTTTTCCTTAACAACTAATTCAATGTTTCTTTGTTTTCCCCAATGTCTAGTTCCAAACTACTAGACATCAAAGTCATTCATTATAAGCAGCTTTGTCAGGGTTTTGGTATCACAATTTTCAAAATTACTTTCATTTTGCAAAGAGGTTCACCACTTTGAGAAATAGAATCTCCCTAAATTCAACACTACTTTACTGTGAAAAGAAAACCATGACAACTGTTTGTACTCTTGCTTTATTATTACATCCGGCCTGGTCACTATTGGAAATTCAATCTATTATTGTTGCTAGGAGCCTGTTGCTATGCAACCTAAAAGGGTTATGCGGCACTTTCAGGCTGAGAAGTCTTGAAACAGGCCTTCCCCTATGGCTCTAACCAGTTTATTTAAACACATTAATACTCTCCTTAGTCAACCCCAATTCCAGGCATACCCTTAAAAAAAGTTACAATGACAGATTTGAATACTGTAAACAAACACAAACCCCCAAAAATTAAACTGAAGCAATATATCTGACCTATACTGCACGCTACAACAAAGAAGACAGCAATATTTCCTCTAATCCATAATTTGAATTAGCAAAATTAAAATCTGTAAAGTCCAAACTCCTTCAGAGTTTAACCTCCACACACTATCCAGCTAGTATAATGGAGTTGCTCAACATGTTCTGCGAAGGTATTTTATAATAAACTTCTGACAGAACAATACATTTTCATACTATTTTCATACTCTAGATCATAAAAGCAGGACTTCAAGGGAAAAAAAATAATTTCATTAACTCTAAAATGCCAGAATAATTTTTATTTATAATCTATATCAAAAGATGTCCAACAAATCTCTAAGCAGATTTCAAGTGAGTTCTTTGTGTGTCTTTGTCACCTTTACACATTCTACATATGAGACATCTATGTAAGTCTCTGCAGATTAATTTCTTTCAGCAATATTTTTGTAAATCTGCTGAAGAATGGCTAAGAAATGACATGCAGAAGAGCTGATTATTATGGCTTTTCTTTCTAGTAATCTGAGGCTGTTCTAGTCTGCACCAAAAAACAAGTTGTTCTATGGCACCAGAATTAAGAAAACTGCATTTCTTCCAGCTTGGTCCTTTAAATGGATCCATACAACACTGTAGCATGGATTGTGTTTCCTGCCTGACTCTACAGAAAGCTGGGAGTACAAAATAAGTTGCAAATGCCTCTTCTTCAGTTGGTACCACCTATTTTTGCTTAGCTTTTCAAGCTAATTATTTTGTTAGTATGTTTTTCTGAAATTTCTAATCCTCTTTTGAATAAGATGGACAGGCATATCAGCAAAAAAACCAAACCAACCTTGTTTCCCTAAGGGTACAAATTTAAGAAATTAATGCACTGTCACAGAAGTTATTGGAATTGTTAAGATTAGTTATCTAGACAACAGATGTAACAGACAGTGCCACAAAATGGATTCCAGAGTCAGATAAGGAAATGCTAGGGGTTATCCTTTCTAAAATGTTTTGTACTACTTAGTGGCTGATGGTTTTTAGGGGAACCTTGAAAACAGTAACAAGTACAAAGCATGTTCTGAAGACATAAATCCTGGAGGGTTGGGGGTAAAACAGCAAATATCAGCAGAATGCATTAATGAATTCAGATTCTTCCAACTACAACTTTGTTTCTTTTCCATCACTTCTAGGTTTGCAAATTCTTTTTCAAAGGCAAAACTGAACTTTTCACCTGTATCTGGGTAATGCTCAAACAAAAAACTTGCCTTACCCCATGTACTTGAGGGATTTAGCCTACAACAGTTGACAGCCACTAATCTAGTAGAGTCCACAATCAAATGCCTGATTGAAATACATTCCATCAACTTCCACAGCCAAACCCATACATCTAAAGAATTTCTGTGTATAATCACCATTGCTAGTTTACTTTTTATGATTTTATAAAAAAGGATCACTGTACTATGTTACCATAGTCATCATGACCTCAAAGATGACAGGCTGCTTGGACAACACCAACAACTAGATATAGCTAGAAGTGTAATAGAAGCATGTTATACTGTAAAACTACCAACAGGTTTAGAAGAAAAAAGTAGGTATTGATTATCTGAATTAAGTTCTGCAGTCATCATTCTGCTGGAGCTTGTTAAGTACTTCTGTGTTGCCCAAGAATGTATTAGAGACAAGGAGGACTTTGACAAAGAGACGGATACAAAACTACGTCCCTCTACCATTTTTCCTTAAATGTTCTTCTGTAAGTATATTTACTTTAATATTACTGAAGCAAATGAAATTTGTAGACATCAGTGGCTTCTTTACACAAAACAGAATAGGGTCTTCATTTTTTCAATCTGGTTGTCTTCACTGACAATTCAGTAAAAGAACTTTGACCAGAATCTCACTATAATTAGCTTAAGGATGAGCCCAAGATTCCTTCATCCTTTATTACAGAAAGTAACTAACTTGTAAACTGGCCATTCAAAGAAGCTGTGCAAGCTGAACGTTCCCTTGGCTCTAGGAGAAAATTCCACATTAGTAAGATGACTTATGAAGGTAATGTTTCTCACATAATTCTAGAATCCTATTCTTAGGATATAATTCACTACCACCACGATTAGACCAGACCCAATGCCTGTACAACTGCTCCCCTAAGTTCCCTGAAACAACAACAACAAATATACCCCTATTACCAAACCCCTCAAATAACCCAAGATCTTATTTTAAGATATTTTTCAAGCATTCCACTCCTCAATAAGTGGGGTTATTTTCTGAAGAGTCTGGAGATTTACCTGTTCTCAGGTAGCTGGTAAAAGAAACAGATTCTGAATTTTTCAATTCAAGTTCTTTCCAATTACATCAAACTGACTAAAAGAACATTCCTCCGAATAGATGTTGTATATATTGCCAGGAAGCAGGCTAAAGGACCCCAAGAGAAAGCTAGAGATTAGCAAACATGAAAGCAAAGTGGCTGTTGGCAAATAAAAAATCAGGCAGGCCCTGAAAGCCAATCTCTGCACCTGTAGGTTATCCCTACAACCAACTGGGTACATGTCAGCACTGTGTGATGCTTACCAGACTTGTCACACCCCACTATCTCAGGTAAACTGTTAAATATTAAACCACATGCAAGCTAGGCATCCAAAAAGGAACAGGGAAAAAACGCAGCCAAACTGTGGATAGTGAACTGCAGAGCTTAATAACTAAAAATGAGTGCCACAAAAAGTACTGAAAAAATAATTGTAATTGCAAAATATAAGTAAGCAGATATCGCTGTCACCAATGATAATATAATGAAGCAGCAAAAAAGGACTACATTATAAACTGCAAAGGAAGGAAAAAATGCTGACATAAAAAAAAATCAAGACTGGCATATACTTTATTTTGAAAGAAAGAAAGACATAAAGGAACATTTGCAAACTTAGAAATTTAGAAACACATTTACAGAAAGCTGTCTCATAATAAGATGCTGCTTTAGGTCTTAAAGATATCCTTTACCCTGCCCCACCATCTGAATTTTAAGTATCTCTTTAGAAATCTACTACTTTGCTTTGTAACCATGTATTTGAAGTACTGTAACTGTAACAAGGCAACTAATATTTCACTATGTTTACCATGTTCTTTTTTTATTTAAGAAATTTATACTCAATTTAAGAGCAAATTCAGCAGCAGCAATTCTACAGGAAATACACAACAAATGCATTACATTGAAAGGAATGACAAAAATAACCTCTCACTCCAAAAATACTATTTTATCAAACATGCTTGAAATTTACTATTACACTTGACAACATTATTTAAGATATTATTTATAACTTTACCTTCCTGTGTGACCTTTCTCAATACATTAGCTTCCACAAGCACATATTTATTGACAAGACACTGTTATTTTTAACAGTGTTGTTTTTAATGTCACATGAAATGAAATACATTTTTACATTTAAAATACATACAAATTCATACACAAAAAAATAAACAAAATAATTCTGTAAGCCAAACATACAAAAAATCCTACACGTGGCTTTTTGTTGACCTCATTGTAAAAGACACTCAGTTCCAAACAGCACATTCTGTTCTGCTTTTCCAACCCAACAGTACTGAGCACCTGAAAAGATAGTGATTTGAAAAAGCCACAGCTTGTGTTTCCTGGATTTTTTCCAATATTTTATTTTTATTCTATGTGTGACTTAGAACAAACCACTTCAACTTATATTTTCAGTTTACAGGCATTTATTTATAAAAAATATCCAAAAAATATTAAATCCTCATTACTTACCACTGTCCTTCTCTCAAAGAAACAGTTCTCTAAAACACTTAGCTAAGACTGACTGTAGAAAGCATTTGAAAACATGAAACTGTAAAATGAAAACATGCATAATCAGTCTTATTAGCTAGGTTTATCTAGCATGGCTTTTTTGCCCTCAAAGAAAAAAACACTGAGTTAAAAAAAAATTAAGTACAATGTAAAACCCGAGTGAAATAAAGAATAATGAAAAACATACCAGCACACAGAAATGCAAATAAAAAATAATAAAAAAGCAAAAACTTAAAGGAAATTCATTAATTATAAAAAAAAAGAGGAAAGAATGCCATTAATCAAGCTGGTACTGTATAATACTTAAGTGAATACTTAACTAATCTCTGTGCTTACAGTAATTGTACTTATAATACAAATTGAATACTGAGCATTGCCCAATTGGATCCAAACCATGTTTGTTTGTTTATTTGTTTTCTGGCTTCTAGTTTACAAAACATTCTTAACAGGAATCTTCATATAAACTGACAAAAAGCTTGATGTCCAGGAAGTAAGTAATATTACTTTCAAAAGATGGTTTGAAAAAAGGTAATGGTAACTGATATTTATAATTATTTGT
Source organism: Rhipidura dahli (assembly GCA_013399225.1). Lineage (NCBI taxonomy): Eukaryota > Metazoa > Chordata > Aves > Passeriformes > Rhipiduridae > Rhipidura > Rhipidura dahli. Next base: position 26,981 of record VXAC01007916.1, read on the forward strand.
GTTTTTTTTTTAATTAGACTCCAACTTACTGCACCTATAGAGAATAAAACACCAATTCAAATATAAAGAATGTTCAGCAACAATATTTATTCAAGATTTATGTCATGAACAGCAGAAACTGTATTTGATTTCTAAGTCTTAAGATAAAGACATGCAACTGTATAACATACCATTTCATTGTTCTTCCATAATTGCCAAGTAACAGTAAAAATAATATCAAACAGATACCATTAGCTATCTCATTTATAATACGGAAACATAGAAATCTAAACTATGACACATACAACACCAACACTGAATGCTAATTATATAATTTTTGAGATATGCTGAAGTTTATTGCATTTGTTTTCCTTACTGCAGCTCTTTATTTTGCCCAGGAAGATTTTTACCACTTGAATTTCTTGATATTAATTTTAATCACTGATTTTGAAAAGTCAGGCAGGGACTTGACAGGAACAGTCTAAAAGACAAGCACAATAGAACAGAGGTACTTGAAAAAGGTACTGACTATGTTATGGTGTTTGATATTTTAAGGCACTGTGAGTTCTGCTGTGCATTCACATATTTAATTCAATCAGAAAAAGGATTTTTTCTTGGAATTTATGGAAATCCTAGATCCCTCTTTAACATAAATTCTCAAATTTGACAGAGGTAAGTTTAACAAATTATGAATAAAATAAAAACACATGTATTTGCTTATCCAGGCTTTAATCATTCAGTTGAACTCAGCTTATTAGCTGATATGAAACATCTGCATTTAAATAAAGGGATTACTTTCTAATACTACCATGATTATCAAGACTACATTTATCATAATTAGTAATGTATACATATGTTTTTGCTTATCCCTCAAGCAGTGCTAAACAAGAGTAAGAGAAATCAAAGTACATTAATTTAGCTATGGATCTGAATGTCCCACCATGATAAACTCCAGCCAAAACAAACAAAAGACCCCCAAAGAGAACCACTTCAGTCAACAGAGGCATTGATAAGCAAATTATTTTTTCTGATTTCACCATTTACCAGTTACTGCTATACACACTTCCTTAGATGCTCACTCTTGATCTCTATCATTGCTATTAATTTGATATTTGCAGCTATATGATAAAGCATACATTTTTAAAAAAACATCTCTTTACAGACACTCAAAACCATCTTCCTTTCTTCTGAAAAAAATTTTTTTTTTGACACAATCCAGTTCTTATCAAAATGAACAGGAATACGGGCAAGTCACAGGAAAATATTTTAGATATCCTCATCACAAAAAAGAATCCCTCTTCAGATAGCTAGCTGTTATGTACATTGAACACCATTTACAAATCACCAGGCAGTTAGCCAAATAAAGAATGTTACATCAACACCCCTGAACTTGTTTCAACAAAGGAAATTATCCAGTTTATTTTAAATTTTTTTTTAAAAATCCCAATAAAAAATGTTTGCGGTTCTTCCTTTTTTAAATTATTCTTCTCTTTTGCTGCAACAAAAGAATTAAAAACTGCAGATTAAGACTTTGATAAAAACACACAAATAAATGCCCACAGAAATCAGCAATTGGGGTTTGGTTTTACCAGGTATTTAAGCAGTGTCCTTCCTTCTTTTATAAAACCCTTTGTTCATCATTGTCTTCTCCTGAAGAGACCTAAAAAAATTGTTTTCCTGCTACTGCAGTTTACTGCTTAAATTTTTTTGCCTCTGCAGGACTCCAGTGAAAAGTCTCAAGGTTTCATTCTAAAATATTGTATAAATAAATGTGAGAAATCCAGTCTGTGTCCAGTCCTAAGTTTGCAAAATCCATAGAATGAAGTGGTGGACCAAAATAACAGAAATGTAACACACTTGAAGAAAAAGAGGAGCCCAAAAGTTCTGTGTTGTTAGGGAGATCATCTCTTGGGCACCCTATCCAGGTCTTTGTGATATATGTCACAAGCACTACTTAGTGACTCTAGCTCTATCCCTCCACTTTGACCTCCAGATGTGAGGATTCAAATGCAGTCCTAAGAAACTGAACTGACCAACAAAACTAGAAGACAAACTAGATCACATTTAGGAACTTCTGCTGTAGAGTTGGAATCACAAGTAAAAGCATAGTATAGCTTGGGCCGCCATGGATTTCAGGAGCTCCCAAACCCAACTTCCCTCCCAAAGCAGGTTCAGACTTGGCTTAGACCAGCTCCCCAGGGCTTTATCCAGCCAGAGCTTGAAAATTTCCAAAGACAGAGATGGCAAAACCTGACTTGGTCCAAGCTGTGTTGCTGAGCTGTCCTCATGCGGAGAAAGGTTTTCCTTGTCTCCAATCTAAACCTCTCGTTTTTTAATTGTCTCTCATCCTTCCACCATGCACTTCCATGGAAGTGCACTTCCAGGGAAGGCTGCTGTTAGGACCCCTGAAACTCTCTCTTCTCAAGACTGAACAAGTCCATGTCCTTCAGTGCCTCCTCATAGACATGTGCACTCTAGTTCCTGACCGTCTTAGTAGCCCTTTGCCGAACTTACTCCAACCAACAGCTTTCCCACAACCGCAGAAGAGTGAGGGTAAAAACAGAAATTATGTGAAGTTGTATAAAAAATACAAAAGAGAGGTGGATAAACATTTCTCTCAATTTCCTGTCTGTAACTGTGTTCATACAGCTAAAGAGATACATTTTTTATCTTCCCTACAGCCAAGGCACGCTGATAGCACATGTTCAGCTACCTGCCATCCACGAGCCTCAGGGCCTCATCCAGCCTGTAATCCCAGCCACTCTTGTCCCCAGTCTGCAGACTAACAGCTACAGGTCTGTGAAGCCATAGAGAGCTTCAGCCTAGCATGCGTCTCCCTTTTGGCCAGTAGATTATTGTAGAAGTAGGTTAAAAGAGTATTCTTTTCAGTGACTGCTTTTGTTCTAGATTTCACTAAAACAACTGTGTTTATAATAGGTAATCTGTATGTTTGCTGTAAGAAAAGATAAATTTTCTAACACCCTGTTAACAGATTGAGAAAATATACTCAATACAGAAATGCCATACCAGTCAGTGACGTGAAAACCACCAGTTTTACCCTTTGCCCTAACACAAATAACTCCATTTGACAAGGTTGAACCACCTAGATTAAAATACAATGTCCTGCTGGATGACTCCTATTCCTATGAAATTATCTACCACATTTCTTCCACTTTTCAAGGGAAAAAAAAACCCAACCAATCAACCAAATACAAACCAACCACAAACTGCACACCTACTGCACTGAGCAGGTGACCCTAAGCATCTCCTGTTCCTTTGGTTTTATTAATGCCTTAATTAAGATCTAGAAATAAACAACACACTTCTGAGACAATTTTAGTATAGGAGGTAATATAAAGGCTGGTCTTTATTGGAGGCCTCCAAGAGGCAGGTATGGAAAAATGCCCATGCTGCATAGGGTCAACACAGTTTTAGAAGTTTATCAAATCAGCTTAATTGAAAGCAATCCCCAAGCACAAGTGATGAGGTAATTCCCCCTGGTTCTACCCATCTATGAATTGCTCCCGCCACCCCCGACCGTAGATAGGAACTCAACTGTGTTTATGAAAATGTGTCTCGAAGAGCTGCTTTCAACCTTGGCTTTCAAGGAGAACCAAGACAGGATAGGGGCCTTGGACCCCTGGGACTTGGAGCCTCTGGAATGTGTTTTGTCTTTCTGTTTATCAGGGTAGGGAAAAGTACTGGTGCTACCTAGGAACTGTATAATTATACAACAATAGTCTACAGAGCTATAAATACATATATGAAGGAAATATAAAGCACAATCATTCTGGCATCATTATGGTAAACGTAAACATTTCCATACTAGGAATTTAAATGCTGTAACTAGAGTACATAAAAGGCTTTTGAATCAGTAAATGGAAGACAGAAGCACTTCATGTAGAATAAACATATTTTTAATACCAAAATCTAAATATTAGCCAAGAGAATAGATCACTGGGAGGTCAGAAGCATTTCTATGAAACAAAGTTATGTTGTGACTATGCAGTTTGTTTTATGGCGATGACACAGGTGATTTTATTAGAGGACTTAGCATTTTATGAACCAACATCCCAATTCCCACTATTAATACTCAATTACATCTTCAAGCCATTTTTAATGGCTAAACCTCTTACTTTCCCCTTCTTATACTACAAACTCTGGGACAAGTACTAAGGCATTTCTGACCAAAACTTACACACACGTAAACCATTTCTTTGTCACAGATGACAAAAACATAACTTCTGTTTTCCTGTCTGCTGGATACATCTGTTTTTCTGACTTGGACATTATATCTTTTCCCACTTTATAAAATATGGGGAGAAAATGTTCAAAGTTTTTCAAAATATTAATTATTTTCAAGTACAGGGGAAAAATGAGCTGCTGGCTCTAGCTTAATCTTTTTTTCGGTAGGCTGCAGATGGGTCAGTCTGTTGATGTTGAGCTTTCAAGAAATTCAGCTGTGTCTGAAGAGTTACCATCCTTGGATCATAGCATGTAACTGAAAATGCTGACACAAGAACTTTTGAGTATCTCAAACTTACAACTGTGCTGAGGACACAAGCCAACAAAATCTCTGAGATTTACAGCACTAAGTTGTTACAACTCTTAGCCAAATATCCTAGTACTTCATCCTGAAATTAAACAATGGGAACCCTTATGTGGCAATCTTCCACATGCAAAATAATCCTAAAACTTCTCTTCAGTGCAGTTGCCTGAAATATGTTTGTGACAAACAAATAACCTGTGATTTGAAACCACATGAAAAATCTATTTTCATTAGGTCATGGAAGTTAGTCACTGCACTGAAATCATGATCCTGTGTCCAGTTCTTCCCTGAATTCAAGAAATTACAGTTTCTTCAGAATTCAATATGGACAAATAAATACTAATGTAGAACAAGTGGTGAAGATACTGAACACCTCCAAGCCCTATTAAAGACAGGAAATTTGACTCAATGTCTCATATGAAGATCACCACAGGAAATTTTAATGTCTGAAATTTAAATCTCAGTAAGACCTGCCTGCAGAGGAAGTATGGATTTAAGAAAGTAACATAAAATCTGGATATCCCAGACCACACAAGTTCATAAGGTTATACTGTTGGACAACTGACCATCTGAATGACCTGAAACTACAGCATTAAAGAAAACACTACACCAAACAGACACAACTGAATCAGCACAAACCCACAACTTTTGAAACACTGGAAGGTCTGTTTCATAAGACAGAATCACTACTTGAATGATAAATTATGCTACTGCTTTGTAGGACCATTTCTAATTCTGAGTTCACTGCAAATAAATCTTTCCTTGGTGTGAAATAAGTTTGCTATCTAAGGCTACTTCAGACACAAAACCTAAATTCTGTGAACTAGCCTGAGGTTTGCAAAACCCTATACATTTCTCATCTCCACACCACTGCAGATGAAGTATACTGAAATCCCTACACATCTACTTGCCCACTAGTGTTCCATGAAATACCCTCTCAGGACTGTGCTCCTTATACTACAAAGGAGTTTCAGAGTCAAAGAAAACCAGAGCAGCTCAGGACAACCTTCAGTCAGAAAGCACCTGGAAAGAGACAATACCATAAAGAGCTGCATTTTCATCTTAATTAATTCACTCTTACCTCACTTCAAAATCCAGACTTGGAGCTCAAAAGTATTTCCACAAAATAAGGGAATGAAGCTATATTTCTGTCCTTACTTACCTCCACTTATTATTAAATAATAACTACATTATGTTAAATCTACACCAAACATGGTTTACCGTCTAAAACAAGGAAGCTCACAGAAGAGCTTCCATGCCTTTCAGAAAGTCCAATGAATAATCTTCCTAGAAGTTACAGGGAATTGCTATTATTATTACTGCAAATCAACTCTGAGGAATTAGAAAACATACTGGATTCTACATTTTTCCATTTACTAAATCTGACAGGAAAACAATACAATGAAAAAGGAAGAGTTATTTATCAAATCCATTAAAAATTGCAACTCACTTAAAGAGGTTTAACACAGAGTGGACAAAACAAAATAGGAGAGAACCGAATGCTAAATACAAACACAAATGTTGACATGATCTTAGCTACCACCGTGTGTCAACGCACTTCATGGCTAACAGTCAATTTGACAAATCTGCTACTATGCAAGTAGCTCAACTGTTCCTCACTATCCAAGGCTAATATAACTTTGAAAACAGCTGGACTTTCCTGCAAAAGTAATCGAAATAGTTTTCATAAATTATGTATTTTATAAATGGTTGTAATAGTATGTTGAACTATATATATCAAAACAATAACTTTCTATAACTTAACTGTAAATTGCATATCATCTGATCATTAAATTAGTCTAGATTCTTCAATATGAAATTTTGTTGGAGAAAATTTAGTTTTTAAATGGTGATTATATAGCAACTATTTTCCTTAAAAACACCGAAAAGGAAAACTGGGATTTTAATTGAAGAAACTAGTTCTAAGGCAAGGTTAATTCTTTATCCTATCTCCTAAATTCCCTGAAATAAAAAGTAATTAACACTCACTTCCAATAACAAACACAATATATAAAACCTTAACTAGAAAGACAAATTAACAATCCTTTGTGTATAGCCACATGTCCTTCCTAATGGAAGAACTACAATGTGCAGCTCATCAACAAAAATGGGAGGCAGGGAACAATCCTCCTTCATTAAATCTGTAACTCTTGTGTCTACTCTCAAGCCACAGAACAATAAAGAGGTAAGTATACAGCAGACATCTTACTGGGAAAACAAAACAGTTAGGATTCTAAGTGGAGAATCCTGAATACTTTTTGCAGCAGTTAAATAGAAAATAAGTCTTCAAATTTATGAGACATTTAATGTAAGCCAGAAATCCTGACGTTGACCACTGCTTCCAATGGCATGAGAACTACAGTTACTTTGTTATTTTTGCTGTCCCGTACCAATAATGAATAGATTTTGTCCTCCTTAGAAAATGCTAGTTACCGTTTTACTGTTCAACTCTGTTAGTTTCACTGTTTATTTCACGCCCAGCTCTTTGCAGTACAGAATGCTACCATGATGCAAGGAAGAAAAAGCTCAGGTGGTAAGACTCTTAATTTTGTTAAGATGAGGCTACACAGTACAATGGCAACATTTTAAAATACTTTGTTGATAATCTTCATTGTGCAGGTCACACTAAAGGACAACAGTACAAATTGACAGTCCTGGTCATCTAACCCACTAGAAAGGAAACAGCTCAAAAATTCAATAAACATCCAGTATCATTGTCGGATTAAGAGAGATACATAAGCAAGACTGTTCTCCCTTCTTCCCACCCCATATTTAGGCACTTCTGGGGAAGGGGAAAGAAATTCAGACCAAAGGTATTAAAAAATCACCTGAAAATTCAACAGACGTGAACTAGTTCACTGGAGCCAAAAATGTATTTTTGAATAAATAAATAGCTATCTATAATCTTAATAACTGTCTTGAAATTAGTTCTGTCACAGAATCCTACTATACTTTTAAAGTTCTTTGTAAGGAAGGTATAGTTAACAGCACATAAAAAAGTAATCAGACAAACAACCACAAAAAACCCAGAACACCTTAACTGAGGTAGAATAATCTGACTCAATGGCACATGCAAAGTGACATACTTTACCTTTTAACAGATTTGCTTGTTTCTATTTCTACTTTGCAATGTTGCATGATTTAAGTACACTGCTTTTCAGTTTAGAATACATCCCCGAGGTGGTATGTAAGAGAAAGCATAGTTAGATTAAATATAATGAGGGAAGTAAAACAGAAGAGAGAATCCATTTACTTGGTAAGTAAACAGTAAACACAGCTTTAAGTCATTAGTTGTAGCAGCAGCATCCAAAGCCTGAACAAAATCTAAATATATGGTTCCTGCCTTAAAGACCTTATAAACTTACTTGAAATCAGTCTTCAATAAGAAGAACATGAAAGAACTAAATATATTTATTTCACAGTTCTCTGTTTACTCAGAGATCATCTAAGAAGCTGAGATGTACTGAACATACTGAGTTTATGGGTAAATGAAATGACCTTTAAAGATACTGCTAAATTTCTCTTTCCTCTCTTAGATGATTGAATGAAGTTATAAATGCCACAAGTACACTCAAATTCAGTTATTCATGCACAATATTTGGCATTCTCATAGCATTGCTATGAATGTCATGCAAGAATTTAAAGAAATAGGTTAGAAATAAATTAGATATTCAAAGAGGAAGTCTGAATTGCTAGAAATTAACCAAATCTCACTAAAATTTATATTGTAAATAGTGAAATTTCTTTATCAAATAGAATTTACAATATATTCCATCCACTACCTCTTGACTTTAGGACACTAAAATTGAAGTTCCTAACTAACCAAACAACTTGCAATAGTGGAACAGGTAGAACAATTAAACCGTTTGCAAGAGTGTGTAAAACCAAGCAATTTAAGGTGTACTACCCTAGACTCATATTTCCTCATGTTTCCAAAGGGAAATTACACTAAACTAGACTCCATTAACCACCTACACACAGAAAAAAAATATTTCCTTATTAATCTTGTGGGGTATGATAAAAAAAGAGATATTACTAAACTACAAAAGTTACTACAATTAATTTCTAATCTGACAGGTTCATATATCCATAGAGAATTTTTTTGAAATGAAACATAATTGTACTTATAAACATGTAGAGGCTGGGGCTGGTTTGGGGTTTTTTGGGTTTTTTTGGTTTTTTGTTTTTTTGTTTTTTTGTTTTTTTGAGGGGGGGTTGAAGGGGGGACTGATGGCTTTCTTTCCCAGAACTAATGACTGATGGAGAAAAATATCCTGTCCTTTTTCCAAATCATCAGTACATGGGTATGCTGCAATCCCAGTTTTATCTAGGAAGAGCTTTGGTGAGAAAGTAAAAAATCTATATACATCAGTGCATTTTTTAAGAAGTGTTCACATATGAGCAAATAAGCTACATAAAATGTGAATACAGACTTATAAATTAAAAATGTAACATACAATAAGGTCATGCCAAAATGCATGTGCATCTCAGATAAATTAATGCAGTACTTCAATAAGTATACAGCTTATCTAGTTTCAGCTATATGTGATACAGACATAACTCACATATAAATATTTGTTTTCTTTTGATGAACAGAAATTGCATTTTAAGTGTGTGTATCTACACACACAGACATAATCAGATACAGAATAGCCAATTTTCTTTATGATTTTTAACATAATATTGTCAAAACAGCAAGTTGGTTATATTGCATTGCACAGAAAAAAAGTGTGAAAATTTTGGTAACATTTATTCAAGTCCCATATGCATTATCAATGCCTCTCAATGAACAAACTTTTAGGATTTTTTTTCCTTTTTGTATTTCAAATAGCATAGCACCCTCTGGTGCATCTGCTAGAAAGAAAACAACTAACAATAAACACCAGTCATTGTGATAAAAAAGTCAACATAAAAAAAAGAAAAAAGGAATCCTTAGAAACAAAATGACAAAGAATTATTAGGAAACCAACTTCAATTTCATTATTTCTTATTAAAATCTTTTAAGTTTTAAATAAAAATTTTTAAAAGAAAAGAAAACTGCAGATGTGCTAATACTGCAGGGTGCCAGAAAAAAATTAAACATAAGTTTGAAAGTAATCCTGTGTTCTTAATAGTAATTCATTGTTATTAAAAAATATTCTAAAGTGAAGTAATCTTTAAGTAAAAAAGGTAGCAAAACAAAATGTTACACCAAGCAATGTATCCACTCTTCATCTTACAAGAATAACAATTACTAGGTCTACAGCTATCCACACAGTCAAACTGCTGAATTTCACACCAAAATAATCACATCTCCTTCAAAAGTCCAATGAGAAAATAAATTTTTAAATGATTGTATTATATGAAGCACTTCAAACTCTGTAATGACATTTTAACTATTAAAGCATAAACTCATTAAAACATAATATGATACATCAAACTACTAAAATACACCTAGTCACTGGGAAAAATAATTTTCTACAAAAGTACATTTTTCTAATCACGGAAGTGGAGATCACCATCTGCTTTAGGAAGCTCTTTTGTAAACCTCTGGAAGTTTCAACATAAGGCACAAGAAATGAAAGTGACACCTGTTTAAATCAGCCATCTGTCCCTAACAAACTAGATTTAGCCAAATCAGTATATATACTGATCCTTAAATTTCCAAAATATGGGTACGCATAGCATCTGTGAGAAAAAAGATGTATTGTTTTGATTGACAACCAACTGTAGGCGAAATATATAAATAATAAACTTGTGGCTAAAAGAAATAAAAGGTCTGAAACGTTAGTAATTCATTTTAAAAGCTTCATTAATTTTTCAGCCCTAACTCTTTAGTTTTACAAAAAGGCATTTTCATTGATAATTTCAAAACAGTCTTCTTTTTGTGTTATTAGACACTCATTTGACAGAGAGTTCAGTTTTTAAATGGACGTCCAACCACAAGGACACTACATTGCCACTGAAAGCTTGTGTTTTATTCTGTATTGATAGAGCAGTCACGTCTTTTCAACTGACAATGATTTCTAAAAAATATTTTAATAGTCATATGTATTTTTAAGAGCCTATTCATTTTTTAAGCATCCTGCATGACACATACCTGAAGATGTTAAGCAGTTGAAGACTGCAGGTAAAAAACACAACTAATGTAGAATAATATTTTAAGAAGGAAGAAAGCCTTTCAAAGCAAAGCATGAAAATGAGAAACACTAGCTACAACACAAAAAGAAACTACAATGATAAATTCCTATTGCATTTTAGACATTGGTTTATGTTTCAAGTATGAGAAGAAAACAAAAGCAGCCTTACCTCTCAAAAGTTTAGTAAATGAAAAGAAAGTGTAACACTTATTTCTGGAGGCAGTTTTTGTTTAACAAACTATCCTGTCAGGCAGGAACAAGAAATTGGAGAGTGCTAACAAAGCTGAACCCCATTATCTAATTAAGCACCATGACTTTAAAATCTTTAACAGCTTTTAACAGTATCTTTGATGCCCATTTCATTTACCTACGCTACCTCACTGAAAGGATTTCTCCAAAGTAGCACAATGTAGGTTAGCTTACTAGTAACACAACAAAGCACCTGATGCTGTTCGGCTTGGATACGTTGAAACAAAATTAGATAGTCACACTCTTTCATAGTCATGAAAGCCTATGCATTTAAAATAAATACATAAAAATCATGAGCCGTGTCATTGTCAAACACTGGTTAGCATCACAAACTCCAACTATTTTGTTAGCTGTGGGCATTAGGGAATCAGAATGTATATTGCAGATCTCATCTGTGGTCACTGCAGTATCTCAGAGAGAATAAAGAGTCAGTACTTTTCTCAGTAAAGTCCATAATATTAAAAGCAGTGATTACACCTGCTTTATTAATTTCCGAGTTGTAGTCACTGGCTAAGGAAAATGCAGCTAAATATTACTACAAAGGTCTTTGGTTTTAGACAAAATCATGTGCTTTTAATATGACTTTTAAGAAACACCTGTATACATCACCGCACAGAGTCAGAACAGAAACTTTGTCTCTCACACAGACATGCACTTTCCTTTGCTACCCAAGGGCCTGGATACATGTTCTGCAAAGACAGATTTCAACACCCAGGAATGATTCCACCCTGAGAAGTATTCTATCCTGCTCTAGGTGAGCTAAGAAAGGTATGGTGCAGAGCTCGTATCTTCTCTTTTCAATAACAGTATATGCCAGGAATTATTTCAAAATCAGTGAATCACAGAAATTAACAATGAATTCATAAAGACTTAGATGCGCCATATAACTGATGCCATACTAGAACTCACACAGAAAATTCTTACTGTATTTAGAACCTATTTACACTAGGAGCTACAAAATTAGCATGTAGTTATTTCATCTTGGCAAAATAAAATAAAAAGATGATGATGTAGAGACTTTTGGTCATTATCCCAAATAATTTCTTTTCTAAATTCTTGTGAACCATGAACTATTAAAACACATTTTAAAAAAATCCAATATGCCTTACCTCAAGGAACAGCAGTATCAACAATGCACTAACTACTTAGCAGATTTTGTAGTGAATACCTGCTTGAAAAAATTGCCCCAGTCACATTCATTGGTAGTTCCAATGTGAGACAAGTCCCTTATCTTACACTGGACATCTAAAGATATAAAAATTGAAAAGGAGTATATACAATTAAATATAGGCTTTAGATTAAAACCAAAAGCATTATTTTTTCCTAATTATTTTACAAAATAAATAAGGAAATAAATAAGTCACCTCTTCAGAAGGAAAAAAGTGTGCCAAAACATCACATGATTTGACAAGTCAAAGGGGGGAGTGCAACTGGATACGGAAATGTTAAGATGTTAAATGTTTCATTGCCATAAAAGATGCCAAAAAATCGCTTTATCCAAATAATTCAAAAAGTATATGAAGTAAGATTTGACATCAATGATAACACAAATCTTTAGATCTTAATAAGAAGTCACAAAAAGGATGAAAAAAGCAAGCATTTTGGATTGAAAATAAGAAGCAAACCATACTCATTAATAACATGAGTTCTACTACATCTCTTTGAGAGGTAAATAGCTACCACTTTCCTCTTTCACAGAAGTACTCTTGAAAAGCAGCACCAATAACAAAATCACACAGACTTCTTTTTAATACTATTTTTTTCTCCTTTCTTTGCTGCTCAGCACTGAAACCCGCAGTCCGTATCTTGAATTTCCTTCATCGTGGAGAGTTTTAGAAAACAAATGGATTCTCTCCACATGAACGTAACTCACTGTGCAATAAACTAGACCTACACATGCACTTTTCCATGCTACACTGTCAGTATGAAAGCACCATTTAAAAAAAATTCCCTGCAGAAGTAGTGCAATAAGAAAAAAAAAAAACAACCTGCTACTCTGTGTGGGCATTGGTGGGGGTATTGAATAAACAAAAACCCACTCCACAATACAAAGAAAATATAGCTTGCACGAAAATAAAATGCAATTGTGAATTACGAAGAGAAGAAAAAAACTACACAGAGAAAGCACCAAAAAAAAAAAAAGATTTATATGATCGATAGCACGAGAGTATCATTAAAAGATACAGCAAGTTCACGAAAACCTGCAACATTTAGTAGTCACCTCAAATCAGAATACGGCCCCTGTAAATGAAAGGGGGAAATCAACCTCTACTCTTTCTGTCCTACAGGATCCGTCTCCGGCTGCATCATTCCTCCCAACCCTACGGCTTTTTTCAGGTTTAAAGCCAGTAACCTTTGACTGCGGCCGCAGCGCGTCCCCCGATTTCTCCATCTCCCGACCCGTACAAATGAGACCCAACTCAGACGCACACCCACCGCATCCCAGCGATTGTCCTGGAGGTCCCGCAGCGTGCCTACGTCCCCGGCATCGCCGAGCCTCTCCTCCCCCTCAGCCCGCACGGCGGCCGGCCCCGCTCCCCGCCCGACACCCCCGTCTATCCCCGCCGCCCCTCTCCCCCCGACCGCACGGCGCTCCCGGGAGGGCCGGGGGGGATCGGCGGGCAGCCCCGCGTCTCCTCGCCGCCCCGCGAGCACGGGCGCAGCCCGAGGGCGCAGCCCGGGCCCTGATGCCGCGCGGAGAACGAGGAGGGAGGGCCGGGGTACGCCCGTCGAGCGCATTCACCTGTGCCGGGGCGGGCTGCGGCGGCGCTCCCGCTGTCGCTGCTGCTGCTGGCGGCGGCTGCGGTTGTTGTTGTTGTTGTTGTGGTGGGTGACGGTGAGGCAGGGGGTGCGGAGCAGCGGCAGGAGGAGGAGGAGCAGGAGCGGGAGCGGAGCGGCTGTTGTTGATGGGTAACAGTCGCCAGGACTACGGTGACTATGGCGCTCGACTCACAAGGCAACGGTTGCTATAACTCACAAAAGNAAGAGGAGGAGGATTGGGTCGCCGGCGATAGGCGGTCATGCAAGGGGGAGCGCGGCCGACACCGTGCCTCTCGTCTTTCCCGTCCCGCCGGCTCCCTGGCGGCCTCGCGGCCGCCCGGCCGATCCTGGACTTCTGCGGAGGGCCGAGCCAAAGCCCCGGAGTGCCCGGTGGCTGCTGTCAGCCCACGTGGCTTTCCGGCCCGAGTGCGTGCGTTGGGCCCTTGTCCCAGCTGGCACACCGAGTCACAGAATCAGTAGGGTTGGAGAACTCTGAGATCGTCTGTGACCAAATGCCACTATGTCATCTAGATACGGCACTGAATGCCACGTCCAGTCTTTCCTTAAACACCCCCAGGGAGGTTACCACTCAGTGTGATAACCAGATGCTCTCCTGACAGGCTTTGTCTTTCAGGTGTATACAGAGTCACGGGGTTGGAAGGGATCAGGGCAGGGTCACCCAGAGCAGGTTAGACAGGAACATGTCCTGGTGGGTTTTGAATGTCTTGAGAGAGAAGAACTTCAGGAGCTCGGTGGGCAGCATGTCCCAGTGCTCTGCCACCCGTAAGGTAAAGAAGTTCTTCATGTGGGTAGATGGCCCTGAGGTTACTTACAATACCGTCTGATACTATGTCTCCCTGTGGTCCCCGTGCATCCCTATCTGCAGCCCTTTACTAACCAGAAAAGTATCTCAGAAGCTTTATACACAGTTGCAGCAGTCTGTCTGGCCAGTAACGCTTGCCAATAATCCATGTAAACCGTGGAGCTCCCTCTTGACCTGTGTAGTGGTCTGTGTTCTCACATGTTCTACCAACACATGGTTTACCAGTCACATCCTTCTCCCACCTCCTGCTAAAAGGACCTGACATTTGTGTGGAATGCCCTACGATCAACTCCACTCCACCAGTCCCTACAGAAACAAATCGAAATTGCTCTTACTTTAGTAGATTTACTCTGATTTTAGGGCTCTGTGTAGTCACCATAAGCTGTAACAACTATTTACTAAAAAATACTGGGAAATAAGGTTAAGTATGTACAAACAAGATCTTGACTGACAGATTTAAAGTCTGTAACAGAACAATCTTGAATTAATAAAACATTTCTATAGCTAAGGCTATGTCTTGCTACTTCTGCAGTGGAACCTAATTTTCATGAGATGCTAAACTAGTAACTTCAGCTGAGATCTTCAGTGTCATTGGATGTCTGGGTGTTTTAAAGAGCTCACTCTCACTTTCATGACTAGCCTTTTCAAAAACATAAAAATGCAACATAACTATAAGCATTCTAACTTAATAAAAATGTATAGCAATGCATTCAATTAATTAAAGGTAAAGGGTATTTTGATAAGCATCTTTCATTTTGTCTATCTAGCAAATACAGGTAGTTTAATTTAGCTGGTAGATGGGAAGGTTTTAGGATTTGGGTTTCATACAGTTTAGAATTTTGTATGAACAGGATGAAAACCAAATAGAGGTGTCAGATACTGAGTAGTTTTACCAGAAAATTGTTGCCAGAGTGATGTGACCTAATTCCATGGTAAAGCTTTAGCAACGTTCATGTCATCTATGTTGCTAAAGAAAGAGTTGACCTTAAGTATTTTAATTGTGGATATTGTCCTTCCTGTTGTGTCAATTGTCACTTGCATTGTTACATGCTTGGCAGCCTTAGTAGAGTGAGCTGTGGTAAATGCACTAAAGTTGGAGGATAAAAGCACTAGGCTGTTGTTTTTCTTCCTGAAATCACGGAACTTTATGTGTCTACCTGTGTGGAAAGAACAAATCAAGGCCTTGGCAGAAATATAAAATTCTCTGCATTCCGGTTTGTAACAGGTTTCACCTGAGGGGGAGGAGTATTTTTCACATTCTGGTCTCCAACAATATGTATAAATATCACTATACATTTTCCTTGAGCCAGTATATTTGCAAATATTTTAATCTATAGCAGCGTTTCAGTCTATAAGAACATTATAAATTTCTGTGTCAAAGTGAAATACCTACTTTTGTTACAGGAAAATTGTTTAATCACTACAATATTTTGGTGCTTCAATCTATGAAGTTAATTTGCAGAGGTACCCACTTAGATCAGTCAGGACCTAATGGAATCTGTTTCAAATAATTTCAATTAAATTTCTGCACATTTTTATCTCAACATTTTATCAATTTGATCTTTACCTAAGAATGCATGTCTCATCTTAATTTTTGATGAAGTCTTCTTTTTAACTTATTCAATGGTTAGTCACTGCAAGATAATCACTAAAACATTCACTCCATTCCTAGAATTTTTGTAACTAATGACAGTATTAAACAACCTGCCAAATTTAAATATGAAAGCAGTGTTGATTAAAAATGGTTGTGTTGCTAAAAGCCTCGTGTTTTGTATTTAGATGCAGAATATGCTGCATATCTCAAAGTAATTTTATACCTTACTACATGGATAAGGGATAATCAGAATAAAATCAAAGTTTTTCACCAGTGAACTAAAAGATGGTTGGACAGAAGTTGCTCATGTACCTTGAAAATTACCACTTTTTGTTGCCAGATTCAAAATTTAAACACCTGTGAAAAAAGAACAGAATAGTCATATGCAGGAATTTCTACTGTAATTTTGAATGTTGAGAATGAAAGTGGAAGAAAGACTATTCCCATGAATTACATTTTTTTTTAAATACTGGATTTATAATGCTTTAAGTTTTTTATTTTCAACAGGGCTACATTGCCATCCCTCAGAACTTGGCCAAAATACACAATCTTACAGTTTGACTATTTCTTATAAAGTCCTAATTAGCCTGTCTAGTAATTTCACACATTGCCTATTTTTTATTTATTTTAAGTCCATTTCATAGGTTGTTTGCATTTCCAAATGGTTTTCAGATACATTCTGCCATTTGTAGCATATCTGAAAGGTATCATAAGGCATTCCTGTCAGCCATGTTGTCCAGAACACAGTAGCTATGTATCTTATGAAACAGTGCAAAGACAATCCAAAATACTAAAGTAAAGTGTGTGAGAGTAATCAAATTGATTTAGACCATGGGTACATCTAATCCAGTATACTTATTGGTCCAGATAGTATAAGTTAATGCCTAGAGAAGTGCAGTAAGAAGCATAAATGCATTTTAAGTTGTTTAACTTTGCCACCTTTTGGCTATTTTCAGCTGAGTGATTTTCTTAATCCTGCATGACTAATCTTTTTTTATACACATCAGAGAATTTTTTCCAAGAACTTCTGTAGTTACCCCTTAAACTCATGTATAAGCTTTGCATTTGCAAAATCTTTTGTCAAGAAGCTCCAACTGTCTGGCAGCTGTTACATAAGGAAACAAGCCCTTTTGCTTTCTTGGCTGTCTAGTCCCATTGATTTCTGTGGTTTTAATTCTTAAGAGTGCTCATGATGTGGGGGAAAAAGGCAATCCTTTGCCTAGGTATGTATAGATGCTGATGTGAAAGGATAGGCAATTTAGGCAGACCTAGAGACTGCAATGTCCAATTGCTTGCCAGGCATGTTTCTTTTGGATACTGTAGTAAAAATACAGAAGACTAAACAATTCTACTTAAGTAAGTTAGTTAGTTATTTACCTTTCGGGTAAATAGTAGGACATATAAAAATCTACTTTTCCGTTACCTTATAGCCATAACAACTCATTCACTTGTCTCTTGAGTATTTCTACTTAGCCCTCTTATGAAGTGAATGTCCCTTCTTACTTGGTGATCTGCATACCTGTACTCCAGCTATATGTGGTACGTGTTCTCCAAATTCCTACTAGCATTTTGGGGTTTGTATAGGGTTAGGTGAAGTTATCTTGGTGCATAGGTTCAGTCCCTTGGAGTTTGCATGAACAGTATATGGGGTTTTTTATGTTGACTTTTCTTCTTCAGTTAGCATCCTGGAGTGTCATAGAATCACAGTCCTAAAATAGTTTGGGTTGGAAGGGAACTTTAAAGGTCATCCAGTGCAACCCCCCCTGCAATGAGCAAAGACATCTCCAGTTAGATCGGGTTGCTGGGATCTCTGTCCAACCTGATCTTGAATGGTTCCCACCACCTCTCTGGGAAACCTGTGTCAGTGTTTTACCACCCTCACTGTAAAATATTTCTTCCAAATACCTAGTCTGTATCTACCCTTTTTAAGCTTAAAATCATTACCCCCTGTCCTATCACTACAGGACCTACTAAAAGGTCTACGTTAATCTTTCTTGTAAGTCCCCTTTATAAGTACTAAAAACGCACAATAAGATTTCCCAAAAGCCTTTTCTTCTCCAGGCTGTTCAAATCTCTCAGCCTCTCCTTATGGCAAAGGTGCTCCAGCCTTAAGCCTTGTGGCCCGCTGTGGACCTGCTGCAACAGGTCCACGTCCTTCCTGTACCAAGGGTTTCAGAGCTGGATGCAGTACTTCAAGTGGAGTCTCACTAGAACAGAGTAAAGGGGACAGTTGCCTCCCCTGTTATTCATTCAGGTACACCAGTATTTCGCTATCAGTCTTTACCAGAAAGTTGAGGAACTGAGACTCCTTTTCCTCTGCTGACTCAAC
Organism: Rhipidura dahli; assembly: GCA_013399225.1. NCBI lineage: Eukaryota > Metazoa > Chordata > Aves > Passeriformes > Rhipiduridae > Rhipidura > Rhipidura dahli. Next base: position 45,383 of record VXAC01007916.1, read on the forward strand.
TACCAGTGCAGTCTGCATGTTTGACCTTGGGGATGGGAACAGATGGCCTCACTGCTTTGCTTGTGTATGCACACTTCAGGGTTGCCTAGGCCCTCTGTTACACTGCTATGCTGGTCTGCAAGTCCTGGGTTCTGATGAGGATAAGTTGATATCTTTTCCACTTAGAGAATACTTAATTTTCTTAAATTATATTTTATCCTCGCTGCTGGTCCTCTCATCAGTGGCTGATGAGACATCACTGGTAGACCACCAATTTGGTGTCTTCCTTGCAGTATGAGCTCTCTGTCCACACTGTTTTACACATTTTACACATGCACTTTCCTGGATTCCCTGTAGGATCCCATGTGGCACCCTGTTGATAATTCTGAGATACAAGTCATGGGCAATACCATAATTTTCAGGAATAAAGAGGACAAGATTGCAAGAACTGATCATAAAGGCTGATCATAAAGAGCATGTGTAAAACTGGTGACACCTGGCCCTTTATGCTCATGAAAAGCACTGCAGGGTGTGGCATAAGCTGTACATACTGAGAGCTTTCTCCTCCTACCTCTGTGCTTGCTATACACTGGTGGACTTAAGTGGGTGCAGCCTGATCACTGAGTTGAAGCTCTTATGTCTGCATTAGCAAATGAAACACGTTATGTGCCCTCATGGAATGCACCTTCCATTGGTTACATTGGAAAGTGTTTTGAAAAGCTGTATGAAGTTTGTATGTACCAAGATGGCATCATGAAGGGAATCAAAGCACAATAACTGAGGGCAATAGTTTTGCCTTGACAGTGTAGGAGCTTTAGTGTGAACTAAAACACTGTAGTAGCACATCCATGGATAATTCAGAAGCTTGACATGTTAATCAGTATTTTCAGTATAATTAGGAACTTAGAGAAAAGAAGGGAAGGTTTATGACCTTTTTATGAATAAGGTAACTCAGGAAGAGTACAAGAATGTCATTAGCACATGCAGAGAGAAAATTAGACAGGCAAAAGCTCATCTAGAACTCAATCTAGTCACTGCTGTGAAAGGTAATAAAAAGTGGGTTTATAAATACATCAACAAAAGGAAGACCAAGGAAAATCTCCATCCTTTATTGGGCAGGGAGCAGAACCTTGTCACCAAGGATGAGGAAAACGCTGAGGTCCTAATGTCTTCTTTGCCTCAGTCTTTAACAATAAGACTGTTATCCTGAGGGCAACCAGCCCCCGAGCTGGGGTACAGGGAGCAGAACAGATCTCATGCAATACACGATGAAGTACTAAGCCATTGAGACACTTATATGTCTATGAGATTGGATGGGATTCATTCAAGGGTACTAAAGGAGGTGTTGGAAGAGTTCACTACGATAAGCTCCACCATTAGTCCTGGCTAACTGGGAAGGTCCCAGACCTGGAGGCTGGCCAATGTGATGCTCATCCACAAAAAAGAGTCAGAAGGAGGTTCTGGGGAACTACAGGCTGGTCAGTCTGACTTCAGTGCTGGGGAGGGTTATGGAACAGATTATCTTGATTGCGATCACTCAGCATGTACAAGACAACCAGGGGATCAGGCCCAGTCAGCAGGGATGTAGGAAAGGTGGGTCCTACTTGGTCAACTCAATCGTCTTTTATGACCAGGTGACCTGCCTAATGGATGAGGGAAGAGCTGTGGATATTGTCTACCTGAATTTCAGCAAAGCCTTTGATATTGTCTCCCATGGCATTTTTCTGGAAAAGCCGTCAGCCCATGTATTGGACTGGTACACTGTTCACTGGGTTAAGATCTGGCTCCATGGCCAGGCCCAGACAGTGGTGGTGGATGGAGTTACATCCAGCTGGTGGGCAGTCACCAGTGGCGTTGCCCAGAGCTCAGTACTGGGGCCAGTTCTGTTTAATATCTTCATCAATGACCTGTATGAGGGTGGCAAGTGTACCCTTACTAAGTTTTTGGACAACACGAAGTTGGGTGGGAATGTTGATCTGCTGGAGAGTAGGAAGGTTTTTCAGAGGGATCTGGATCAATGGGCCAAGGTTTCCAGGTCCTGCCTTCAGGTCACAACAACCCCGGACAGTGCCAGAGGCTGGGGCAGAGTGGCTGCAGAGCTGCCCACAGGAAAACAATGTGGGGGTGTTGCTGACAGCAGCTGGACATGAGCCAGCAGTGCCCAGGTGGCCAAGAAGGCCAATGGCATCCTGGCCTGTACCAGCACCAGTGTGGCCAGCAGGACCAGGGCAGGGATTGTCCCCCTGTGCTCAGGCAGTTCTGGGCCCCTCACTGCAAGAAGGACACAGAGGTGCTGGAACATGTCCAGAGAAGGGCACTGAACTGGGGAAGGGTCTGGAACACCAGTCCTATGAGAAGCAGCTGATGGAGCTGAGGTTGTTTAGGCTGGAGAGAAGGAGGCTCAGGTGTGACCTTATTACTCCCTACAACTGCCTGAAAGGAGGGTGTAGCCAGGTGGGAGTTTGCCACTTCTCCCAGGCAAGAAGTGACACGACAAGAGGAAATGGCCTCTTGCTGTGCCAGGGGACGTTCAGGTTGGATATCAGGAGGACATTCTTCTCTGAAAGGGTTGAAAGGGTTGTTAAGCATTGGAATGGGCTGCCCAGGGAGGTGGTAGGATTACCATTCCTGGAGGGTTTCAAGAAGTCACTGGATGCAGCACTTAGTGCTATGGTTGAGTTTACAGATAGTGATGGGTCAAAGGTTGGACTTGATGATCTTAGAAGTGTTTTCCAACCTAATGATTCTGTGGTCATTTGATTTAAAGTTGCTTAGAGTTTGGCTGCATTGTGTTTTTAATAAACAAGAATCATACACAGAGGTGTCAATAATTATTTTAAAATTTTTATTGAGATATGTTCCTAGAGCACCTTTACCTGTATATAAAGAATAAAAAAAATAAGACATTTGTTGTTCTTCAGTATCTGATATTACAAATGTAAAATATTTACTAGGAATATATTATGCCAGATTTTATCTGAAATAGAGAAATACAGATTTGTTTGGTTGCCATGCAAAATCTGAGATTATAGAAGTCACTGAGAACCCGTATTTCTTTCCAGAAAATTACAAAAATTTTCAGCCCTAATCCTGAAAGAAATTCCTTTGATTATAGAATTTGGGGGTTTTAGTTGTTTAACCAGTGTTGGGATAGTCATTTAAACAATTGCTACAAAAATAATTTTAGTCCAACTTTTTCATGTCAGGGGCTGGTGTCAAATTGATAACTTTTGTAGGTGTGGTAATGTCAGACATTTTGAAGCAGTGGTGTTTGTACAGACACCAGAGAAATGAAGTGTTCAGCTGACTGGCTGCAGGTGAGACTTCAAAATTTCTTCTTTATGCTCAAAGACAGTGGCAGAAAAGTCTTTGGATGGATGGATGGATCCTCAAGACCCTCTTGATGTGTTCTGATTAAATCAATCCACTCTGGGCAGTGACAAAGGATAAAGGAATTAATTGTCACTTTCCGCACTCTGGTGTCCAGTAGAGTTAGTACAAGTCCTTTCCTTCATCACAGTGAGGCTGAACTTCGTAACTGCTGTAAAGATCAAGTGAGCATTGTCCTTTCCAGTAAAACAACTTTCAGACACCTGAAGTAGTAAATGAATGCAACACACAGTACTGTTTGTGAGAACTCTACTGCCTACTCCATGAGTGGGTGATATTGCAGATGAAATTTAAAAATCTAGTAGAGACCTTCTCTAATACAAATACCCAACCGGAAGAACATATGCCTAGTAGATCTTAATTTAAATTCAGCATGCAATTATAAACCAAATCATCTACTTATTTACATAGATTTGGCTTCTTTGCTGAAGTCAAATGGGGATACTTCATCACTGGCTGGGCTAGAGAAGCCCAATCTAGGGTCTTGTAGTAGGCTTGGCATTTGTAAACAACAGCCTTTGTTTGTGATATAAGGCTTTGTATGTTGATTCAGTGAGCCAAATACATACAATGTTATGAAAAACAAATTAGCAGTGGGAGTTGTGGTATACAGTCAAGGGCACTACAGCCTTCTTTTGGTATAAATATGTACAGTTTTGCACTACACTTTTTTACCCATTGCAGTGAGCCTAGAGAAAACATTTATTCAAGCCTCTTATGTACATTTTAATTTCTTTCTTAATTTGTACAATCAAATCTGTCAAATTCAAAACATGTTACACACTAAAGCTTAAAATCTGTTGCTATTTTGGGATTTAATTTTTTTCTTTTTGGTAGCATTTAAAACTAAAATAATGTAAAAAGACTCAAAAAAGTGTGCATCCCATTCCACACAGGCAGAATCCCATTTATTTTACTGTGGCTCTGTGGGGTTCTCCAGCTCATATTCACAGTCTGTGATACCTTTCCTGGAGGCTGATCCTACAATGAAACAATGCTGTCTGTGCACATGGGTGGTGGCTGCAGGGCCCTGAAATGGAGGCAGACATGTCTGTCCCAACAATGGTGGTCAAGCAAGTGCCCAAAAGGCCTGCCCCAGGAGGCTGATGGGGGGACCTGGGCTGCACAACCGCAACAAGTGTCCTGCTTGTTTAAAGCAGCAGGAGGCAGGAAGAGCAGGAGTACTGTTTGCGAGAGCTTGATAATCAGGGTAGGTGTGACTGCTGCAAGCCTGCTTCATAACCTTGGTGCATCACTCAGGGGGTGAAACAGGCTCCAGTTCTTTGAAAACCATGGGTGTGAAATCCTTCCTTGCTAAGAGCATCACATGAGCTTCCTCAGCAAGCTACACCGGGCTGTACAGGACTATCTTATGGGTAATTGTGAGCCAGGGTAAACAGGAGCATCCTGTGAGTGCAGAGCTTCCTCATGAGGCTGCTGGTCACACGATTGCCGGGCAGGAGCATGGCATGGCAGCACAGCAAGTAAGTCAACACAAGACATCATGTCTCCTGCAACAGCAACTAGGAAAGGCAAAGGCCAAGACTCAAGGCAAACTGTGAATGGTCAAAAACAGTGGCATAGACTGCTGTTAGAAGACAGGGGCAGAAACAAATTTTGGGTTTCATCCCTATTCAGGCTAAACCCTATTTTTTTTTTCTTCAGGTGCTGTATTGAGTTTTCTTGAGGCATGTGATATATGGAATGACTACAGATCTACTCCACATGCCCTTGTACTTTCTAAATACAAATTCAAATCCTGTTCTTTCTTATTGAGAGAATATTGACAGTAGCACAGTGTGTCCAGTCTTTGTTACTGTAACTGTACTATGCTACCATTGGGTCTAACTGAGGTTCTATCTCCAGAATTGTAAAAGCATCACAGCTGGTTGGCACCTCTGGAGCACACACAGTCCCACCGCTGCCCAGAACAGGTCAGCTACAGCAGGTTGCTTAGGACTGTTTGACTGAATATTTCTAGGGATGGAGACTTCACAGCTTCTCTGAGCAACCTGTTCACAACCACCCTCATTCAGCCTTCAGTCAGTCACCCTCACGGTAAAAAAATTTCTTCTTATTTTTAAATGGAATTTTGAGTATGTTGATTTTTGCTGTTTCTTCTGTCACTAAGACGAGCTCTGTCTTTATTCTGCTCATTGGATATTTATATACAGTAATAAGATCTGTCTGAGATTTCTCCAGGCTAAAGATGCACAGCTCTCTCAGCCTTTCCTTCAGTGAGAGATGCTTCAATCTCTATCACTCTGACCCTTTGCTGGACTCACTCCAGTATGTTCATGTCTCACTTGTGCTGGAGAACTCAGGACTGTGCACAGCACTCCAGATGTCTCTGATCAGGGCTGAGCAGAGAGTGAGGATGAAATCTCCCTGGCTGCTGGCAACACTCTTCCTAATGCAGACAAGGAGGCTGTTAGCCTCTGCTGTAAATGCATGTTGCTGGCTCACGGTCTACTCACCCTCCAGGACCTCCAGATGTCTTTTGGTCAAAGCTGCTTTCCAGCTGGTCAGTCTTCAGCCTGTGGTGATGTGGAGGGTTATTTCCCTCCAAGTGGAGGACGTGGCATTTTCCTGTGATGCTTCTGTTCACCCATTTCTTCAGCCTGTCCAGCTCTGTCTGAATAGCAACACTCATCTCAGTTTTATATCATCTACAAATTTTATAAGGTTGCACTCTTGTCCCACCACTCCTAGGCCCTTAATGAAATTGTTAAACAATAGTGGGCTCAGTCTCAATTCCTGTAGCATACCAGTAGAGACCATCTCACACCAGCTGGTGTCTGTGCAAGTCACTATAACCCTTTGAGCCTGGGTCTGAGGTGAGGATGTAGCTTTCTGAATCCTCCTTTGTGCCCTTCTTGAAGATGGGGATGGCATTTGCTTTCTTCCAGTCTTCAGGAATGTTGTCCAGTTGCAGTGACCTTTCAAAGATACTTGAAAGTGTCCTCACAATGACAAGGGCCAGTGTTGAGCTCGTGACGGGTACCCTTCCTTTCAGACCAGGGCAAATAAGCAGAGGACGCTGCTGTACTGCTAAAGTTTTTTATTCCATAGTCTCATAGTTTTCTGAAGGCTGAGTTCAAAGGGGATACATGATAAGGCCAAGCAGTAAGCAGTAGCAGCAGCAGCAGAGGCAGAGAGAGAGCGGGGGGCTCTCTCCTTTCTTCTTTTTTATCTTCCTCACCTTTTTCTTCCTTCTCTCATTCTAATTGCAATTACAATTAATAACTTTTTTTATGGATGTATGGACCATAATTGGCAGTTGACCAATAAGATTTACACACGATTCTAGTTTTACTTTTCTTAACCTATCCTGATCTAATTCTGACAGTCATAGGCCTTACGCAACTATTACATAGGCATTACCCTGAAATGCGTACATAATTTCTATCAGCTTTTATTGTTTATGTAAACATTCTATCTAAAAAATGTGAACACTCTATCTAAAAAATGTGAACAGTACAGTTCTATCTATATTTTGTCTAAAATAGAGAAATTCTGTTCTTACTGTGCTGCAGCAAGGACTGTGTTTAAGGTCTCTACTGCAGCTTTTCAATGTTTAACGCACTTAACAAACAGTTTTACTAAAAGTTAGAGATCTATACTTCTATTTCATTCTGGTGTGACTTCATGTATCTTAGCTTATCCAAAGGTTTTAATTCAAACCCTGTGCCTTGACTCTCCTCTGGGCCTGAGTCCAGAGGAGTTTTCATTCCAACAGGCCAGTTCTGTCAGCACTCATGTGCGCAACCTGTCAGGTCCTGTGGATGCATGAATATCCAGTCTATTTAAATGTTCTCTAACCTGCTCATCCTCCACCAAGGATAAGTATTCCTTGCCCTGGTCTTGCTCACTGGTCTTAGTGAACTGGGATTGCTTTATCTCTAAAGACTGATGTGAAGGAGGTATTGACTACTTTGGCCTTTCCCATATCCCTTACTTCTAGATCCCTGACCATTTAGCAGCGAGCCCACATTTTCCCTTCTCTTCCTTTTCCCAACAATGTACCTGTAGAAGCTTTATTTTTCTCCCCACATCCCTCATCAGGGTCAACTTCCCTAACCCTTCATAAACACCTGTCCTAACATTAGGATTTGCCTAGTAATCCTTAGCCATCAGGACCCAGCCACCTCATCATCCAGCTCCCAAGGCAGAGGCCCATGCATCCCGACTGCCCTCTCACATAAAAAATGATGTCACCTCCTCACCTTCCCAGCCTGTTCTTCCTGCAGACCCTGCATCTGTCCATTGCAGTTCTCCCGTTCTGTGACCTGTCCCAACATTCTCTCTGATCACCAAATCTTGTTTCAGGCTTTATAGTTATTGCATATTGGTGCTTTTAAACACTAAGTAACTGTCACTCTCATGATGACTAATGTATTTTCATAATCTTTGTGAATCACAGAAATCCTATTGCACTTGAGTATTTGGACCACATTTCACAAGAATCTAAAAACAATATATGCGATAAAAGTGCACTCTTACTTTACATCACTCTTAAGAAAAGTCAAGAGTATATTTTCTGAATTTAAACATCCCTGATACAGAATTTCATGTAAGGTTTTAGATGAAATGCATTTTAAAATGACCGTGATTAAGTGGATGTATCACAAATTAGAAGTTATTTCAAGTAACTGTAGCATGTTTTATCTTTTATTTTTGGCAAGGTGTAGGGGGAACAGTAAGATCTAGATTGTGCAAGTTGCTTACTGCCAAATTCAGTATCTATTCAAATACAAAGTTATCATCCAAAGGAGTACAAAGACAGTTTTTGAAGACAGGAGAACAGAAACATGAAGAAGTGTGAAGATTTTTCCATGATCACACACTGAAGCAACAGAAAATAAAAAAATTTGGATCTTCATATTCTGCATCTTGGTAAGAATATTTTACTTCACCAGCACCTAAACAATCATTACACAAGTTCATAAGGCACAACTTAAACAGTTACTATCTCTATGTCCATTCAGAGAGTACAATGTGTAAGATATGTTTGTTGGCTGCAGAGACACAAGAAGCAATTTTAGCATGCAGTCCAAAAAGTATACATTCATGGTCTCGCTATGGACAGAATGGAAGGAATTTGGCTAAGAGGCGTGCAGGTCTTTGTCCAGGCAAGGAAAGGGAGCTGTGGTGGAAGGGTAGGTATTTTCAGTTCAATACCCACAAACATATTTGTTGCAAAAGTGAGTTTACAATATCTACCAAAAGCAGATGTTAGGGTCCTGGCTGCCCATGAAGCTCACAGAAAGATTTAGTTGCCTCATGAGGGATTCACTGTCCCTTATGGAGGCCAAAACCATCTAGTTTTCAGACTACCCACTGTTGACAGTGTTGTGCTCTTAAGCCTTTCATTCTGGAAGAACAACAACACAGATACAACACAGAATCACAGAATCATCTGGTTTGGAAAAGACTTCTAAGAAGCATAAAGTCCAACTATTAAACTCCTCTGTCAAGTTCACCACTAAACTTGTCTCTAAGTGCCACGTCTATGTACCTGCTAAATCCCTCCAGAGCTGGTAACTCTACCATTCCCCAGGGCAACATGTTCCAATGCTTGCCCACTCTTTATGTGAAGACATTTTTCCTAATATCCAACAAAAACCTCCATTAGCACCCTCGAAGCCATTTCCTTTTGTACTGTCACTTGTTACCTGGGAGAGGAGGCCAACTCCCACCTTGCCACAACCTCCTTTCAGGCAGTTGTAGAGAGAGATAACATGTGCTCTGAGCCTCCTTTTCTCCAGGCTAAACAACCCCAGCTCCTTGAGCTGCTCCTCATAGAACCTGTGCTCCACACCCTTCCCAAGCTCCGCTGTCCTTCTCTGGATGTGCTCCAGCACCTCCATGTCCTTCCCGCAGTGAGAGGCCCAGAGCTGGACTTGAGGTGCAGGCTCACTGGCACCACGTACAGTGGGGCAATCCCTGTCCTGGTCTTGCTGGCCCTCCTGTGGGCAGCTCTGCAGCCACTCTGCCCCAGCCTGTGGAGCTGCCTGGGGTTGTTGTGACCCAAGGGCAGGACCCGGCACTGAGCCTTGTTGAACCTCACACTGGCCTTGGCCCATGGTCCAGCCTGTCCAGAGCCCTCTGCAGAGCCTTCCTGACCTCCAGCAGATCAACACTCCCACACAGGTCAATGCCATTCATACAGTGCCAGAGAGTGCGCTCAATTCCCTGCTCAGATCATTAATAACAATATTAAGCAGAACTGGGTCCAGTACTGTAACTCCATCCTCCACCACTATCTGGGCCCAGCCATACTGCCAGTTTGCTTTCATAGCATAGAGTCCACCAATTCAAGCCAATTCAAGCCAATTACTCCACAAGAATGCTGTTGGAAATGGTAGCAAAAGCTTTACTAAGTCCAGTTGGGCAACATCCATAGCCTTTCCCACATGCAGTAGGCATGCCACTCCACCATATAAGGAGATCAGGTTGGTCAAGCAGCAGCTGACTTCCACAAACTCCTGCTGACTGGCTCTGATCCCCCTGGTTGCTCTGCAGCTGTCACATGATGAGGCTCGGGATGATCTATTCCATGACCTTCTGTGGCACCAAGGTCAGGCTGACAGGCCTGTAGTTCCCTAGGTCTTCTTTCCACCTCTTCTTATAAATGGGAGTCACACTGGTCAAATTCCAGTCAGCTAGGACCTTCCTGGGGAGCTAGTACTGCCAATAAGTCATGGAAAATGTCTCAGCAAGCACTTCCACCAGCTCCCTTAGTATGTCTGGTTGCATCCCACCTGACCTCATAGACCTGTGTATCTAAGTGTTGTAGAAAGTCAGTGACTGTTTCCCCTGGGATTGTGTGAGCTTCATTCTGCTCCCCATCCCTGTCTTCCAGCCCAGGGGGCTGGGTATCCTCAGAACGACTGGTCCTGCCATTAAAGACTGAAGCAAAGGTGCCATCAAGTACCTCAGCCTTTTTCTCATCTTTTGTCACTATTTTTCCCACGACATCCAGTAAGGGATGGAGATTGTCCTAGCTTGTCTTTGTTGGGAATATATTTATAGAAACATTTTTCATTGTCTTTTATGACAGTAGTCAGATCAAGTTCTAGTTGGGCTTTGGCCCTTCTAATTTTCTCCTTGTATAATTTCATGATATATTTGTAGTCCTCCTGAGCTGCATGCCCCTTCTTTCAAAAGGCTTAAACTCTCCTCTTTTCTTGAGTTCCAGCTAAAGCTCCTTGTTCAGCCAAGCTGGTCTTCTTTCCTGGCACCTTGTCTTTTGGCATATCAGGACAGCTGGCTCCTGTGCCTTTAAGATTTCCTTCTTGAAGAATGTCCAGCCTTTCTGGATATCTTTGCCTTTCAGGACTGCCTCCCAAGGGTTTGTCTCAATCAGTGTCCTAAACAGGCTGAAGTCTGCCCTCTGGAATTCCAAGGCAGTTTTGCTCACTCTCCTTATCTCTCTTGAGAATTGAAACCTGTCTTTTGTGATTGATGTGCCCAAGACAGCCAGCTATCACATCACCCACCAGTCCTTCTCTGTTCACAACAGCAGTTCCAGCAAATGCCTTCCCCAGATGGTTCACTCACCAGCTGTGTCAGGATGTTATCTGCCACATAGTCCAGAAACCTCCTGGGCTGTTTTATTTCCAGCAGACATCTGGTAAGTTGAAGTCCCTCACAAGAACAAGATCTAATGCTTGTGAGACTTTCCCCAGCTGCTTATAGAATATTTCATCTGCCTCTTCATCTTGGTTGTGTGGTCTGGAACAGAATCCCATCAGAATATCTGCTCTGTTGGCCTTTCCCCTGATTC
>VXAC01007919.1:0-71483 GCA_013399225.1 Rhipidura dahli
GAAGGGAAGGGAAGGGAAAAGATGCTGGGGGGACACTGAGTAACACCCCCTGTTAACTCCACATCTGGGGTACCTCTCGCCTGAGCAGATTGACCCTCCCCAGCTACATCATATCTCCAGCATCTCCTATGGCAAAGACAAGCTGCCACAGGGAGGGAAGGGACATATCTCATTTTTGGCATTGACTTGCTGCACAAATCAGTTCTCACATTTCCCTGCTCCTCTCGCTTGTCCTCATCTAAGGGAAAGCAAAAGCTTTGCCATGCTCCATCTCCCCACTTCTCGCAGCACAGGTGGCTCCTGACTTGGACCTTCTTGGTTTTATGACCTGGAGACCCCCTGCTGCTTGGGACAATCTGCACTTTGTGACCATCCTTACTGAAAGTAAATATTCTGGACTAAGCTCCCAAGTCCAATTGGTGAGATCTAACTCCTAAATCCCATTAACTTCCTCCTCTTTTAATCTAACCTGCATCTAACCAGTTAGTTGCAGGTGAAGCAATAGCCAGACTGTTGAGGTGTGTGAGTGTAAACACTTTTAAGGAATTGGTGCAGATGATACCTAGCAAATACTCCCTAGCAATTGCCTGAACATACACTTATGGGGGAATTTCTGAAGTAACATGAGCCCCCACGCTCTCAGAAAGTCACATTTGGTGGTGGATAAACCAGGGAGCACAGAGGGAGATGGAAGAGAGTGAGTCATTGGAAGAAAGGTGTGGGATGAGTTGGTTTCAACTCATGGAGCAATGTCTGCTGAGCTAGAGTAGGAGCAAACAGGGTCAGGATTTGGGGCAGGGAGGGCAGCAGGAGGGTTTAAGCCCTGCAAGGAGGCTGGACTGGGGGGCAAAACTCATGCTGGGGGTGGTTAGCAGAAAAAGATTTGGGGCAGGCAGGGAAAAGCTGTGGACACAGTTCATTACATGTGACAGGAGACTGGGGGGGATGCAAAGGGCATAAAGGTGTCCAGGGTCAAAATCACACATAAGGTCCCTGAAGCACAGGGGGAAGCAGAGGAATTTTGGAAACAGGTGTTCCTCATGGGAGAGGGGATCCTGGGGGCTGTGCAACAGAGTGGGTGCACAGCGGCAGCCAAGCAGGGGACACAAGATCCCAGCCAGGCAGGTGTGGGGCTGGTGGACCCCCTCCATGCCCCAGTGCTCCTGGGTGGAGAGGGGGCTGACTCTGAGGTGTTTCCCGGGCACCAAGCCACCAGCGGCTCCCATGGGGGCTGTAACTCCAGCTCAGCCTCCATCCTGCTGTCAGGCCCTGTGCCCAGAGCTTGTTATTGCAGGTGCAGGGCAGCATTCCCCCTCCACCTCCCAGCCTGTCCCTGTCCCCTCCACTGTACCCTCTCCCTTCCACACACCAGCCACCCTGCAAGAAGCAGTTTGGTGTGTCCCAGGACTGCCCCATCCTGCCAGAGCCCCTGTCTCCTTTCCCCTGCATCCTTCTTCCCTCCCCAGCTGGTTTCTGTCTCGTCATCCAGGATTTCTGTTCATCACACCAAGTCCATCCTGCAAAACTGCCCGTCCAGACAGGTCACCCCACAGAGTCCATCGTCAGAAGCTTGGGTGGCTTTGGTCACCAAGGATCCCCACCAGCATTCCACTGGGATCCACGTGGCAGGAGGAATTACCCTTACCCCTCCCATGGTCCTCTCCCATCTGCCTTCCCCTCTGCTCTCCACCATCTCCCCAGGATCTGCAGACCAGCCTTCTTCAGAGGCCATCCAATAACCCCCCATCTCCCTCTCAGCCTCCCCAGGGCCCCTCTGCTGCATTTGAGCACCACCTGCCGCTCCCCAGGTTCCAGATCCTCTGAGCTGCAGCCAAAGCTGCTCCAAACCTGGCTCCAGACACCTTCCAGCTTGCAGCATGACCTTGGGTCTGTGGGGACCCCGGGGGACTGCAAAAATTCAGGGACTGTTTTGTCCCCCCAGAACACTTCTGCCAGCACTGTGGTACCCCCAGCCCCCCCATGTTGGACACTACAGCTGCACACGGGGCACACAGGGAGTTTGTGATTTTATTTCCTTTGGAGCAGAGCCAGGCATCAAGCCGAACAACCCTCCTGTTAAAAACAGCTCTTTGACATCTTTAATGACCTCAGCCCAGGGAGGCAGCAGCTTCTGAGAGTCGAGTGCCACCAGTTGGAGCTCAGCATCTCAGCCAAACAATGCCTGGTCCTCTCCAGGCTTTGTAAAACCCTCTTCCATCTCTTCTCTGCTGGGTTTGCCTGTGAGGATAACCAGGGACTGCTTCTGTGCATCGGTGCCACATCTTATCACGTGCCAAGTGTTTGCAAAACCCTCTACACTTTGTCCTGCTTTTCCCAGGGCTGGAGCTCAGTTCCTCCCCTTCACCTTGGCCATCTGCACAGTTCCCATCTCTCTGTTTTGCGGGGGCAGGGGAGTGCAGGCATGGAGGCAATTAAAGGCAAAGCCTGGTAAAAACCAGCATTCCCATGCCCTGGCCTTGGCCTTGCTTAAACACCTTGAAGCATTCCAGTATTGAACTTAAAAGAACAAGTAGTGTTGTTCATGGTGAGTTAAGGGCTTGCAAGCCTGAACTTCTTCTGCACTGCACTGGCTGCTCCTGAGAGTCCCTGCAGGTATTTTAAGCACAGGTCAACAAATGTTTTAAAATATGGGAACAGCTGTGAGTAGTTTCAAAATAAAATGTGAAAATGAGAAAGAGTCCTTCCTTAAAAACCAAGAGCAGCAGTGTCTGCATCTGCTGGTGAGGAGCAGGACCCCTGCCAAGGCATGGGTGCTTCCAGCACAGCTCTGGAATAAGGTGACACTATGGCCACGTTGGGCAGGCACAGAATTACTCAGAGAGGTTTATGAGGTAGGAAGTTCATAAAGGCCCTCTAAGGGTTTGGTATTCAGATCTCCTTCAGCTGGGTGGTGAGTAATAAGGTGAAAGCTGATGAATGCACATGTGGTGCAGGAGTGGTGGAAGGTGCTGAATGGACTGCAGAAATCTGGGAAGGGCAGAAATGTTTGGGTTTGAATTGATTCCCTGATGTACAAATACTGGAGGCTGGGGATGCAGGAAGCCACGAAAAGAGAGTCATGGTGACCATGGCTTTCTTTAGCTGGCCCCCCTGGGCACATGCACAGTGCCCTCCATGCTGGGAGTGCTCAGAGGTTGCACTGCCCTCCAGCACCCCTACAAGCTCACAGAGACATCGCAATGATGTTGGCTGCTGGAGTCACTTTCCTGCTCCTTGCAGGGTCCTGTACTGGCTCAGAGGTATCTGAGATGCCCTTTCATACTCAGGAGAGCCCCAGGCTGCTGGAGGCTCTGGCATCCACTCCAGCTGCTGCAGGCAGCGTGTCCCACTGCACTTAGGTCTCTTTGGATCACTGTGTCCACATCAAAGGCAGCAGGTCTTTAAAGCTCTCTCCTCCTATCTCAGCTTTAATCATCTGCAGAGCACCAACCTGTAGGTGCTCATCTGTGATGGAGGGGATCTGCTGTGATTTTTTGCCCTCATGTTACTTGAAAAAGGGAAAGACAAGAGTAGATTCATCCTTCCCTGGGAGAATACGGGACACTAATCCTAAGGGAGTAAGACAGAGTTGAAGGGTGGAGAAAAACATGATTGGGACCAAAATATCTGCAGGAAAGGAGACTATGGCTGAGGAAAGGCTGTGCATATGCTGAGAGAAGCAGGGAATAGATGGCCTGGCCTCAGAGGTGACAGCAGAGCAAGATTTCTTAGGGGCACAGAGAGGGATTAATCAGAGTGCTAAGGGAAGGGCAGAGAGGGCAAGGAGAGACAGGTCTACAGTCCTAATTTTTTTTATTTTATCATCTTTAACTTAATATTCTGCATTTTCTTTCTCTAACTCTTCCAATTTATGTCCTAAAAACACCTTGTGATTTGGCCTGGAGAAGGCCTGGCTTGATAGGAGAGGTCCGGTCAGAACATGGTTCCATCTTTGCACAGTACTGCTCGTCTTGTGCTTTCTGAAGCTACTGAAATAACAGCCCCAGAACCCCATCAGGCTTATTTCTCCAACCTTTTACACTTGATTCATGTCTGAGCAAAGATGTAGGAGAAAGAGCATGTGAGTGTTATCTGAACCTTTTGGTCAAGGCCCAAAATGGAGCACTGACCTTTGGTACATGAGCTCTGTGAAAAAGCCCCATGAGGTTTTCACAGTGCTCCCAAGGTGCTTTCCACCTCCTGCTCCAACAGAACTGATGCACAGCACAGTCCAGCCCAGCAGCTTGTGGCCCGAGACAGAAAGTACCTCAGTTTGCTCAGAATCAGTGCAGTAGCTGCTTGGCATTGTCACAGTGCAGTGTCCCAGCCCCCATGCTCAGTGAATCTTGTCCCTGCAGCTGAGTCTGGAGACAAAGCCACTAAACTTCACAGCTGTTTTTTCATCTCCAGGTGCCCATCTGCAGGTGGCTCAGGGCATGGTTTCAGTTACTTTTGGCAGTTCAGGAATATCTTTTTTTCTCTCCGCAAACACGCTGCCCCGAGCTCCTTGAATTTTCTACAGTTGTGGTCTCAACTTCCCAACTGTCCCATATGGACTCAGACCCCCTTCCCCATGAGGATTTGGCCTCTTCTGCCTGCTTCAAACCTGATGCTCCCACTTACTGACCCCACAGGACCTTGCTCCCAGCCTGCTTGGCATGACTTGCTTGACACAACTGGAGATGTCCCATATGTCTGAGGCTCTGATCCATTTTTTCCACCCCTTGAGCTGCTTGGAGGATGACAGAATGATGAAATATGCTGAGTTGGAAGGGACCCACAAGGTTCATTGAGTCCAGCTCCTGGCCCTGCACAGGACACCCCAACAATCCCACCCTGTGCCTGAGAGTGTTGTCCACACACTCCTTGGGCTCTGTCAGATTTGGGGCTGCAGCCACTTTGAGCCTCTCATTGAGCTGGATTTGAGAAATGCCTGTCAGAGAAAAGAAGGAAGGAGTTATCCTGAAAAAATACCTTTTCAGACCTCTCCCAACATCATATCAGTTCCCATGCCAGTCAGCTCCCTGTGTTCTTTGGCTGTGGTCTTTTTGCTGTGATCTTCTTGCTGCAACCCTGGCACAATCTGGTTGTTCTTGCTGGGTCTTCAACATGGGCCATGCTCTCCCTGCCTTTATTTGCAAGTAGGCATCAATCTTCCTCTGGGTTTGTGGTGGAGGTTATTCAGCAGCAGGATTATTTTTTGACACATAATGGATGGCTGCATCTGGAGGCCATCCAGACCAACACTTTGTCATGCAAGGAGCTGTATGAACACCTCCATGGGAAAGATTGACATTTGTGCAGATGAGTCACCAATGGAGGCGATAGATTGTGGTTACCAAACAGTTGGAGGTCTCTAGAGAAGGGGTGCAGCTTTTAGACACTCCCTCCACAGACTGGCTGATTTTAAAGCACTGTTTTGTGGGGCAAAAAGAGGCTCATATGTTGGGGGTTGTTTCGTTTTCTGCTCCTTTTTTGCTACCAAACTTTAGAGAAGAAACAGTCCAGAGGGTCAACACCCTTGTCCTCTCACACTCTGCTCCCCAACCCCTACAGAGAAGCAAGATATTAGCTATGTCTTTCTGCCTTCGTGCTTCAGTGCTGGAGAAAGAAAAAGAAGAGCATGGAAAGAAGGACAAAGAATAGAATTTTAAAGGAATGACAAATGCAGGGCTCAGCTTACCCTGCCAGGAGATTTCATGTACAGGATGCAATGAAAGCTCTTCTTTATGGTGTTTGTAGGAAGGCTTTGCCTCTGTCACCAGCAGACCTCAGTCTCCCCTCTGCCCATCTTGCCAGAATGGGATTTTCTCTGTAATTTTTTTTCCAGTTATCACATTTTTTCCAGTCCCTTGTCTGTATGACCTGTTCCATAACAAGCTCCAGTCTTGCACCAATAATCTTCAGCTCAAGGTTTTTAGGGCCTCAGAGACCAGTCCCAGCAAATCTCCCCTTCACCTTCCATACCTCATTCTCCCGCGAGGCCTTGGCTGTCCAAGCATCCCTTGCCCTGGTTTGCATTGGGGCTTACAGCCCAGCTGTTCCCTCCAGCTGACAGCAGCTGTGCAGTGAGAGGGGACATGTCACTGGCCCCTTATGTGCTGTGTTTGGCATGAACAGAAAAGTTTTGCCCCCAGTCTGCAAATATGGTGAAATAATTACAAATAAGACATAAATGACTCAGCCAGTGGGAACAGTGTGAGTGCAGATGGTGGCAGATTTAGAAAGACAAATACCTCCTATCTGGTCCTAGAAGCTTATCTTCAGCCAAGTCTTGCAGAAACCTCTGTGTACAGCAAGCAGAGCCCCCAGCTTTGGCATATCTTAGCAAACTCAGATCTTGGGTTTGCCAAAACAGTCCAGGAGCTTTTGGAGGACTCAGATGTGCTCTGACAGAAAGAAGTCTCCTAGGTTTGCAAAGAAATATTATCCAAGGAGAGGAACTTATCCAGAGTGCTTCCAACATGAAGTGGACTCCAGCAGGTGTCATCTGTGGGCTCTGTGGAAGCAGAATCGCATGGATCAAGTAAGGCAATAACTTTGGAGAGCAAGTCAGGCTGCAAGGCCTGATAGAGAAGAGAATTACCAGGAGCAGGGCTGAATCCACCCCAGTGATACTACAAGAACATTGTCTAGCTCAGGGGAAATGGGTACTTCACCTTCTACCCTCTGGGAGCCATCTCAGCTGCCTACTAACAGCTATGTGGGAGTGAGGAGAGCTCTGCAGAGGCAGCAGATCCCCTCCCTGGGGCACTGGGACGTGCCAGTATTGGTTTCACCATGATTTGGACCCAGACCTAGAAATCTCCAAGTTCCCCATGGTGGAGCCAGGCTCTGGCATGCAGCCTTCAGCAAGGTGGGCGGCTGGAAGAGTTCAGGCACATCTCCTTTGGCCCTCTGGCTGCTTCCCATCAGAAATGCGGAAAACTGAACTCTCTCCTCAAAAACTTTTCAATTTTGATGAGTCAGAGAGAGTGTTGGCAGGTTTTGTGACTTGCCTGCAAGTGAATGCTTGTTGATTCTCACCCTCCTCCAGGAGGTCCAAGCTGACCTCGGGCTCTGCTTTCCCCATAAACACGTTACATCACGCAGGTGCTGGCCCAGTGTCATGCCTGGAGGAGGGCTGGAGCAGAATGTCTAGGGTTAAAATAGATTTCATGCTAATATTTTCTATAAACTCATGAGAGAGATGAAAGCAAGTGCTCCAGTGTCAGGAAGCTGCTTTTATCACCCCATGCTGATAGTGTGTCAGGATGCAGCCACTGTTCCTCTACCAGCCTGGGAAAAGAGGGAATTTCATAGCCTGCTGCCTGTGGGACGTTGTGCTCGGGGGCTGTGCCCTGTGCTGCTGGTCTGAGAGTGCAGCCACCCAGTGCACAGAGCGTGGCAGATACAGGCAGAGCCACCCAGGGCTGCATGGCTTTGACAGCATCCTCTGTGCAGGCAGTAGGGCCACCAAGCTCTTGCTACAGCCACATCTGGAGAGCAGAGGAGGCCACTTGTGTCAGTGACACCAATGGGCAGAGCTGTGCCCTTCGGCTTGGCTTGGCTTGTCCATCCCCACATGGAAAGCACCCTATGCTTTCCAGGGAGGAGACCAGCTCCAGCCTGGTTCAAGGGTCAGCTGGCCAGAACAGAGGCCAGGCATGAAGTTCAAGCCCTGTGCTGGTGGAATCCTGTGTCCATCCTGCTGACACAGTGCCCTGGACATCAGCATTCCCTGTTGGAGGAGCACCCCTGGTGGTGCTGCTGTCACACATAGAAAAGCCCTCCATGGGGCAGAACAGGGGAAGAGCAAAGCAGCCCATGTCTCCATGTGTCCGTCCCCATGTGTCCCCATGTGTCCTCATGGCCCCAGCACCACAGCACAATGTCCTCAAGCCTGTGGGTGAGCAGCCAGGCCAGTGCCTTGCTTGACCAGTCACCCACAAAATGTTTGGGACCCTCCTGGGCCATCCTGGAGTGGTGGGGTACAGGCCTTGTGCCCCTCCCCAAACTCAGCTGGTTCCAAAGGAATTTCCTTCTGCTTGGAATCTGATACCCAGACTTCCCTGTGGCCACCATGCCCAGCAAGGCCAGAATCTGCTCTCTTCCACACCTCTCCGCACATGCATTCCCACATCACATCCATTCCCAGGCTATCTCGCTGCTTCCAGCACCAGCACCTGCCACCAGAGTCATCCCACCCAGCTCCCCAGCACATCCTGGCTGATTAAACCCAGCTGGTGTTGCTGTCTTCCTCCCACACCCATCCCAGGCACACGCCTTCTGGGGCCAGCGTGGGCAGCCCAGCTCCCAGGGCTCTTGGAAAGGGTCTGTCATGGAAGATAAGCGGCTGTGTGCCACTGTGGTGGCAGGGAGGAGTCCTGCCAGACTCTGCTTTATCCCAAACCAAACAGCCTGGCCAGCTTCAGGAGTTATAAACAGATGCTGAGGCAAGGCTCTGGCTCTGGGAGGGTCTGGGAAGAGAAGAGGATTTGGTATCTGGCTTCCTGGAGAGCCACAGCCCCGGGGAATTTGCTAAGCCTCCCACGGCAACACCCCAAATAGTCCTGGGAGGAAGCAGCTGCCCTGGGGCGGCTGCAGGGATGGGCTCAGGGAGGACAAGGAGCCAGCTGGATGGTGGGTTCCATACACCATGATATGGGGCCACTTATACCCATACAGGGTTCTGATGGCCAGGGCAGCATGTGTTTCAGGCCATGGTGGCCATGCTGGAGCTCTCCTGGGGGGTGGAGACAAGAAGTGAGACCCCAACCACCCAGCCCTGCCTTCAGGGTGCTGCTGCAACCCATTTTCCAGCCATTTCCAATGGGTTTGAATAGCTGGGGTGGGACAGCAGAGCAAGCAGCATTGCAAAGCTCCACACCAGAGACCACAGGCACAGTGAGAGACATTCCTGACTGCTCACTATACACCAGTTATGCAGAAAAGCTGTCTTTTTACTTTATTTTTTCCTCTTGCCTTTATTTCCTGACACAAAAACTTAGAAAACTCAGGATATTAAACTGAGGCCTACACTGCAAAAAAACCTGTGTTCCCTTTGAGCCCTGCATGAGGATCTTCTCTGCTGCTCCAGACACCAGCTTCTGCCACCAAGTTGCTGAAGCAGAGGATAATTTAACAACACTTATATTACTTTAGTCCCTTTTTAGCCTGGCTCCGTGGGGTCCCGTGTGCCCCCACAGAGCTCAGGCAGGGTCAGTAACATGTCAGTAGCAAAGAGTCAGGAAGGGTGCTGCTCTCATCCCAGCAGAGCATGGGTTTATTGGACCATCCACCCTCTCCGAAATCCCTGCAGCATGCACAAAGAACAAAGGTGAACAACCCCTTTTCCCGGGCTCCAAGCAGGTGGGATCAGGGGAATGGGGACCAGAAGGGAAGCTCTGGGGCAGTGGTGAAAGGCAGAGGCCAACAGCCAGTGGGAGAAGCCGAATTGGTAGATTGACAATACCAGGATGGGGCAAAAACCTCTCCGGTTACCCCAATACCACGCAGATCACTGATTACCACACATTTATTTAAAAGTGGGACAGGTAGGGGACTCCCAAGGGATTTATGCAATATGCTTATGCTTCCCCCTCCCTTCTGATACTTGGAAAAAGAGTGGCAGGAACTTGTAATTAATGAAGAGAGCATTTTGATCAATTTTCCCACTAGAAATGTCAGGACAGTAGAAATGGGGCCACCTGGATGAGTGAAGTTGCCTCAGGGATTTAAAGAGGAGCAAAAGGATGCTGCATGTTGTGTCTTCACAGCTCTGTGACAAGGAGAGAGAATCTATCTTTCAAGGCTCCCTTTAGTCAAAATATTAATTACACCACTGCAGTTCACAGAAACCTCAGATAAAGGAGTCTGGAAGAGTCCAGTTCCTTATGAGTACCTTAGATTTCATCCCCTTCTGCTCAGCGGTGTCAGTGTTTCACTTCCCTTGTCAGCATCCAGTCTCCCAGCCTAAACAAGGACTGAGATGTGGATGCAAACATCCAGTTGTTGGGAGAAAACAGCCCAAGAAAATGGCATGGAGCAGCAGCTCTCAGACCAACTGCTCCTGCAACAACAGACATGGGTGGGATGGCAGCCAGGGCTGTTTTGTTCCCTTTGCAGGTTGTCTCCAGAAGGCCCTTCACCCACCCCTCCAGGCTGGGTCCTCCTCAGTCCCTCCTTTCCAGTCTCACCCTGGCAATGAGGTATCCAGAAGCCACCACACTGGTCCCTCCTGAGATTTTTCAGCACAGTGGGCCATGAGTTCTCCATCTGCATCCATGCACATACCATTGTCTCCTATCCTGTTACCAGACCACACTGCAGGTTTATTTTCTGTCCTCAATTTTTTGTGTTCCAGCTCTTTTCTGCTTCCACATCCCACCAGTGGTCCCATACCACCCTACCAGAACCCCATTACATAGTCAGTCCATATGAGCTCCTCTGTGCTTCTAAAATAGGAACTTGCATGCCTTATCTAGAGAACAAAACCACTCCTTTGAAGAGCTGTCTCAGAATTGACTGGACAAACTTGGGCAGGAAATACACAGCCAAGACATTCACCCTTGCGGGCAGCCACTGTGGGCTTTACTGGTGATAAAGGCAGGTTACAGTGGCACAGAGGGAGATCCACCTTAGAGAGAATCCCCAACATCACTTGAAAAACAGAATTACAGAATAAGCTGAGTTGGAAGGGATCCACAGGATCATTGAGCCTAAGCTCTCCATGATTTCAGAAAGCTCCAGTTTTCTGTTCACTGGTGGTTTCCCAAGTTCTTCTGGACTAAAGGTAGATTTGGGATCCCAGTTCAGTGACCACATGGGATGGGGGTACTCATTAATGTATCCCTCTGACAATCTCTCCCAGGGGAGGCCCAGACACCAGAGGTGGCACTGTGATCCCAGGGGCTCTGTGGTGGGACACAGCTGCTGCTCTGTCCCTCCGCGCCTCTCCTGCAAGCAGGCTGCACGCTCAGCTGCACTGGCTGATAACAAGTCGAGCCTTAAAGTTTAACAAGAGCACTGGGCTCCATAAGGAGAGCTTTACACTCTCTGCTGGTCAGCCAGTGCTCTTAGTTTACCCTGGCTGCACACGTGCTGGATAATCGGGTCCTGCTCTCTGCCACTAACAAAAGTAGTGTTACCAGCCCGGCTGCACCCAGCCAGCCCAGCCCCACGCTGCAGCTTCCAGGCACTAACCCTGCCTAACTCTCCCTGCATATGGATCACCCCAAGGAGCTGCTGGAGGGAATAAGGCAATATCTGTCAGCCCTGCTCCAAACAAGCAGCTTTCATCATCATGTGTGAGGACTGAGGGCTCCCTGCAGCAGTATTTATACAGGCTTTCCAGCTTCAAGGCAGAGTGACCCCAGCACGAGAACCACAGACCTGTCCTGGACACAGGGAGTTACAAGAGGCTTCCAAGGACCCTGCTCTCAGCCCAGCCTGCTCTAACCCTGGCACCAGCATTGCTCCCCACTATCATCAGTTAATCCTGCACATGCTAGCAAATGCCCTGTAGAACCCCAGCATTCCCAAGCCCCCCCACACCTTCTCTCCTCTTAAAAAAGTATCCATGCCTCGGAAGGATTCCCCAGATCCCTAGGGGGACTTTGGGGCAGCCCTTAGTGTGGGTGGAAGTGTTGGCAGAGGTCCCTTTTTACTCCCACAGTGCCCCAGGGATCCAGAGGAGCCCAAGCCTGATCAGCAGGTGTCAGTTTGTGTCCTTGGGGCTCTGGCAGGGAAGGGATCTGCTGCAGTAATTGAGGCAGCAGGAATGAGAGGTATGTTCTGAAACAGAGGTGGGCGGGGGCTGCACTGGGATCAGTCAAATCCAGGGCCCACAGTGATTTCCCAAATGCACCCTCCTTCCAAGCCCACCCCAAGCCTCACAGACCCTAGGAAGAGCCTCCCAAGAACAACCAGCCCTTTGAGAAACCTAAACCACTTTCTCCAACACCTCTGAACCCTGTCAGGAACATCCTTCATCAGAAAGCTACAAGTGCCAAGCTGTTTTCCCTCGAGGGCAAATCTCCCTTGTGCTGTCAGGAGCAAAGCTGCCCGGGTTCACATTGCTGCTTAAGGTGAATGCACGGTGTGTTTTACCAACTAATGGTGAAATTGCAGACTGCTTCAGAGGCAAAGGAGAAGCATTTTATTGTGAGCAGGAGAATTAATCATACCTGGGGCAGTACAGATGTCAGCAAAAAACAATGCAGAAAGGATTTCTCAGGAAGACTTCTTGACATGAATAGGAAGGTCTTTTTCAGGTCTTTTTAGACATGAATGAAAGATTCTCAGTGGTTGTTGTGACCCCTGTTTTTACCCTTGCTGTCTAGATCCAAGAGAGGGATGTGTGTGCTAAAGCTACAAAATCGTAAGGGGAAGGAGTTTTATTCAAGAAATGAAAACTTCCCAAGCCAAGGTGTCTGCTGCAGCATTAATTCATTACATGTCCCACATAGTTTATGGCAGAGATTAAAGAATACAAAGGATAAAACATTTCCAAAATGGCATTTAACTGGGAAAACAAGAACAGACTAGACTCCAACCCATGCATTGTGCAATGCTGAGGTGTTGAGTTCTCAGCCTCAGCATTCAGGTCCTGCTCAAGGAAATACCACTGGTTGCTGTTTACGTGTGCAACCCAACATTTCGTCACAACTTTTTGTTTGTTGTGGAGTGAACCCCCTTGGTAACATGGCCACCCCCTTTTCCTCCCTTTGTGCATTTTTCTCTGCCTGGGACTTATTACCCTGGTCCCAAGGGATATGCTTTTCCATGGCTGTTTCCCATGTGGAGGCTACATATGAACATGCTGGTGGAAGAAGAGAGCGACTCAGTCTTCTGATTCACTGCAGCCTTTCCCTATGTTTTTAAAAGATATTGGTTATGATCAGCCAAGCTCTGCTGAGAACAGATTTATATCCTGACTCTGAGCTTGCCTCCACCAGCTCAGCCCACTCTGTAAGGGAGAGGAGGTAGTGGTAGGTCTGGGACATAGTGCTAGGGATGCAGTGTCCTCCTGGTAGTGCTGGAACTGTTGCTGCAGCCAGGTAGGGAAAGAAGAAATATTGATATGTGCAAGGACAGGGGTTAAAAAACAAAGAAGGAAGTCTGAAATGTCTTATGTGAAACCAAGCAACATATGGCAAAGGTGAGGAGAAAAAGAGAGATGATACAGGCAACACTGAGTGGGGCTGTATAAAAAACTGGGCACGACTGTATTTGGTGATAGATTCCCAAAGTTTGCCATGAAACTTCTCCCCACAGTTCATTTAGGCCACAAACCTGTTGCTGAGAAAAACAGGAATCCTCCACCTTCCTCCTGAATTCCTCATCCACGCCGCCAAATATGCCCAACATCAGGGTTACCCTACACATAGACTCGACCTGAAATCAGTAAAACTTGTCCAAGTAAAAATCAGTAACAAAATGAAGAGGATGGGAAACAGAGCCAGGAACAATGGCAGGACATGTTAGGGATACAAAACACCCCCAGACATATGCCCTGACCAGTAGGTGAAGATGCATGTTTGACAATGTAGCATTTTCTCCTCTAAGTTTTCTTACCAAGCATCACTTTAGCTTTTTTGGAGTCTCTGCCCATGCTTTGTGGGAGGGGATAGGGATGCCAAAGTCAGTCCAAACTCCAGAGGAGACATGATCATGAGAAACCTGATCTTTCCCTCTTTACTATCCTTATTTACCACATCTAGATGATGCTGGACATGACACAAGTTCACAGTGATGTCGTTTACCTGCACGTGCTTACATACCAACACCGATGACATCAGTCTTGGGATTTGCTATGGGGACCCACCACCAGGAAATGACTTCTCTTAAAACACAAGGAAAGCTCGGTGCAGCCTTTGTAGCTTCTAGTCCAGCAAGCCTGTAATATTCACAGGAATGAGACTCAAATTTCTAATTATTGGCTGAGTTATTTGTAGCTTCATCTGTTTTAAGGCCAGAAGGGACCATCATCTAGTCTGGCCTCCTTAAATGGAAAGCTCCATAAGCAGCAACCAATTCCCTGAGCTTCATTACAGTAATGAGCTCAGGATTCCTGCCGTCTCGTCTCTGGCTCTAACCGCTAGACCCTGCCATGCCAAACACAGCTGCTCAGATCTGCCTCCAGCTCCAAAGGGAAGTCTAAGAGTTCCTCCTGAAGAGACAATAAATCAAATACCAATGTCCACAGCAATGGGGAAGGATGAGTGCCTGCATACGCTGGCTCAGCCTGCCCAACAGGGAGCTCAGGTCCTGGGTGCCTTGTCCAGGGACAAGCACCAGCAAGGATGTGCATCCATCCAGCAGGCTGGGATGGAGTTTACTTTGCCATGAGGTTGCTTCCCCTTTGGAGGTGTTATTTTGGGGAAGGGAGAGGGAACTACTCACACTTGCCTGGTTTCACACCCCGGCCAATGCATTTCACCCTGCTGGGATTGTTTCAAGCCAGGCAGTGCTGGTAACCAGAGACCCTGGCAGGCTTTGTCCCTGCCTGGGCTCTTTGGATCAAATGGCATTGGAAACAATGTGGCAACTTCTCTCCTCTGTGCCCTGTGTCAGAAGCACATGCTGAAAAACCACCCAGGATCTCCCAGAACAGGCTGCACTAACCAGCTCCCTCCATGGGACAAGGGATGGTGGCCTCCAACTGCTGCCACAGAACCCTGGGAGGGACAGCCCAGCTCTCTGTGGATCCATAGGAAACCACCCGTCTATGACACAGGAAGAGGTCTTTGAACTAGGACATGGCCAGGAAATGGGTTGGGAATTTTCAGGGGGGAGCCATTCATCTTGTTCTGCTGCATCTTGCCCAGCTGCAGGCTGGGACCCCCCTGACCATCAGGGGCTCACCTTCAGGCACCAGGTTGAACATTTGAATGAGAGAAGTCCTGGAATTGGAGTAGTGTTGGTGCAGGAACTCAGAGACCTGGGGAGTAGGATTTGGAGCTCATCCACCTGAACAACACACAGTGGGAAGGCAGCCCCATACCCTCAAGGTGCTCCAGGAGCTACCAGCCAAGGGCAGAAGCTCATGCTTGCACTGGGGAGGGAAAGCTTGGCAGATTGGACACTACCAGTCATGCTAGGCTGGTGTTTGCACCTTCTTCCAGGTGTCCTTTCCTACCACTATTGCAATTTGCCTTTTCAGAGGCAACAGTGGCTCAAGAGAGTACCTCAGGGTCTTCTCTTCTTCCATCCAGGACTCCCCATTCCAGGATTACTAAATGTCACTGTCACAGCTAATAGCTACCAGTAGCAACGGATGGGATGGGATGGGATGGGGCACACACAGCTTCATGGAAACAGAAGGCCACCCAACTCATGACCAGTTAATGGAGGAAGAAGCGGGAAGGAGGTGCTCCAAGTTCTTGGTCAGGACACTAACCACAGACTGTGTCTGCAATATGACAGCGGGGAAGAGGCAAGGAAACAACAAGCCAGAAAAACCAGAGCTTTGGACATGTTCCCTGGAGGCAGCCATAAATATAATCAGCAGAAGAACACTCATCCCATCAATCAGTAATGCTTCTCCAAGCACCATGGGCAATTGCCACACAGCAACTTGGACCACGCTGGCTGTGACACCCCTGTGAGTCACTGCCCCCGGGGTCTACCTGGTGGGATGAGTTGGCTGCTGGTCACATTGCACAGCACACATTGCTTACTGGCATTGTCAGGGTTACCACCCATCCTCTCCTGCTGCCATGGTGTTTGTGGTGATAACAGAGGCAGCCTCAAGGCTTCTCCTTCCTGCAGGTAAGAGGTAATTTAGTGGCTGCAGAGGAGCAGGCTTTGGGGAGGAGGAGGGCTGGGCTAGAGGTATGGCAGAGAAAGCATGGAATTTTGGAGCACTCTGCTTATCCATGCCCTGAGTTGGACCAGATAACACCCTGTGTGTCCTTGGATGTGCCCATCACCTCTTCGGGGGTGAGGCACAGAGATGGGCCATGCCAGATGGCACATGCCAGATGACTGACATGAAGTACAGAGAGACATCTGCTGCTCAAACCCATTCCTGCTGAAATGACTCAGCTCCTGCCTCAGGAGCCTGAACAGGAAGACTTATGTGGTGTGCAGAGCCCTGCAAAACCCAGCCTAGTCCCTTCAGGGCCCATAAGAAGCATCCCCATGGACAGGGTTTCTGTGTGGAGAGGGGAAATATAGACAGACAGGGCTTTCCCCCAGCCTGGTCCCCCTGAGAGGTTGGCAGAGCATATTACAAGGGCTGGAGGGTCTGTAGCAGGCTGGGCACTCTTCACCCTCTCATCCAAGCTGCAACAGGCAGGAGGCTGCAGCTGCGCAAGGTGTGAAGTTCTGCTGTTCTCAGCAGCACTGTGTAAAAGTCTGGGCAGGGGGATGGGAAGGGGTGGAGAGCAGAACAAGTCTAAGCCTCCCTCCCCATGCCCTTTACTACCTGAGCAAACCATCCTACCTTCATCACACATACCTCGGACAGGGTGTCCAAAGGGCATATACAGTACAGGACAAGGCCTGCAATAGAGATGCACAAACTGAGGTATGCAAAAAGCCTCATTTCTGGAGCCCTGCTGAATGGACAGGGCAGCCTTTGCCAGTGCAGTTACCCTAAACTGGTCCTGTCAGGACCTGTTTCATCAGTCTTTATGCCCAGCTGGTGTTTTTCTATAGCAGGAAGCACCAACAAAATGTGGAAATTGAGTCTCAGTGACACACAAGGCTGAACTTAGAGGGCATCTCATCACAGCCTCATTTTGCACCAGCATCCTCATTGAGCCTAGCTGTCCTCACGTGAGTCATGGCTTCATCATGAGGCTCAGCCAGATGATCTCCCTCTGTATGAGGGGAAGGCAGATATTTGTCCAAGACCCTTGTTTTGAGTACAAGAGCATGAAAAAAGTTGGGTAAAATGGCAGAGAGAGGAGCAGAGGGAGCTTTGCACCCTGCCTGACATGGAGCCTGAGTGGACTTTCTCCTGAAAGGTACAATGAACCATACATCCCCAAAGTGTCTGCTTTTACTCCAAGACTGTACAAAGGCCTCACTGCCAACCAGGGTTTGCTGCCCAGCAGGGCAGTGACAAGCAGTGCAAGTGCCCAGCAGTACAATCAGGGCAGTGAGGACAGCTGGTCTCACCTGGCCTGAGAGCCCAGGATGGCAGGGAAGTAGCAGCCTCCTCCACCCTCAGCCCACACAAAAGGGTACATGGCCTCCTAATCACCTGCCCATGGGAAAGAGGAGACTTGCTCCCTTGAAACAGAGGAGCTAGGCAGTCTCAGGCAGCCAATTGACTTATTGCAGACTCCTGGGATGATAAATCGTGGCTAATTGTGGGCAGGTGACTAAGGGAAAAGGATCAGGGGACATTCATTGCCCAGCAGCTGCTGCCCAGCCCTGCCTCCTTCTTTTACTGCTCCTTTCAGGCCACTTGAATTGTGTAAACGCAGTGCTTTCCAAAACCTGCCGAATCTCCCTCACAAGGCTCCTGCCCCTTCCCTTCCCACTCCCTTTTAGGGCTCCTGTGCTCTCCCTTCCCACTTCCTTGCTGCCTGCTCTCACTCCTGTCTCTGGGATAGGAGGTCTGCAGTCGGTCAGGGGGCAGGAGCCACCCTGCCACCCACAGGCTCATGCCATCAAGCAGCCCTTCTGATGTCACAACACAGGACTCTGAGGATGTTTTTCCATCCCCATGAGACCCATGTGTCTTCTGCAGGTCCTGCTCTCAGCCCTGATGCAGGTGGCTCACCTGGACAGAAGACACAGTACCATATTCTGGATATGGATATCTTCAACATCCCACTTAAGGAGACACCATGTTAAGCAGCCCTGGTGTGGCTCTGATTTGGACCCCAATGAAGGGAAAAGTCCACTTGGATCTCAGGTCACAGTAGGGCTAACTGGAAAGCCTAGCCTTTGAGGGGAGGATCCAAGGGATCAGCTTGAGGAAACAGGCTTTGCCCAGCACATGCTGAAAGGCCAGGAGGCAGCAGGTGCTCACCAGTTCCTGCTGGACCCTACATGGATGACTCAGGCTGCCTGGCCTTATCCCACACTTCTGTTAGCTCTTTCCTCCATGCTCCACCATGTGCCCTGGTGAGACAGAAAAACAGACACTAATGGGGACACACCAGCAACAGAGTTTTCACCAAGCCCTGGCTTTCCAGAAACTCCTCTGGGAAAAGCCAGATCAGGGCTTAAAGCATCCCACAGGTGGGACAGGGAAGGTGATGACCCTTACAAGAGGCTAGATAATTTGCAGGACAGCATCAAGGTCCCTAGCTCAGCTGAGCCTGCTCTAAGAGCCCAGTCCTGGACACAGTTGGGATTTCTTTGAACAGTTGGGTAGGTTAGGTAGGTCAATAAGGGCAGACACTTCCTACCCAACCCACTCCAGGCTGCTTTCATGAGGGGTGTTCTCAATTCCTCTGTGCTGTGTTTGAAGACATTATTTGGCGATTCTCCACTTCTCACTTCCTCTCGCTCACACTTGCCTGCTTCTTCACAGCTTGTCAGAAAATGATACCCACTCTGGAAAAGCAGTTTAAAATCAAGTGTTAGCAGGCAGCTGAAAAATAGTGAGGGATATGTTATGCAAAAGAACTAAAATTGACTCTTCCCCTCACTCTAGAGGGTCTGCTCCACTCTATGCATCCACCATACACCCTAAGCCACTGACCATTTGGACTCACACCAATAGTCTGACAGCAATTAGCTGGAGAGAGGCAGCTGGCAACCATCAGCTGCTTGTAACCATGCATTAACTGGATTTATCACAGGCTTGGAAATTATGAGTATTTGCCCGTAAATACACCATTTCCATTTCACTCAGCCACATATACCCAAAATTTAAAAGTCCATATCTAAGTACATCCCTCAGCTCCCTTTATAGACAGTGGTGACCTCTTTTAAGTATCTGGCTTGGGATGAGCTGTATCATCCTGTGGAGGGCTATATTCCTTACTGCTGACTTATCGAAGTCTGTGGTGAACACCTGAATTGTCACCAAATTGTCTGATGGAAAGCAAGCACTCTTTGCATGATAGAGCTTTTCCTCAAGTCCTTCCCAACAAGATTTCAACTTTTGAAAGACAGGTGTCTTGCCAAGGAAGGCGGGAACCTCCCTTGGAATAGAATATTACTCCCTTTCCTCTGAATTATTGTAACTTTGAAATTAAGGATCTTTCAGGCAAAGATATGAGAAAGGAATAACAGTTCTTTACCAGTACGTATAACAAGGCAAACCACAACAAGGGCAGCAGCAACGAACAGAGCCAGACCCAGTGCCAGCCTCTCTCGGCCGCAGGCCCTTTCCCTGTCGCTGCAGTTCCGCTCACGACCGGCAGGGGCGCTGGTGGCTCCCGGCCGGGCAGGGCGGGTGCGGCGATTCCCCCGCGCCTGCAGGGGGCGCTGTGGCTGCCTCTCCCTCAGGTGGCAATGGCGGCCACAGCAGGCAGGAGAGAGACAAAAGGGGCTTTCCTTTGCAAACTTACGGGAAGTAACCGGTTTTAGTGCCCCGCGGGACACTGCATGGATTGCAGTGGGCTGGAACAGCAGAGGCTGGCACACCCGGGATGACAAACAATTTGTAGCAGAAAACTCTGGGCCCTGCCAGAAGTTGTGTGATGGCAGAATATCGGGTTAAAATGTAGCAAGAAGGCCTGAAGCAGCAGCAGCGGCAGACAACAGCGGGGCTGGGCAGGAATCATTCCCCCGGGTAGCTCACCAGGGACGGCTGATACCGTCGGGGGGTCGGGCCGCGCAGCGGGAGCGGTCCCGGCGGTGAACGGGGTGCTCCCGGGTCCCAGCGCGGCACGCACTGGCTCTGGGTTCCCAAGCAGCACAGAAACTGAGAAGCAAGCTAGTAAGCTCCAGTCACAGTGCTGAAGGAAAAGAAAAAAAACGGGCAAAACCCACAGGGCAACAAGTCTCCTGAGAGAGATCGTGCCACGTGGCCGTGAAGAGGACTCGCCTCACCAGAAGGAATTTGCCTCCCCCGCCCCCCACCTCTCACAGAAAACCTTGGCCTGGCTCTCACCTGTGGCTAGCTCGGCTTGGTTCTGATCCAGATCCCTTGTTGACCTGTCTCGGGCTTGGNCACCCATCGCAATACTCCCTGAGCTGGGCAAGGGCGCGGGGGGAGGTGCACAGCAGCGACTATCCTGGACTCAAAAAAAAAAAAAAGGGAATGGGATTAAAAACCAACTCCAAGACACGTCCTTTGCAAGCAGGCTCCCCCATGTTGAACAATGTTGACCACATTATATGCTCTTCCTTCTGTTGCCTACAGACTTACAAAAGTCCATCCTGTTGTTTTTGAATTCCCAGCCAGATTCGATTTCTCTTGGGCTTTGGCTTTTCAAACTTCAATCCTGGATGCTTTGACAACGTTTCTGTATTTGTTCCAGTTATCCAACCTTACTTCTACCCTCTGTATGCTTCTTTTTCTTGTTTTAGTTTGGCTAGAATCTCTTTATTCATCCGTGCAAGGCTTCTTGGCATTTTTGCCTGACTTAGTATTTGTTGGAATGGAAGTCTCTTGACCTTGCAAAAGGAACTCAAACAATCTTATCCATCAGAAATATTTCTTAGTCCTGGTGTCTCAGGACAATTTTCTTCCAAAACTGGATGTGATTGGATAAGCAAAGACAAGATTTAAACCTGCCCTAAGTAACATGGTTGCAGGTAAGAATACATCCCCATGATACAACACATGCCAACAGGAGCTGAACCATCTCCTTCTGCAGCCCAATCTCATCCAGCAGAAAGCTTCGCAAATAAAGGTGTCTCTGTGCACCCCTCAAATGCTTCATGGGAAGTTGCAGTACAAGATGGGAAGATATTTATGTGATAGAAAGTGATTGCTGCCAGGCTCTGTCACAACCAGTCTCTTTCAAGGGTAAAAGAACTAAAGATTAAATTGATGAGCTTGTAGGTGAGGTCTGCCCAAGCTTGTGCAATTGACTTGGGGTATTTTCAATAATCTTGGCACAATTAAGCTCATGGCAGATGTATGACCTTGTCAGCATATCTGCAAGGTTCTCAAGAGACAACAGGACATTGTGTCTCAAAATAATTTGCGGAGTCCATCCAGGGAGCCTCTGATTTGGGCATCTGTAGATCATGCATTATTGTCACCTGTGCACATGCTTGTCTGCCCAGGTGTCTGAAGGCTTACTAGGAACCAGATAAGAGTTATTCCAATGTAGAACCCAAATGTATGCTCAGACAGTTTGAAGCTGCTGAAGCCTCGTGAGTGGTTAATAGCACTTCAGCTTTTAGCAGATATTGACCTTCTTGGAAGCAACTGATCTCCCTCTTGCTAAAACTAATTTAGTGAGAGACTTGTTCACCACCTTCCATATCCAAGACAAGGTTGTTCCAGAATTTGATTGTGATGTAACAGGAGAGAGCAGTCCCTGTCTGCTGAGCATACCGTGCATATCATGATGGAGACTTACGGAGCAGCATTGCCTCAGAAGCAGTCAGAGTTCCAACCAACACAGAAACCTAATTAAAAGTGACCAGGAGATGGCTTTACCCACATCACTTCTAGCCCTTTCTGCCCAGAGAAATGGGTTCAATAAGGCAAAGGCCCACCTGAAGCTGTTTGACAGCCCAGGCATTAACACGTGACCTTACATCACTTGTGTTTAGCTTCAGTCCAAGCAGGTGCCCCCACATTCCCATTCCAGTAAGGCTTCAGCAGCTTTGCCACCCGTCCCACACAGCTGCAGTCCCCACTTGGGCCAGGAAAGTCCTACTATGATAGGCCACAGTGTCCCTGAGACAGTGCTCTGTCCCCAGGGTGGTACGGGAGGCTCTCCAATTCCAGCAGCTACTTGCTGGCCCAAGGCACTGCTGCTTAAGCTCACACTGGGCACATCAGATGTTTATCACCTGCCCTCACCCTGGGAAGACAAACCAGGCAGTCTGAGTACTGGGGTTGTTGAGGTCGGTGCCATCAGCCTTGTCCCATGCTGGCTTGCAATGTCCAAGGGAGGGGAGGGGAAGGGAGACATTTGAACATCCCTATCCTCTGTACCAAGCCCTGAGCACCCTGTAGCCACTGCCTGGGCCATGGGAGACTTGCACCAAAACATGTCATGGACTTAACTAAACCTCTGCAATTTCTGGGGCAGCAGGACAGCTCTTCCCCAAGGGCCTGTCTGCCTCTCCCACTCCACAGATCTGCTCACTGAGGCAGACCCATGGTTGCCGCACTTAACCACCATCCTGGTAGGAAAATTCAATGGGTTTCCCCTGGTCAGGTCCCCACAGAAAATACGGGCAGACAGACCCCTTCTCCTTGCCTCCCCTCTCATCCCACCTGGTCCTTCCTGCATTCATGGAGCCAGCTGCAAACCCCCCCAAGACTCTTTGCGGGGATCTTTCTGCCTGGACTGCAGATGCAAGGTGAAGCCTCTGTGGCAGAAATGCGCTACCCCAGCACAGCTCTACCTGCAAGGTGCTGGATAACCACCCTGGCACAGAGCAACCTTTCACCTCCAGGGATGGAAAGTGACATGTACTGGGAAAAGAGACATATCAGATCTTGCTTCCAAATCTTTGCTTGCTCTCTCTGGTATCCTGTGACTGCCTGCACAACTGTAGATGGCCAGATTATCCCTCCTATTGCCACAGTGCTCCAATCCCTAGTCCTGGGAGAGGGCTGTGATTTCACCCCCTCCTTCCATAGCTCATTTCCTATTTAACTACTTTCATTGCTGCCCAAGACTGTGGGGATAGAGCCTTCCAGGGAGCTCAAGCACTATAGGAATCACCCCCTTGGCTGGCTGTGCTCCCCACAGCCTCACACTGGGGTCACAGCCACTGCTGCAACCAGCCCAGCCAGCCCCAGGCTTGCAAGAGCATCCAGTTCCTGCCAGCACCCAGCATCACTGGGTGGCTGTTTGTCTGCCTTTCTCTTTTGAAAGGAGTTTCCATAGGAACAGGCAGGCCAGCAGCCCTCTGCAGTGTGGTTCTGGTGTATTACCCAGCGTGAAAGTGCACAGCTGCCCAGCATTGTCCAGCAGCTGTTACCACATCCCCCAGCACTCGCTCAGCAGCAACACTGGAGCATTATGAGGCCACTCAGCCGTGGAGATTGTGGGGCTCTGTCAAGTAAACACTGGGACTCAGAGCTGGAGATGTGCTTCCTCACCAGGTCTGTTCCCACTCTTTCACCTGAAGCACCTGAGTGCTTCCCAGCAGTGCAACAGGGGACATGGTAGAAACCTGTCCCATGTGCTGTTCCCACACTGCTGCCCTGTTCAGGTCCTGGGGAGGACAGCCACAAGCTTCTCAGTCCAGCTGGCTCCCCACCATGACCTCAAAAGCATTCCAGACCCCCCGGGTGAGGATACAAGAACAGTGTCCATGCTCAGCATCCCCTCCCACTTGGAGGGAAAGGGAAATGGGTCACTGGGACCCATCTGCGTGTGTGGCATCAGCCCATTGCTGCAGCCGCTTGGTGTGGGGTTGGCAGCACAGTAGCAAAAGTAGCTGCGCGGGGGGCCTGGCTCAGGCTGGATCTGGCTGGAGGAGGAGGCACACTGTATTTCCCAGACCAGTGCTGCCAGCAGAACTGCTGTTGAGGTCCAGCCAAAACCTAAAGCCTCCTTCCCCAGCTGGGAGCTGCACAGCTCCCCTTCCTCCCTCCACCCTGTGCCCTGACACCCGGCTGCAGCTGCCTCTCCCGACACTGAAGGGCGCTCTCCGAAAGCCCGGCTGGTGCAGTCCTGCTGGAGGATGATGACCCAAGGGCTCAGAACCCTCAGGCAGCTCTCAGAGTGCCGTGCATGTACCCTCACGTAGCTCATCTGACACGGGACTGAGAATGCTTTGGTGGAGGGAGCCTCCACGGGCCATCTTTAGGATGGGGTCTTGTCCTTCCAGGAGGTTTCTCTCATTATTCCTGGTAGCCAGATGTTCCCCTGCAGCTTCTGAAGAGACAGGAGCTGCAAGTCTCTGTCATTTTTTCTTCCCCAGCAGTTCAACCTATTTCTCTCTTTCTTCCCTCATCACATTCCTGTGGTGATGATGGGGGGTGGGGAGCAAGGAGACTGTGAAGGTGAGGGAAAAGGTTTCATGAGAGAAGGTAGAGTGTGGTGGGCCACACTGGGAAGAGGCAAGGGATGGAGGGCACGGCGGATGGACAGAGAGCAGGAGAGGAGGAGTAAGGGGTAGGGGAAGGATGCATTTTATAATTCATTGTTCCACTAACCCCCTAACTAGAGTCACCCTGGCCTGGACAGTACAGACAGCTGGAGGTTAGCAAACACTTCCTCCTCCCCCAGACAGGGAACAGCAGTAGGGAGGCAGCTGGGGGGCCCTGGCTGTCTGAAGCCCCAGCTGCCCCACACTGCTCCCACCCCATCAATCCTGGGAGCATCCCAGGTGTGGCTGTGCCCCTGTCACATTTGTTCTGGGGCAAGGTCTGCAAGCCTCCAGCCCCCTCAACTGTGGTGAAAAACCACAGTTTTTCACTAGTGTGGGTCAGGAACACAGAGCACAGAGCAGAATCAGGCCCAAGCCCTGCTTTCCCTCGGCTCTGCTGGATCAAGGT
Organism: Rhipidura dahli; assembly: GCA_013399225.1. Classification (NCBI taxonomy): domain Eukaryota; kingdom Metazoa; phylum Chordata; class Aves; order Passeriformes; family Rhipiduridae; genus Rhipidura; species Rhipidura dahli. The sequence goes on from VXAC01007919.1 coordinate 24,539, forward strand.
CCTATTGTTTTGGATAGGCTGTGTTGCAGCATCACCCAAGCCATGGGGTGAGGGGTTGGGAAATGAGACTGCATATACCAGCAGCAAATCATGGAGACTGTCTTGTGCATGGCCCAGAAGATCCCAGGTCTGTGGTTCTTGCAGGCTGAGAGCTTCTCCCCATCCAATCCCACTTTTCTGGACTTAAGGTACTCACAGAGTTCTGGTGTCTCATCCAGGACAAGGTCCTTTCCTGGTTCAGAAAGAGTGACATTCTGGATACCCCTAGGAGTCATCCCCAACTGCTGTACGCTGCAATGGTCTAGAAAGAGAGGAGAGATCAGTTTCTGACCCTCCATTCAGAGCTGGAGGGACAGAACAGGATGTGCTCTTCCCCCTGACACCCAGAGGTGAATGTAAAAGGGAACTGAGTTACATTGGGACCACTGCTGTATGTTGAACTGAATTTGAGCTTCATCTCAGCCCCAGAGATGTTGGAGCAAAATCCTTCTGGACATCTCTGAAGGGGAAAGGTGACTTATTTATTTATTTATTTTATTTATTTATTATTATGCGAATATGGCTGCCCTGGCTCATCCTCTGCATGACGCAGCACAGTTTGGGGCCAAAGCAGAGCCTCCCAGCAGTTCTGGTCACAACAACCCTTCAGGCTGCAGCCTTTGGTAAATATGTTTCCATTAAACCTTTCTCTTTGTTCTTTTTGTTTTGAAACCCAAAGTATTTGCTCCAAGGAGCAGCTGGAAACAGCAGAGTGGGCAGGCTTATGTTGGGACCTTGTGTGGCATCCCCTCGGCGTGTGTACCATGCTTCTCTCCTACTCTCACACCCACTGGGACAGAATCTGGCAGAGGAGCTAATGCTGGTGCCCCAAAGCAGGGAAATAGCTGAAGGACTGAACAAGAGGGAAGTTTGGTACCTTGTTCCTTGAAGAGCTTATATAGAAAAACTGGTCAGAAATCATGCAACAAAGGGAGGTTTTCAAGATACAATCAGATTTTCACCTGAATGAGTTATTTTCATTAGAACATCTGCTTTCAGAGAAAATTTTCAGTGTTTCATCTAAAAGAAAGAAAAAGCAATTAATTCGAAAACACCACTGCAACATCTCCCAGCAAAGGGAAAGCAGTTGACCCTGCCATGCAGATGAAGAATGAAACCCAGAACATTTGAAGGGCCCAGGTCTGTGTGTAGCTGAAAGGAGTCTGCCCTCTCCAACAGTCAGATTGCCAATTTTTGCCAAATAGCTCAAACGTCCCAGATAAACAAATGTCCTGATAGTACTCATGTGCCACTGGCTGTTGAATTGTTGTGGACCAGGCAGCAGTGACAGAGATTTGCAGCCAGGGGAGTTCTGTTAGTTGCCCCTATACATGAGACCACTCCGCAAGAACCTTTTAAGACAGAAGCATGAAAATAAGCAAGGCCAGGTGCATTCAGGGAGAACAGTCCACTCAGCATCCCAGCCTAACCACGGCAAAAGGCATCTTGCCTTGCCCCTTCCATCCTAATGCTGAGTTCCTACATCCTCTGCCTCTGAGCTCAGCCAAAGCTCAGTAACTGGAAGGTAAGTCATTAGTGTGGCACAGCCCCAAATCCTGGCAGGGAGACAGGGCATAAAAGCAAAACTCTGTGACATGGACCAGAAGGACAATCCTGGCAGACTGTACCTGGCAGGGACCCAGAGATGCTGCTCCAGCCGCCATCCCCAGCCGCCACCCCAGCAAGGCCAGGTTGGGCGCCAGGAGATGTGGTTTGCATGGAGTTATTGTTCCATGGGAAACTGGCTGTCTTCCTGCTCTTCATCTGTCAGCAGGATTTTCAGAGAATATGTTCCCAAATATGAAGTGAATGTGGCAGGCTGGGCTGGAGTCCTTTGCTAGAAAACCTGGACGTCAGAGTGTGTCCAGTTTAATCCCAGAGTCTGTGAGAATCAGTGTAAAGTAGCATATCAAGTGAACTTTTCACTCTGTGGCAGGAGGGATTACCACATCCCCTTTGTTTGTTGTGCACTTCGGAACTGAAAACACTTTAACCCTTTCTTGCAACCCTGCGGCACTAAGTACCCATGAAAATTCCTAGGAAAACTGCAGCTGTTCCAATCTCCGCTGGCTGGGGGGTGATGGGTACACTCGTTTTCCATGAACCATTGCTCCTAGGCTCTCTCTTGGCTAGGGAAATGGGTCCTGTTTTAAAATGTCTCACCACAGAGCTCCTTGGAAAGGTTTTGCATCAGGCAATGCAGGCAGCACCCGGTGCTCCCAACTTTCTCACAATCCTGGCCTGGTGAAACCTTGGAGGAGGCTCCACTGGTTCCATGTCCAACTGAGTTTTGCAGCTACAGAGCAGCAATTTCAGGCCTTTCAGCACCCACACTACTCACCAGTCTGTCATCTTTTACTGCCCTGCATTAGTGCAGTTCCAAGAAGAAAAAAATGCACAGGAAAATCCTGCAAAAATATTAAAGTGAGATCATTTCTGTTAGAAAATGTTCCCTGTGAAGAAACAAATTTTGATGTGAGGCAAATTTAAAAAGTTATTTTGGTTTAAGATGAATGAAAATGCAAATGCTGGCCTCTGAGAAGTTTATTTCTAATAAATCACCGGTTTCATTCCTCCCTCCTCTTTCTTGGTTCTTCTCCAGTTGAAATGCCTCAAAAATTCATCAGTGCTGGACAAGTCACTGGGTGACATGGTTTTAATGCTCCTATTCCTACTTGATAACTTTTCTACAGTTGGAGAAAACAAAAGGGAAATAAAATGGGGAAAAGGCAGAAAAGCCAGACTCCAGGACATGAGTCATCTCACTGCCCTCAGCAAACTGAGATGAAAGAGAGAAAACTTCCTGTTTCCAGTTTCAAAAGAAAGGCTTTGAAATGCAACCCGAAAAGCTGAGTTTGAAACTGGACTTTCCATCTTATCCTGTAAATTCCACAGACTATTGGAAACAAGAAAAAATACTCCTTTTTTTCCTGAAAAAGAAAGCATTAAAATAAGACTTTCTAGGTGGGAGACTTTCTCCTTTATGAAGTTGGTGGTGTCACCTCTGCAGCAGCTTCTCATCAGTCTCAAGCTCACTGGGTAGGCCCCCCATGCATCTATTTCCTTCTCAGGATGCAGTTTTTACTCTCTCCATTTTGCACTGCGTCGATCACCTCCCAGTCACTCCCCAGCCTGGGCTCAACAATGACATGACATACCTGCTTGGTCACAACAAGCCTTCCCTCCAACTCCCTCCTCTGGAAATGCCCAAAGGAAAGCAGCTGGGCAACCCTCCACTCATCCACTGAAAAAAAAATTCTTTAAGGTCAGTTCAGGAGCTTCCTGGGGACAGTTTTAGTTATTTCATGTGTTTGCAGCAGAAGGACCACAACATGATGTTCATGACCAGCACTAAAGTGGGCTGGCAATGCTTTCAGTCCAGGCATCGACTCCAGCCCAGCACCCAAGATCTCTAGATAGACAGTGTGTGTTCACTAGGCGATAAGGACCAGGTCTGGATCCTGGACCCTCTTCATTATACACTTTCTTGCTCTTCATTTGGGTGTTAAGAGCTAATGGGCTGAATTAATGACTCCTCCAACCCTGGCACCAAAGGAAAGTTCCAGGTTTCCCAATCCTTTTTGTCAGGTGCTAGTTTCACCCTGTTTTCATTCCTTCCTGGTCTCTTCACAGCCCTGGGCTCAGTGCCATGAAGCTCTGCACCTTCCTGCTACCAAGGAGCTGCAAAGCATCCACATCTAAGCAAAATCCACAGCACAGCTGGGACAGATGCTGGTCTGGGATCCCAAAGTGCCTTTGGGTGAAAATCAATGAACTCTCCTTGCGAATGCTGGGCAGGTACTGCCCAGACAATTGACCGCAAATACTCAGTTACACTTTGAAATGCATTTGTGCCAACCTGCTCTCTTAAGAATGCACTTTCCTAGGCAAACACTCAGGAAAACCACATTGTAAGGAACTTGATCATTCTTAGGAGGGTTCCAATTATCTCTCACTGATTTCTCCCCTTCTCTCCTGGAGAAGAGGATATTGTGTTTGCACATGACAGATACTGTTGGTTAATAGCAACAGGCACAATAGTGAGATCTTCTATGGATCTATTCTGAGTTAGCAGCAGGCCATTCCTCCCTGCCCATTCAGGGGACACCTCTCACATCCCTGTGATTCATGTTTTAACAATATCCCATCACTTTTGTCTACTCCATACTTTTCTGCTTCCCTTATCCTAAGGGTGACTGTGCTCAGGACCCTCTGGGTCTTCACATCTTCCTGTCTGGATGACGAAGCACTGTATACAAAGCATGAGTGGTGCTCAGAGGACACTCAATCCATCCATCCTCAACTCTGTTATCTGGGACCTCGGCAGCCATGGCCAGGCACTGGAGCCAGTAACTCAGTCGAGTGACCCAAAGTGTTCCCAGAGATGCCCAAGCCTGCTGGTTCACAAGGATGTACTTTGCTCCCAGCTACCCCAAGGGTTCTAAAAGTTGTGACAAACTGCAACAGCACTCATAGATCTGTTGGCGGGAGCAGATGGTTGCAGTTCACCCACTTCCATCAAAGGCTTCTTCACACTGAGGTGATACCAAGCCCAAATGGGTCTTTGCATTTGGTACCTGCTCAATCTGGGACAAAACTCCTTTTAATAAAGGGTTTGAACATCGTATGTTGACTCTGGAGCACCACTCTCATGGTGTAGTTGTCCCTGGGGACCAGCATGCCCAACACTCTCCACAAGGAGTCATGGAAGACTGGCCTAAGAGAAATGGCATGAGCCCACAGACTACAGCATGAGCAGGCTGGTCAGGCAGAGCTGAGATCCTCAGGTGCAGAGCATGCGAGGAGGGTGATGAGACTGTGATGGGCAAACTGTGAGCCCATGTGAATTTTTATGAATGAGATGGGCATGCATGGGGAACGGATGCAGACATGCTCAAACCCAGAGGGGTATTCATGTGCATGTGAGAGTGAATCGATGAGTTGTACATAAAGTGTGTTGGGCTATAGGGACAGATATGCAAGAAGTGCATGGCCCCATAGTAATTTGGGTGGGCTCTGTGTAGGGCATTGCATATGCCATAGGATACAGGGGGATGGGATGTGTGCAGAGGGGTGTGTGTCAAGAAGGAACAAAGAGTGCAAATTCATCAGGCAGGACATGAACACACACTAGTGTGCTGAGCATGGAAGCATACATGAGAGGGCAAGGGGGAGAGGAAGAGGATGCCGCACACAGATAATGCTCAGAGACAGTGTGGATTACTGCTGTTAATACCTCTGGTAAGAACAGAAGTCCGCTGGCTGGGAGCGGGAGCTGAAAGCTGAGCCCCTTGTTATGTTTCCCTGTTCCCGCCTGCACTAATCCCTTTGAGCCCCAGGAAAAAACTGCAGAGAAATCAAACAGGTTGTTCATGCTGCTCCAGTGTCCCCGGGATTAATTAATTTGGGATTTGTGGGAGTCACAAGGTCACACTCCCCCCACTGGCAGAGCTGGCTCCACAAGGCAAAGGCAGAGCTGGGCTCAGACTCTTTCCATCCAGGGAAATGCCCCATCAGCCATGACCTGGAGTAAGTCCTTCAGGCAGCAACCCTGGGAAGGTTTTGAGCACTGGGTGACCCAGGCTGACCCAGGGTGTCAGGGCATGGAAAGGCACCAGGCTGGGGAGACTGACAAGCAAGAAGTATGTCCATATCTCATAGATCAGCCTCCAGCTAGAGGCGGCCACTTGGATGGATCCTGCCTACATCTGGTCCTGTGCCCCTTGTCTCATCATCAGTACACATGGCCACCTGTTCGGGCCAGCACAGAAGCAGAAACACATCAAAAAAGGACAGAGACTCCAAAGAAGTGCTTTGTGTGTGACCTTTGCCATCCAATGGGACAGGAGGATGACAACCACAGGTTGAAGACCAGGTAAGATGAGCTGTTTGACCCACTTATCCAATCCAAGAAGGGAACTCTGCCTTTTGATGATTTTGTCTTGGGTGCCAGATCCCCAGTTTCCTCCACTAGTGGTTACTTAAATAATTCAAAAATTCATTTTCAGGGAGCAGTTGAGGTTACAATGTGGTTTTCCTGAGTGTTTGCCTAGGAAAGTGCATTCTTAAGAGAGCAGGTTGGCACAAATGCATTTCAAAGTGTAACTGAGTATTTGCGGTCAATTGTCTGGGCAGTACCTGCCCAGCATTCACAAGGAGAGTTCATTGATTTTCACCCAAAGGCACTTTGGGATCCCAGACCAGCTTCTGTCCCAGCTGTGCTGTGGATTTTGCTTAGATGTGGATGCTTTGCAGCTCCTTGGTAGCAGGAAGGTGCAGAGCTTCATGGCACTGAGCCCAGGGCTGTGAAGAGACCAGGAAGGAATGAAAACAGGGTGAAACTAGCACCTGACAAAAAGGATTGGGAAACCTGGAACTTTCCTTTGGTGCCAGGGTTGGAGGAGTCATTAATTCAGCCCATTAGCTCTTAATACCCAAATGAAGAGCAAGAAAGTGTATAATGAAGAGGGTCCAGGATCCAGACCTGGTCCTCATCCTCTGGTGAATTGCTTCTTGCTACAGTAAAACTTAATCCCTTAAGTACAGGCACTTTTAAACTGTCCAAATCAAAGTGCAAGATCCCAGGTGCCCATTGCCAGCCTGCTCCAGGAGATTCCTCCTGAGGCTTTCAAGATCTTAAAGGAAATAGGCTGCCCTAGTCACTGGCTGGTGCTGCTAGAATGAAGAACTCTGAACAAAGCTGGACCTTATCCCTCCAAACCAAGATGTTCAGCCTTGCAATCACCCATTCCCCTGGCTCCTATGTCTGTGTTTCTTTCTTTTCAATCTCTGCTCCAAGCCTCCATCAAGCAGCTGAAAACTCATTATCAGTCCAGTATGGACAGCCTGAGACTGGCTGTGTGGAGAGGATGGCAGCTCCCTGCCTAGTTCCAAGGAATTTATAGTCAGAGATGGCTCTGGTAGCAGGGGAAGGCCCTCATGAAACAATGACAGAGTGCCCAACAGATGAGACCCTGGTCCCTGACCTTCAGTCCCTCTGCAGCATCCCAAGTTATCCCAAAGTGAAATGGTGCTGCACAGTGGGACTGGAAAAGTTAGCCAAGGCCTGGTGCAGACTGCTACTGTCTAGACTCCATCCAGAGTGATAACCTAGGTGGACAGAGACAGATCAGCTTCTCCCTAGCTGACTCTGCCTGCTTTGATGCAATCTGTCCTCTTAAAACCAAAGATTCTACTTTCCAGCAGTCACAGGGGATTGTCTTTCCTGTGATCTGGCTGAGGTGGTGTCCAAACTGAGAACACTGAGAACACCAAACAAGTGTTCCCCACACTTGGGTGGAGTGGGTGATACATAAAAATCTTTGCCTTCTCCTTGGCATGGGCAGATCTCTTGGCAACAGCCTGCCTGGAGGCAGAGGCTTCCCCAAATGCAGATGAACAAGCAGCAGCTCCCAACCTGCCAAAACCCAGAGCTCATTGAGCCGCTAATTCAGTCCTTAGCTCAGTATCAGCATCTGTACATAACACTCTCCACATCTGTGACCAGGTAACATAATTAATCATTGGTGCAAATTGCTCATGGGAAATGGACAGGGACTGAGACCCAGAGTGCTTGTGAGTAACTCCATCCTAGTGACTGCTTTGGGGTGATGAAGAAACACAGAGATCTGAAGTAACAAAATACTCAGTTCTCCAAGGTAGCAGGCTCCCGATGCTGGCCAGCTCTTGGACCAGCATAGCCTCATGCTGGTAGTCCACATTTCTGATTATACTCAGTACCTTTCTCCCAGCCTAGTTCTCCTCCATCCTTTCTGACACTTAACAATCCACACCATACACAACAACAGTGGATTTTCTGCAGGGGTGGAATACATCCCCTTTACTGCACTGCTTGTTGCATATTGTTATCAGCCTGATCATTCAAACCCAAATTCATCCCTCCTGAGTTTGCCAGGCCAGATGGTAAGGGTATATTATATGAAGGGTCCTGGGCAGCATCAAAAGGTGAGGGAGTTACAAACCGTGTCACCAGCAGGTATGTTCCCCACTGCTCTGGAATTGATGGAAAGCTGGGCTTACAAGGCCTGTCTATTGAACGTGGCCAAATAACTCAAGGAAGCATGATTGTGGATCATGTGTACAAGACTGGGTCTTTTCTCTTGGAAAGCAGCAGCACTGAAAGGGCCTTAGGCAATTGTGGAGACAACTTGAGCTGAGCATAAGCTTCTAGGACAAAAGAGAGCTTAGCTGGCAAACAGTCTTAAGGGCTTTAGCAGAGGGACAGTGAATAGAGGGGAAGCAGCCTATCCCAGAGCACGGCAGGAGCAAGTCCATCACTGCCATATGGCCACAGGTCCATTGCTGGCACTTCAAAGAATTTGTTGACAACATGGAGGAAATGAAGGAGAGGGCACAAGCACAAGTCAAGGTCTAGAAAAGCTGCCTCCAAGCAAGAGGCAGCAGCAGCTTTAGGTTATCAGAGAGATGCTCAAGCTGTGGCTCAGCTGCACTCCTGCAAGGAGGTGTTTGAGAGCAAGTGGGTTTCGGTTCTGCAGAGAACGGATACAGCAGATACACATGCTTTGCAGCAGGGAAAGCAATAAAATATGGGAACAAGTGACTTGAAGATCTGGTGGAGCATTGATTCTCTGGGCTCAATGCTGACTATCTGCTTTCAAAGCCCTATCCTGGGTTTGGCCATAGATCTGTGCTTGGGGCAGGGGATGCACCACCACAATCCTACAGCAAGTTCCTGGCAGCAGGACAAACCAATGCATCAGAGCTGTCCCTCTGTGCCATAGCCTCCACCTTGCACAGAGCAGGGAACAAGTAGCTCAGGAGGGTGTACAAGGCACATACTTTTTTTTTTTTTTTTTCCAGACAGAGCCTTAGATAAAGAACAGGGTCAGGATTAATGCAGCTGCTGCCCCCAGGCCAACTGCACTACAGGCTTGTCTGCTGGAGCAAAGCACTCGAGTCTGCCCACCTTTGTCTGGCAACTGATCTAAAGGCTTGCCCCTCCCCCAAATACGTGGGCCCCTGGCCTGGCCTGAATGCATGTCTTTGCCAGGGCCTGCCATTCAGCTGAGCCTATCTCTGATGGCTGGTTTTGAGTGTCTGGAAGCCCTCCTGGTATGGCAGGGTCTGGGGCTGCTATTCTGACCTTACAGCCATCTCCCCAATACTGTTATCAGCCTGGTGTGGCCTCAGGTTTCGCAGCGGCCGCTGCTATCCATCAGGGTTTCCTAGGGAAGAAACTGCTGGGGCAGCAGCACTGCCAGTGCTCAAGGGACATCCATCTTCCTGGGAATCCTCCCTCACCCCCATGGGATCCCCTGATTCCTTTGGGCCTGAGCCACTGAACTGTCATTCCTGAGCTCTTCCAGAGGCTCCCTGAGTATCACACCAGCCAGTTCCCTTCACTTCCTCATGTGCATGCCCTGCCCTGCTCCACAGTCTGCCCCAGGCCCAGCAGCATTCAGGGGCACTCCAGCAGCACAGGGATGCCTCTGCATCCAGCCTTAAGATCAGCCATAAGCAAAATGGGTCTTTGACAAACAAATGCCAAGAAAAGCCCAAGTAACCTCAGAATACAACTGGTAGAGCTATGGGGCACAAAGAAAAATTGAGGTCACTCATCCCATGTCCTCCTCACAACCAGCAGGACATGACATGCATCAGCACAAATCACAGAAACTGAAATGCGTGTCCCAGCTGTGTTTTGGATACCTCCCAGCTGACAGATGTAGGATGAATTTGTCCCCAATGGCTTTGTCTACTTGCTTTTCAGAGCCCTTAATGCACCTGGCTTTCACCAACCTTGCATACTGTTTAGTTACACACAGTAGAAAGACCCTTCCTTTAGCTGGATTTACACCTGCTGACATCTCCCCTTGGCAAATCAGGTACTTCACCTGTTCTAACTTACAAAATTAAATTCTTGCACAGGCTGTGACAAAATAAGACCTTTTAGTGATGGAGCTTGTCAGGGGCTTTTGGAAAACCAAGGACACTTTTCCAAGTGACTCTCCCTGATTTACATGTTTCTTCCTTCAACTTGCTGCCCTGGAGATGCACCACCTCTGCAGCAAGTAGTCATCACAACCTTCTTCCAGGTGAACATGCACATGTCTATTAATACAAGTTTCTGTTATAATACTGATAATTTGCTCAGTGACCTTTAGTTTCCTAGGTCTTTATTTCAAATACCTGGTATCATATTTGTCTGCCTTCTGGGACAGAAATTTAGACAGCAGGGCCCACTGAATACCTAATTTGTCTCCAGCCATTGTGAGTTCCGTGTGATCTGTTGACTTTCTGTACAGTTTATTGGCTTGTTTTGAAACTTTTACACTCGAGTCCTTGGCACCAGGCAATTTCTCATCTCTGTTTTTCTGGGAGGCAGTGCTGCGAACTCCAGAGACAGGCAGGGGTGGGATAGGGCATCTCCCTGCCCAGGCAGCATCACTGCTGGGATGTCTAAAACCCCTCCCTTGGGAAACAAGCCCCATCATCTACTTGGATTGGCTGTGGGACCAGGTGCCATCCCCCAGGGCAGGAACAGGTCTCTATGTAGTCTGGGGGAGCAAGATACACCTCAGCAAAAAAAAGGACTATTTCCAGGTGCAGATTTCAGCATTTCCCCTGCTCCAGAGGCCAGTCTGTTCATATACTGTTTACCCCATCCCACCACACAACTTTTCACATCTCTGCTGCCTGCAGTATTTCAGGGTGGTAAGGCAAGAGCACACCTATGCACATGGCTGACCCTGCAGACAAGTCTGGGTGTGCAAGGTGTGCATATGACCCATGACCTATGGATTTCATAGCCCTGCAGGGCAGGGAATTATCCAGGTGCAGCCCCTGCTCACACCTCTCCATGGCTATTACCAAAGCAAAGTGAGTTTCTTCCATGCCAGGACCAACATTAGCCTGCAGAAAATCCTTCCTCTCCTTCCCTATGGACAGCGGTTTAGCACTGGCCCACCAACTCCCTAGAAGTAGGGCAGGTGAAGCCAAATACTTTTACTAATCCCAGCTCCGAAGAGCTGCTCTCAGGTTACAGACGATGTGAATAGAATCTATGTTCCAGGGTGATCAGACTTCCTGGAATTTCTGCAGGACCAGTTATCTGTTCCTGTAACCATCAGCAGCTGAATGTGCTGGTATGGCCCACGTCCAAAATGCCCCCATCTCCTCAGAGCCCAATCTGAGGTCTTTGAGTGAAGCATGACTGGCAGCAGAAAAACTACCCTGCAGCTTCACACATGGGTCTCCCAACTGAACAGCCCAGAGCACCTCAGAAACCTGATACCTGCAGCCTTCCACGGCCCAGATGAGAAGAGACAAAGAGCTCTCAGCCACCAGATGTGCTGTGTAACTCCCTGAATTATATCCAGCCACAACCTGACACTGACCACATGGATTTATTTAGGGTTGACTCAGCTCTGCAGCATCACTGAGAGATTGCGGGACACCTGAAATGTCCCTGAGTTGTCCTGTCCCTGGAGGAATGTCTCAGATCAAGAGGAATCCTCACATTGCTGCCTGTTCTTTCCTAGTAGGTCTGATGATGCCTTGGGATGTCATGAGGCCCTCCAGGCTGGGCTGATGGTGGAAGCTTGTCCTTTGATGAAGGCAAAGGGAACTGCAGTGAGCAAACAGCTCAAGCCAAGTGAATCCAGACAATGAGTATGTCTCCACACCCCTGGCAGAAGATACTGCAGTCTCCAGTGAAGTGCAGACTACAGTGTTTTCTCCCCATCACTACTAATGCTGGCTTCCTGAAAAAAGTATTAGGGCTTGCAGGCATCACTGCAGGACTTATTCGGGCTGGCATATACACCCTGTCCACAGGCTCCCCTGATGCCCAAAAGGCAGCTTCCAAGCCTCTGAGTACCTCCCTCTTCCATGGCCACCCATGTTAGAGCAGCAGAGATGAGCAGAGGTGCTATCTGTCACCCAGCTGTACCTGTTAGGGACTAGCAGATGCAGTTCTGTCAGGTGAATGACACCATTAACATGCATGAAAAATGCTTCATGCAGCACCTGTGTCCAGTCTTGGGCCTGACCAGAACAGCAGCTCACAGGCAGGAGGATGTAGCTGAGTAGCCATGGTTTTTGGGGTTACTTCATCCCTGCTCCCCATTGCAGTCACTGACACCAGTAGCACTGCACTTCTGATCCCAGCCTGGGAACATGCTGTGTGTCCTTTCTGCCATCAGTCACCTCCATGAGGACCACAGTGCTACTCCATTCCCTGCCCAGCTCATACCTGGCCATTCATAGTCTTGTAGTTGCTTCCCTCCTACAGACTCTGCTTGCCCATGAATTTGCCTCTCTGCTTTCCAGCCTGAGATACTGTAGGCAGGAAGAACTTCCAGGGAACCATGGAGAAAACATCCTCTTTATCCCATTTTCCACCATCCTGCAGCCCTGACACTACATTTCTCCCACCTTTCCAGCCATCATATACATGGTGATATACATCCCTAGTTTTTCCTCTGGGTATCCTTGGATCAGCCTAAGAAGTTGCCTGACAGCACAAGCAGCCTGTCCTCTCATGGCAAATTCTGCTCAGGGCTTCACACATTAATGGAAATTAACCACATAAAAAATGACAGAAAAGTTTGTGGACAGTCAGTTTGGTCTGTGCTTCCTGCTCCTCAGCAAAGCACATTCTTTGCCAGGCTTTGTAGGGGAGAAAACACTTTTGTGTACGAGAAGCTGTGTCTGGCAATAGCAGCCTCAGCAGCATGAGATGTAAATCTGATGGCAGAGCATCCTAAGCCAGAAACCATCCTGCAAGGGCTCTGTCTGCTGCTTCTGGGACAAAATCTACAGAAGGAGCTGGAAACACTTCATCAGAGCTTTCCAAGAAGAAAACAGGGGGTCCAGCTCCACTACCAGTGAGCCCTGGTGCTTGCTGTAGACCCTGGTCACCTCAGCATCTGAGCGGGGTTTCTAGGAGAGCACCATCCTCAACACTACAGTCCTGTCTCCCAGGCAGTGGTCTGTGTCCTGAGGAATGTGGCTCTTGAACTGAACTCCAAAGGCTTTTGCAAGCCTTTCAATCCCAAACACAGGGACTGAGAAGGGGGTGAGTGCCCCCTGAGGAGGGGAGAGCAGTGGGGTGGGATTAGAGCTGGCACTAACGCCCTGCTCTCCGCAGCGGCATCTGAGCAGCACAGGGAGAGATCAGGATTAGGGGAAATCCTTTGAGACCAAAGGCGAGTTAAGCAGCTCTCTCCTTGCACACACAGAGGGGGCACTCCCAAACCTCCACCCTGGAAAAGGCTGTGCTGGGGGCAGAAGGCTAGAGGCAGCCTTTGTCCCTTTGATTCAAAGCAGAGAGCAATTAGGTGATGGACTTAGAGCCCAGTAAGCACCACTCCTTGCCTCCACAGGGATCTCTCTCTGTTTCTCTGCTTTCTTTCATTCTCCACCCCAGCTCCTAAATCTATGTGCATTAGGTCTTTAATTGAATTAGCCCAGCACCTTTCACTGGGAAAAATTTAAGATGGTTTCAATACAGTGATTGCTTTTTACAGCCCTGGGACAGGTTTGACAGCAACCACAGGGAGTGGTTTAACACAGAGAAATTTATCCTGGGTGCCTGTTACACCTAAAGTACTGTAGGTGCTCTTAAAAACCCAGCCTCTGGAGCCCTGTAGCAACCTGGAATCACAGGTTTCATAAAAATCACACCCATATTTTGTGAGAAGACAGAGATACAGAGATTGAAGACAGGAATCCCAAATGGACAACTCAGAGCCTCCAGTCTCTGCAACTCTAAGGACCTGACACCTTGTGTTTGCAACACTGAACATCACTTAAAGGCTGCTTGGAGACAACTTTGGACACCCTGGCACCCCCTCAAGCTCCAGAGATATGGGTCAGCCAGGCAAGCAGAGTGGGTAATGCAGCCCCTTGGGGGCTGGGAAGGTGCTGCTGTCTCCATATCCTGAGGCCTCCATCCTTCTCCACTCCAGTGGTAGCTCCTCCACCCCTGTAGAGATGCAGGCACCAGCTGCTGCCAGGTCAGGTATCAAACCATCCATACACTGCCTCCTCCCCCTCCTCCCTGTTTCCCATGTTTCTTGCCTGACAGCATTTAGTAACAAATGCACCACTACTTGTGACAGACACAGGGTGCTCACCCCAGGCAAGTGAGCAGCCTAGCTCTGCTCAGATCCCAATCTCTGCTCGAATTTGGTTGAGGATGGGAGTTCTCCCACTATCTAGAAATGGCCACAGAGCCACTTCATGTCCATCTCTATTCTCAGATCAGCTCCAAGAGGCCAGGAGCCCTTCAGGGGAAAAGGAAAATGCTCCAAATAGCTCACAAGAAGCAATCTCATCTTCACCTAGGGATTTCACCCCCAGTGCTGTTTGCACTCATCCCATGAGCACCAAGGAAATTTTTAACAAGAGGACAGCAAGGAATAGGTAGACAGAACTGTGCAAATAATCATCCCTTTAATGGGCTGAAAACATCACTTTCTGTATCCCAGCCTAGAGCTGTTTGTTGTAAACCTCTTCCATCTCTGCTCAGGCCTCCAGTGTGTGGTCCTACACCCTGGATCTTGTCCCCATATCCCAGAGGGGACAGTGCCAAAAAGTGAGTGGCTCCAATAGGATTTGGAAGCATTTTCAAGTGTAATCATACAGATGTTATGACAGGGGGTGACGTATGGGTCATTTGCACCTAAGGCTGGAGAAGACCCCCAAGTCCAGTCCTTCCTTTTGTCTAGGTATGTGAGACCCAAGAGCAGGCAGATGTTGAAGAAAATGGAGAAGACATGGCAGATTTCAAGGGATTTCACTCTCATCCTTCCAAAACATTTTCTCCCCATTTCCTCTAAGGCTGAGATAAACAGTCCAACATCCATCCTGCCACCTAGGTGACAGCAGTGGCATCTTACCCTACTCCTCCCAGGACCTTGGCCAGGTTTGGTGGTGGGTTTGGCTGGAGACTGAAGGCAAAAAATAGTTATTATGGAGGGCAGGATTGTCAGCCAGCCAGACTTTCCTATATGACAAAGACAACATTTGCAGGGGTGGAAGTACTGATGCACTTGAAAAGCCAAATATGACTTAGTGCAGTCTGTCATAGTATAACCTGAAAGGCAGTTAACAGGACAGATTCATCATTGCTGTGTTTGTCACAGGAAGGTTATGGAATCTATAAGATCTCCATTCACAGCTGCTGGGAAAACTCACCCATGTGAGCAGAGTACTGCACAGGCACAACCTTCTTTCACTGTTGGACAGACTAGGAAGATTTTTGCCTCCTGATGCTCCCACAGTACTTTTTCCAATCCCTACTGTGCAAAAAAAAAAAAAAAAAAAAAAAAAAAAAAAAATCTNAAATCCAGATCTCTTTTTGTGAAGTGGTGGAAATGCACTTAGAGTAACTGTAAATTAAAACCTATTATTACCTAGAAACTTCTCCAGAATCCACCAAGGCACAAACTCAGGAGCTGAATTAAGCTATAGGACACACTCCTATCTAATACCTTAGCTCCAACCCACTTTCCCTCTCCTCCTATCTCTCAGTTAATGCACACCTGAGCAATTACAGATACTCCAGACAAATTGCAAGTTATGCCTCTAATGCAGTTTGTGATTTGCAAAGCAGCATGTGTACAAGTAAAGATACCCAGGAAGAAGCAATTTGCAAATTCTTTTACATGATTAATTATAGAAGTGAATATAAAAATATAGGTTAGATGGGCCCTCTGGAGGTCTCTCGTCCAAGCCCCTTCTCAACACATGGCTAAACTTGAATTTAGACCTGATTGCTCAGAACTAGGGTTGGTCTAGAGTGCTGAAACTCTCCAAGAATGGAGAGGGTTTTTGGTCACAGCCTCTCAGGGTCTCTTTCCAGTGCTTGACACTTCCAGGATGAAGAAATTTTCCCTTATGTCCCATCAGAGATTCTTTCAGTGCAACATGTTCCCATGTTTCTCTGTGCACCTGAGCTGGCTTTTTTTTTTTCTGTACAGGTGTCTTTCATAGTGGCACAGGCAGTTAAAGCCCCACCAAGCTCCTCTTCTCCACATGCAGCAAACCTGCGTCCTTCCACTTCTGATCAGACATCACATCCTCCAGCCATCAACCATTTCTGTGGCCCTCAGCTGAACCCACCTGAGTTTACAGACCCCTTTCTTCTGTAGAAGAGCCAAAATGGGGGACAGGATCCTCTTTGTTCTTCCCAGCTTCATCCCAGGATCTGCATTTGCCCCAAGCCTCATGAATTTTCTGCCAGCCTCCTGAGCATGTCAATGTTCCTCTGAACAGCAGCTCTGACCTCCAGTGTATTTACCACTTCCCTCAATTTGGTGTCACCCTCAAACTTTCTAGGGTTGCATTCTCTCCACTCATTTAGATCACAGCAACACAGGGTATCTTCATTTTATCCTCCTAAAAAGAAAAACTAGACTTTTCCAAATAAAAAAGGCCAGTGATTTTGAGCAAGCACAGTGCTGGTCAGTGCATTGCCCAGCTATGCCTTTGATGAATAGGGATGGGATGGTTTCAGTAAGCAGTGAGACCAGACTGCCCTCCATAAACACAAATCACAGGATAAAACTTCTCACCAACTGGGAAGTCCACAAGTCCTTAAAAGGCTGCAAAGCAAATAAATACCCACCAGGGGTACAACATGGGGCATAGGTTGGAGGGTGGAATGCTGAGGGGAAGCATTTATCAGTAGAGCAGAAGCAGAAAGGAGCTTGCTGGCTGATCTTTCAGACCATGGTGACCTCAACAAGAGACCCGGCTCATGCACTTCTTGCCCCATATGGTGGTCAGGCACTGAACAGACTCCCCAGGGGATGGCCACAGCCCAAGGCTGCCAGAGCTCCAGGAGCATTTGGACAATGCTGTCAGGGACAGGGTGGGATTGTTGGGGTGTCTGTGCAGGGCCAGGAGTTGGACTGATTGAACCCTTGTGGGAGCCTTCCAGCACAAGATATTCCATGATTTTTATTCTTGACAGGTTACAGCTTGGCTTCACCTCTGAGGAACTGAGGTTGTGCAGAGTCCACTAAACTGCTGGGCTGCAGCTCCTTTGGTGTCTATAGGAAAAAAACAGTTCAAGATGTGCAGCACAGCCTTTTCTGTCCTCTTCTCATGGAGGAAAAACAAAGGGGGTCTTCATGGGCAAGAGGAACTGGAAACCAGAGACAGTCACAGCCAGGAGGAGAACACAGCTACAAGGTGCAAAGAAGGTGCAAAAACTAAACACCCCGCTTCCCTTTGGGTTCCCTTAGCTCTTTCCGTGGTGCAGAGGTCTTCAGGCTGCCAGCACATTGCATTATCCCAACAGCAACACCTCAGTGGGACCTGTCACAGTTCTGCCTTCTCCAATACCTGGCAGTGTTACCAAAACATGTGTCATTGCCTTTGGAATGCTCCCACTACTCCCTGCCCAGATGCTCCGGGCAGGAGCAGCAGCCCCCAGCCCCTGCATGTGAGCACAGGCAGTGGGGTGCAGGCAGCGGGGTGAGCAGGGTGCAGGCAGCGGGGTGAGCAGGGTGCAGGCAGCAGTGAGCCAGTGGCAGGGGCCCAAGCCAGGCAGCCCACAGCTGAGAGCTGTCAGGCAGCTGCCTGCCGGGGTGGGCTGGCCAGCCCCTCTGGCAGGGACATCAAGGGTGGAGGGTGGGAGGAGGACAATAGTCTTTTCTGCATTGAGCAGGAAGGATCTGTTGGAAGAGAGTGGCTGAGCAGAGAACGACAGAGCCTGCTGGAGGAAGAGGGGGGTTTGCAAGGAGGAAGAACCGGTATCTTGCAGCAGAGGATGTATTACAGTGCAGGGGGAATCTGGGCTCTTCCCCACCAGTCT
Organism: Rhipidura dahli; assembly: GCA_013399225.1. Lineage (NCBI taxonomy): Eukaryota > Metazoa > Chordata > Aves > Passeriformes > Rhipiduridae > Rhipidura > Rhipidura dahli. Next base: position 42,387 of record VXAC01007919.1, read on the forward strand.
GGCAACCACAGGACATTTCCCACACATGTTCAGGACAGGACAACACGAGGCACTGAAACTCTTTCATGCTATACCAGACTGTTGTTTTGCGGGGGGGGGACCCCAAAGAGCCTGGGGCTAGCCAGGGCTAAGGCTCCACAAATAACTTCAGAAACCAAGGAGGCAGCCAAAACGTGTAGTGTAATCACAAACACATAATCTACTCAGGTTACACTGGGAGGAAACCACAGACCACAAGCAGACAGGAGAAGAGAGGAACAACAAGCAAAAGGGAGAAAGTAAAATCCACCAGGAGAGACGAAAGCAAGTCAGTAAATCACAAGGGCTGCTGCTCTCCTCCTGACCCTCTCCTTGTCTTCCCTGCCTGGGAAACTTCAACCTTGCAAATTTTGCAAGGAGGAGCTCAAAAACTGGTAGTTGAAGCTCAGCTCCACCGAGAATCTGCCTCTGACAGACATCTTTCCTGAGGTGGATGGAGAAGTGCATGGAGATTTACTGCTGGGCACCCAGGGCAACAGAGATGGTGGCCAAGCTCTGCACTCCAGCAACAGGCTCTGCAGCTCACTCCAGTTCCAAAAAAACAAGAGTCTTGGACATACTGTGGAAATAGCCATACTGGTGGAGAGGACCATTTCCTCCTGTAAATCACAGTTCACACAGTAAGGAGCCAAAAGGATGCCATGAGCCAGACTGAGTGGAGACCACCATTCTCATCCAGGGAAAACTTTTCAGAGCATGTTGGACTGAAGATGCGCAGATGTTCTGCAGTAAAAAAAACTGCAGGCATTTCCTCCTTTGCTGCCAGCACCTCCTGCCCAGCCCTGCGCTGGTCTGCAGGAGCCGATTCACAGATGAGTGCAGGCACAGGAATGCAGTGGGAGTAGAAGCTTCTTTGAAGATTCCAGCCACGGCATGGCCAGTGGGAATGCATAGCTGGAGAGGCTGAGCTGGGAGATAGCCACTGCTGTGAGATCTGCCATGAAATCAGTTCCTGGGAACGTTCTGCCAACCAGCCGCAGCTTTCCCGGCAGGGGTAAACATCCACCAAAACAAAAGAAGATTTTGCTTTTCTTTTGGAGACATGGAAGTAAATGCAATACAAGTAATATCTTCACACGCTCCAGCGCTTCTGCTCCAGCCCTCCATGGCCTGGCTGAGCTTCAGCAGGTCCTTGTAGGGTGGATGTTGGGGGTTGCTTCCTTGAGAAGTCCTTTCCAAGAGAAAGGAGTCTCTGGCATTAAACACCCTACTTCTCTTTGGGTTCCCTTAGCTCTTTCCGTGGTGCAGAGGTCTTCAGGCTGCCAGCACATTGCATTATCCCAACAGCAACACCTCAGTGGGACCTGTCACAGTTCTGCCTTCTCCAATACCAATGTTACCAAAACACAGACACACTGGAGAGTTAGGCTTAGCTTTTTAGGGACCCACCTGAGACAAAAAGGTGGTAAGTAAAAACATGTGAAGTTGCTGACTCTTTTGGCACTTGAGGGCCAAGTATCTGTCCAGGTGTAACCCATTCAGCTGTAGCCCAGACACCAGACCAGGGGGCTCAATACTGACAGTAAAAGATCCTCTCACTCTTGGAAGCCAGACAGGGTCTGGTTCTACCATTGGGTGCATAGTCCTATCCCTCTACATGCCACTGTGGGATCCTTGAATCGTGGAAAGATAGAATTGGAAGGGGCACACAAGAATCATTGAGTCCAACTCCTGGCCCTGCACAGGACAACTCCAGGAATCTCACCATGTGCCTGACAGCAATGTCTGAATGTTCCTTGAGCTCTGGCAGGCTGGACTCTGGACTGCCTTTCCATCCAAATGCTGTCCCAGGTGCTCCAGAGGAAGCCAGACCATTCTCCATCTCAGGAAAATGAGTGGCTTGCATGGGAGTAAGTCATGCTTTTCCGGGACCCAGCTCCAGGTCTGCAGCAAGGCTGCTCAGATTCAGTTCCTCTGCTGTGCTAACAGATACATAAAAAACCCACCAGAATATACAAAATATTCCTGAGCTACCAGCCAAACATCTCTCCTGTGAAATGCATGACCTCTCTGCATTACCAGCTTTCTGTAGAGACCACACATAATGCCTGTGGATAAATCTCCCCTTTCCGGTTTCCATTTCCATGAGGCCAAACTGCTGGCTCACACCTTCCTCCCCTCTTCACAGGGCATCATGCCCTGAGCAAAAAAAAAAAAACAAACCACCTGCTGCTTTGCTTCCTCTACAAGACAACCACAGGGACCACAGTCCCAAACCCCTGCAGCCTGGACAGTGCTTAGGAAGCTCCAGCATCCACTCTGAAGGATACTGTGAACAGCAGGATGGGGAGGACACTTGTGAAAGCAGAAGCAGTTACTTTTTGTCTGTCTATGGAAAGACAGGGCTTTGGACTTTCCCAAAGCTCACTTATGGACATGTTGGTCTTTCCCCAACATGTCCATAAGTGCAGACTTCTTGCTATTTTCCTGAAGGCTTCCTTGACCTCCAGCCCATGTGTAGCCATCCATGGGACAGGAGATCAGAGCATGCAGCCAGAATCACACCAGGTGGCTCTGAACCCTGTGGGAAATGGGAAATTCATAAGGAAAGAGAATGTGGAAGGATGTCACATATGGGGGGGTGGGTGCACCTGATCAGAAAACTGGTGATAGGGGGAGAGTTGTGTGCGTGGACTGGGACCCGAGAGCTGAAAGGAGACAGCCAGAGGAAGCATGGGAGGCCCCAGCTGGAGCTTGCTGGTGGCCTGTGCAAACACAATGGGAGCTGTGGGCAGAGAGAGGTGGGAGGGGGTCCTACCAGGGTCTATGGCTGGAAGAAGGACATGTCCCCAGTTCACAGGAAGGCAGGCAGCTCCCAGTCACCCGACAGCAGTACAGGATTGCATGGAAAGTATCTCTTGACAAGGGTTGCAAGGCCAGGGAGAGCCTAGCTTCTTGTATGCATCACCTGCCTTAGCCAAGCTGACCAGAAACAGATTAAATACATCTTCAAATAACCAGGCTGAGTGTCTTCACAGCCCAAATTCTGAGCAGAGGGGCTGTAGAGACCATGAGTCAGCTCTGTATTAATAGCAAGTCAGAAATCAGGCAGGTGTCAGGGTCTAACAAGGGCACGACAGGCACCATGCTCCCCTGGCCTGAGAAGTTATTATTGCTCCAAGGAGTGAATATTTCCCATGCTCCAGCATTCCCTATGTCCTTCCTTCTTGAGAGGGTCTTGCTCTCCCCAGCAACTCCTATCTGCTGCACCAGATGGATGCAACTTCTCACAGGGAGGGACCCAAAGCCACTAGCAGCATCCCAGGAAGTGGAAGAGTTTGGAGAAGGCTGAGGAGCTTGCTCCCAAAACAAACTGTGAGGCAGGGGAGCTTCCAAAATGCACACTCCCCAGCCCACCCCATCCATCTAGTGGATCCCACAGAGGCTCTCGGCACGCTGTCCTGGAGGGCTGGGAAAGCCTTGGCTCACACATGCTGCCTGGAGTAGACTCCCAGCTCACTTCCACCTGTTTCTGATAAGCTCACTAATCCGTCCCCATAATGATTCTTTATTAATGGATGCTGCTGTCTTCATTACATGCCTTAATTAGTGTTTTGTGAGCAAATTCAAGGGGATAAGAAGCGTGTCACATTTTCCAGTGGGGGCTTTGAGCACAGCTACCAAAATAACTTTGTCTGTGAAGCTGGAGTTCCTGTTTCACCCTGCCCATGAGCCGTCGTCCTGAGAGCTGTTTCTGCCTAATCCGGCAAGCAGGCTGGGCAAGCTGAGCTCCCCACCCTTCCTCTCTGGCTGGGCTCACTGAGCTCCCACAAGCCAAGATGAATTTCAGTCATGCACAGACTTGAAAAGAGATTTGTCATTGGGAATCAAAAAATCATGGAAAAGCCTGGACCACTACTGCCATGTTCAGTGGACTGCCCTCCCCCAACCATGCTGTCTGCCTGGGGATGGGCCTGAGAGCAGTTGGGGTTGCTGTGGTCCCTGTTGACCAATGCTGATCCAGCTGGTCACTGAGGCTTAAATTTTGAGGAAGTTTCCTGAGATATCCCCAGCATCCTTGGAGAAATGGCAAAATCCCTCTGGAGTCCCTGCTTTCTCCTGGACCAGAGGTGGGAATGACCTGGGATGGCTCCAGCACAAGAGTATCCATGGAGCTCCATTACCAGCAAAGCAGCACTGGCCATCACCAATGTTTCTGGGCAGAGAGGGACTGGCAGAAGCCAGTTCCATGCTGGCAGTACCACCAGGATGGGATTTGAAGCAGCCAGCCCTCAGCTCCACCCAAGAGGGAAAAAAGCCAGAGCTGTTGGCTAATGTGACCAGCGCCACTCCAGGTGCCCTCCCCTAGCACAGGCTGTTCCATTTTCAGCATCCTACTGAAGCCAGCACAGTCCCTGTCCCCCTTGGGCACTTCAGGACCAGCCCCTGCTCCTCACACATCTGAGACCACAAGCAGGAACACGGCAGAGGTGCCTCCATCATCCTGACCTGTGTCCTGGGGCTAGCCACCATCCCACCAGCATAGCACAGAGACACACACCTTCACACAGCCATGACCCAGATCTGCAAACCCTCTTTATCTGAGTGCGTGGATGCCAGGCCATAATGTCAGAAATTTCCTGAATCTAATTTAATCTTTAAAAAACCCTGTAATTTTTGCTTGCCATTTGTGCCTGAGCTGTTTGCAGTAACACCTTGAGGCTCCCCCTAGCTTGTGCCTGATCCAAGGTTCCTTATGCCAGAAAAAGGCAAAGGATCCTGTTCCTGGGGAAACTCTCTCCCATGAAGCAAGCAGGGATGCCAAGTCTGGTGCATACCAGCCCTGGCTGCATTACAGGTGGAATCATCTCCCCAGGTGCTGCAGTGGTTCCCCCTGCATTAACCCCTTGACATTCCTGCCAACACATTTCAGTTCCCATTAGGGCTTTTCCCACTTTCCCCAAGAGTGAAATGAACCAAAACTTGCCCCTTCGTAATGGCTCTGAGGAGAATTTAATTCCAAGGTTCAAAGCTTCTCCATCCCTTCCCAGATAAAAGGGTGATGAGCAAAAGGGGATGAGCTGGTTAATAAAAGCCAAAGAAGAAAGCAGGACTGAAGGGCCGCGCCTATAAAGCAAAACCCAGCAGGAGAGAAGCAGCTTTTCTCCGGGCAAGCCTTTCCCCAGTTAATAATTACAAGCCAGGCCCGCCAGTTCCAACCCACTGCTCCACAAGAAAAGGCAATTAATTTAAGACTAATAGGATTTTAAATTCAAAACAATCCCAAGCGGGTTTGTGTGGCAGGCTGTGAATGCACTGGAGAGCCAGCCAGCAGCAGGCGGGATGGGGGCTGGATTTGGCAGAGCAGATGGAGGAATTAAGGGCCAGGAGATGAAATCTGCAGCCACTGGGATGGGAAGTCCCCATTCAGAGGGCAGCCTGGTGGGGGCTCTCCTCAATGGGAGGATGGCGAGGAGTTGTCTCATTGAGTTAATGCTAGTGGCAGCAACTGGACACAGAGAGAAGCCACCAGCCCATGCTGAGCCCTGACCACCTCTGGCACTGGGAACAAAGGACTCCAAAACCCATCCCCAGCAGAGACAGCTGGGCGTTGGCCCAGGGACCATGACCATCTCCTGTCTCCTGATAACAGGTCTTCCATGGGATGCCCCAGCCATCCTTACTATGACCTGGCATGGACTCGGTCTCCTAGGGAAGTCAAAGTAGGCCTTGGGCTCTTCCTGCTGCTCAGCCTACAATGGCAGACATGCTGTCAGCCCCTGCAGGCACCTTATGGCTGGGTTTTCACCTCCCACCCCAGATGGGAAGTTAGAAAATCTCCTCCCAGTCCCTTGGGGGCTCTCCAGCAGCACCCAGCCAGACTGAGCTCAGAAAAAGGGAGCTATGCCAGCCTGTGTCTGAGGAAAGGGCTGGGAGGGCAGGAACAGGGGACTCATCTGTTACGGGAGTTGCATGGTGATGGCGGGGAAGGGATGAGCACTGGGGCCCTGCCCTGATCCCCTGCTTGGCAGCCAGAGCCCTGCTGAGTCCCAGCATGTGTTGGGAGATGCTGGAGCTGAAATCCATATGGAGCCACATAGCACCAGAAGTATGTGTAGAAACAAGACAGCAAAGTGCAATACTATGGGCTGTGCTGACAGGGATCTGCAGCCGCACTGGCCAGAGCCATGAATGGGGCTTGACCCAACAGTTACTCCCTCTTCACACTGTACCCCCGAAAGGTCTGGGATTTACCATTTTTGCAAGGAAAGACCCCTCTAAGTCTGTCTGAAGTATTTTAGCATGAATACATCACTTCAGAGCAGCTGGAGGTGTGGGCTCAGCCTCCTAAGGGGCTTCGATGTTGCAGCATGTCCAAATACCCTCATGAGTCTGGGTTTTGGCATCTGGTGTCACTACAGCGATTCCCTGCTGTGTCTGTAGGGACTCTGGGGGCACAGGGATCATCCCATGAATCTTTGGTGCCATCAGCCCTCACAGAAGCATCTGCCATTTCAAGCCAGGAAAAGAGAGGCTACATATACACCTGTTCCACTGATGTTTGAAGAACATTTTAAGAAAGTCCCCATGCAAAAGGATTGGTATTAAGTCCTCGCAAGATCCCAGGGTACTCAGCCTGGTAAATAAGGAGTGCTGGTGTCTGTGCTGTGTCCTCAATCAACCTCCATGCCCCTGGGCAATGAAGAACCACAGCATGGAACCACAGTGGCCCTGTCCCCTGGCAGGTCCCTGAGGGAGCACTGTCCAGACTGGGGGCTGAGGTCACGTCTCGCACACTATATCCGCCTCCAAGACAAGACAGATACCAGGCATGGAAAATGTTCGAGAGGAGGGTGCAGAAGAACTTCCCAGAATGTTCTTTCTTTGAATTTTCCCCAGTCACAGGCATCAAGCCTGTTCCTAACCTGGGTCACACAGTACATTTCTCCTGGCCTTATTTTCAGAGATTATTTTTACCCAATATCCCACTTTCTCTAGGAAAACAAACCCCAAACACCAACCTGGGGATAACTTCACCTCAGCTATGAGAGTTGGCAGGGTTGCAAAGCATTCAATGGTGAGTCTTTCATTGTGGGAAACGTTGAGTGACCTTTGTGTGCTGGGTGGAGTTTCTCCAGGCAAACAGGAGGGATTTATGGACCTGGCCACAGGCTGGGGGAAAGCTCCCATGAAATGTCTTTGTCACTAGCCACAGGAAGGACATGACCTATGGCACTAACCTCACAGGCCAAGGGTCTGCATAAAGAAAGGGGCTGGTCCTGCAGGATGATCCCACATGAATGAGATGAAAAACCAGGGATGTTCACCCAGTTGCTACCATCAAATGAGTTCTAGCTAGACACATTTAGGAGGGAGATAGAGGAATGGAGAAGATTGAGACCCCAAAAACATGACTGTGATGATGGAGGAAGATGAAGATAGGCTGGTTTGACCCCACTACAGAAAGTTGCTTGTCCCTGCAAAGCTGATGAAGAAAGCTCTCCAGATAGTAGGTGGAAGTAGGTCAGCAGACAAGAAAGAAAATTCGGAGGGCTTGAGGAATTGTCAAGGCTCCCCAAATCTTGCTGCATCCCCTTATGAGAAAACACCAGTGGGAGGAGGAAAATGCAGTGTCTTGTAAGATGGCCAGAAAGTCACACAGAAAAGGCCACAGGGTTCTAGTAGAGGATGGAAAATAAAGTCTTTGTTGCAGGTATGATTAGGAGGGAGTGGCACATCATTCTACTGATCCAGCACCAATAACCAGACAAGGGACCTCTGGTCTGGTTGGATGTTGATGGGACAACAATCAGCTGTTCCTCTTCCTCTGGAGGAGTGACGTTTTGTCCCATCTGGACATCATGATAAGAGAGACAGCACTCAAAGCCAAACAGGCACAGTGGGCAGAGGGTGGAGATCCTTTACAAGTCTGGGACTGGGCATGAAGAAAGTTTGCGGAAAACATAGATGCAATGTTTATTGGAGCAGAAGAAGGACCTCATAGCCCAGGTGCAGAGACAGGCCAGAGTGTTATTAGAAAGCATTACCCAGCAGAGAACAGCAGGAGCTCTTTCAAGCTGTGGCTTATGCCACTGTGGAGAAAACTAAAAGCTAGCAAGAAAGGCAGAAAGGAAACACATGGTGGTTCCCAGAGCCAAAGAAACAAGAGTCTCACGGCTGGAGAAGAAGAAGCCTGTCCGGATGTGACGCAGAGCTCTGCTGCTGTCTCAGGGTCAGTCAAGCAGAGAAGCCCATTCTCCTGGGTCAATAACCGTGATTGGGTTTGGGATGCTCAAAGGACCAGTGACAAATGCTGGCTACCAGCCATTCAAATAAACAGTAGGCAGCCAGTTGGCCAGTGGCCACTCAAATAACCAGCCCCAAGCTAAAAAAATACAGTAAGCTAGTAAATTTAGTAACCTAAAGAGAAACATTCCACTACCAACCAGCATGCAAATAAGCCAGAAGGGGATATAGAGCTGACACAGTCCCCTGTTTGGCTTTTCATATTCAATGGCCCTTATCCAACCGGCTGCCAGTTGGTTATTTGCATTGGAACAGGAAACAAATTTTTCTCCTATTTATACTGCTTACCTCAGGAATAAACTAATTACTGTTATAAAATCCCATTCCCACAGTGTCCAGCACACATCTGTAACCTCTGGAAGGGACAAATGCACCCAACTTGCCAGATGGACTGTTCCATCAAAATGGCCAAATCCCAACTTGCTTTTTCGTTGGCTCTTCTGACTGGATGATGAAGCAAAGCCTTCCCTGCAAATACCCCTGCTGCATCAGCTGTTTACCTTGCTCATAAGCAGATCACTGCTACAAAATGCTTTTCCAAAGCTGTTCAGCACACAGCAAGACAGCCTCAGGACCGGGAAGAGGAGCAGGGAGCAATCTGCTGGTATTTCAGTTCCTGTGGCCAGCTGGCTGTTCCAAGTGTCCAGGCTGTGAAGCAGCCAGAGTGGAGGTGGTCTGGCCATGCTGAGACCCACAAATGCCACTAGATGGAGTTTGACAGTGAGACAGCCTTACATCCCTGTCCGGCTGCTGGGATGGCCTCCACTGGAGATGGTCTCTGGTTGTGATGGCAAAAGGGCATTTCTGAGGTCCGGCACTGGCAAAGGACTTCAAGTGCCACCACAGTGGAAGCCATCCCATCCTCATGTACATATGCAATTGTCACACAATGTGCTCTTGGCAGACAGACCCTGCAGTGCCCAACACATTTCCTAACATGGAAATCCTACCCAGTACCTTCCCACCAGCTCACACACAAAAGGATGCACCTACATCAACTACCACCCTGTGTGTATGAAGGGACCCAACAGCCACAGCCATACCTAGAAGCCCCAGCTGGGATGAACCAAGCAATGCCCAGCAGTGCAGGAAGAAACCAGGCATTCAAGGACACTGTAGTCTGGCCAACTCTCAGTGCTCATTTTGGAAGACTTGCTGCTTCCTTCAAGACCCAGCTCCTGGAATCAGGGGATTACCAAAGGAAGACTGAATTATTCCCCTGCATCAAATCCACAGAGACTTTTTCCATAATGTCCCTGGTAGGTGGCAGCTATGGAGCATGTAGAGTGTTTCTTTGCTTTCATCTAATTTTTACACTCAGACTTGCCAGGTCCTGACCCACGAACACATTGCAATCACATGCTAGAACCACTTTACTCACTGCAAACTCCCTGCTGCCTTTGGCTCCCTCCCCATCTAGGCCTTGGCAGAGAGATGTGCTGTGCTTCTCCCTTGCCAGAGCACCGCTCACCTGAGCAAGCAGACCCCCAGATCTCTGTGTGCTGCCATGCCATGGCATTCCCACTGCAGAGGTTTGCAGAGCTCCACATGGATTTGGAGGCCAGGAAGAAATTATGGGTGATACTCTGTCCACTGGCTAAGTCTCCTGAGGGTTCTGGCACATGTGGGCACCGGGCACAGCCTGAAGAGCTGCTCTACAGGGCTGGGAACAGGTGTAATGAAGTGCAAGTGGCAGGGAGGCAAGTCCACATGGAATCCTGAATTCTGTCTTACTTTGGATGTACCTCATCTGGCATTCTCCATGCAAGCTTGTGAAGGCAGCCTACGGGAACAGACTAGCAGAGGTTAGGCAAGAAGATGAGGATGAAGGAGAATGGGGGGACAAGGAAAACCGTGCTAGCTAGATACTGCATTCACGGGCTTGTCTGCTGGGATATGAATGGAGCAACAAGGATAATCCTCCTCCAGGCTCACCTGGTTACTGAGAGCTGGTGATTTCCTCCACTTTGGCATTTAAGTACTTTGGCACTCTGCATGCTAGGTGTGGCCAGGCAGAAGTGCACATGCATCTTTAAACAGGGCAACACAGATGGGGAAAAGTATGATTTTTTCCAAAGTGCACATGGCTGCAAAGGTCACAACAAGATATTTTTTCTTTTTGTGAGGGTGGAATAGTCCCTTCACACATTTAGAAATCAGGTTTCTACTCATATATCTGGAGATGCCAGGAGGAGCCACATCAGGTGAGATCACATTGTCATGCAGAGCAGCTTTCTGATACCAGAGATAATACTTTCTGAAAACATTCAACTTCTCTTTCTACTCCCAGGTGTGGGCTGTCTTCCATCCCCACTCTCCTCTGGCATGTTTGTCTGTCTGTCTGCCTATGTCTATCCTCCTGCTCCTATGGCCCACAGCATCAGCAGAAGGAGAATCAGAAAGACTTACCCAGTTTGGATGAAAGCAGAAAGCAAGGCTGACAGCAGCTGAAGGGTCTGTCCTGGTCTTCCTTGGAGCTTTTGGAATTCCAGAAGCTGGGATAGGAGAGCAGAGCTCACAGCTGCAGAGCAGGATTGCCTCTTGCAGTTGGGCAGAGTGCAAGGAAGGGCAATGGCAGCCTGAGTGGTGGAGTAAGAGCAAGAGCAACCTGTGCTGGACAAGGGAGGCAGAAAAACATGGACATGTGGAATAGAGCCAGCTGAAGATGGACTGTGGGAAAAAATGGAGATTTGTCATTGCAGGTGTAGGCAAGGGTGAAGATGGAATCAGGATGGGTGATGGATCAGTGATCTTCCTGGGTCCATTTCCCAGTGAGGTGGTTCCCTATTATCCCACCTATCTCATATCTACCATAATGTAGTTTCTGGTCATGAGCAGGGCTGGATAAGAAGGGCAACTCCCATGACCCAGGGGATCTCTGTCAGGCATGCAGCAGGACAGGAGGTTCCCTGAGCTGGCAGCAGCTTGGGAGCTCTGTGCTGCAAGATTTGAGCTATTTCTGAGACAGCAAGCCCAACCCAACAGAAGCCAAACTCCTCTTGCCACCTGCAAATCCCAAATCCAGACAACTTTCCTGGAGTCTGAGCAGAGACAGCATCTCCCCAGGGGCTGAAGTCCACCCCAGATGGAGAAAGAACCTCTGAGGCTGGGTGAAAGTTGGTAGTGTCTCCCAGGGATTTTTCCACTGGGCTTCCCACATCCAGAACCACAGCCAGCTTCTTCATGCAACATCTATCTCTTCACAATGATGCTCCCCTGAGAGAGCCCTGAGCATCCTTCAGGGTTATTCATGAGAGTCAGATGGACTCAGACTCAGAGCTCAAGGCCCTCTCAGATAATCCTAAACAAAAAGATAGAAAGCTGGAAAACTGGGAGGGGAGTTTGCTTTTAGAAGATATCCCTTGTCAGTAGGCTCATGGATAAGCTACACGTCCTTTCCTCTCTCCTGCACATGAAGAGGTGCACAAGAGCCTCTTCCCTCAGCACACTGAAGAGAAAGCAATGACTACAGATCTGCCAAAAGACATTTTTGGAAGGGTCCTCATGCAGTGTTTTGGGTAGAGGAAGAAGACCCAAATGGCTCTCAACAAGAGGGAAATGAAGAGGAACTGGTGTGACCAGCAAGAAGGGGTTCAGAGGGACGGCTCAGTCTCAGGGACATCTGATGGCTCTGGAGCCAGCCCTGAACAAAGCAGAATGGAAACAGACCTCCTCTGCACTGGCCATGGAAACATACCTGGTGAACAGGGCTGGGGAGTCCACATGAGACCATTCCTACTCTTGTGTTCCACAGCTATTACCGTGACCATGGAGATGGTGGGGTGTGTGACCTGGTCCCTTTCCACTCATGATCTCAGCCTTGTGTCATACCTCCCCATCCACACACTGGTGCAAGGATACTGCCTCACAAGTGTGTTACTTTCTCTTCAGGCTCACCCTACCACAGCAGCAACACCAGCACCAGTCCTTCATCACCAACTCTACTTTGTTGGCCAAGCGTCCAATGTCTCCTCACACATATCTGGAGGCAAGTCACCACCATGTGGAACAGGCAGGGCCCAGGACGGAGAGGCACTCAGGGTGGATTAGATTTGAAATTGGGTTAATTGCGCCTTTCCATCATTTATTTAGCTTGGGATAGGTCCAAAACATATGAATGAAATCCCCCCATGCACGCTACGCTGCTGACAAGCGGATATTGCATCTGGTTTGAATATGGCAAGTGGCTGCAGAGGCAGAGACAGTGTGGAGCTGCTTGAAATACAACACACGCCTCCTCACGCTCCCAGCCCCCCTGAACCATGTGCCCTGCAGTTACATCATGCTGAAAGACCCCACCCTGCACCCCCAAACTTTCTCCACCATCTTCACATGCCATCATCTCAGGCCACTGCCAACCTGACCCATGTCCCTGACATTGCTGAGGGGTTTATAGCCCTGGCCAAAAGCCAGGAGCAAGAGATGGAGGAGGAAGAGGACAACCCCTCAGAGCAGTATGGGGTAACATCCATGGGTTGGCCTGTTATGGCCAGGATGGCTGTGGATAACACAGATGAAATGGCGACCTTCCCTGGAATTGGGAAAGGGTGGGAGGGGAGATACAAAGAGAAAAGAAAGCAGAGTGGATGCCAAAGTTTTATTTCTCTAACCCTCCCCAGAGCCCCCTGTCAGCCCATGAGCAGTGGCATGTGCGGGGGCTGCACGAAAGCACTGGGGCCAATCAGTTCTCAGGGTGCTGAGGCTGCCTTAGGGGGAGGTGGAGCCAATACCAGGAGAATTTCAGCAGATGAAAGTCACCTTTGGTCTGATGTTAATGGGTGCAAGGTGCTGAGGGAAGGCTCTGGGGCAGCACCAAAGAACAGAAGATGCCCTTATTCCCCCTGTATTCTCATGCTGATCTGCAGTCAGCAACCTTGTAGGGGCTCTAGTGAAGCAAGAGACCTACCAGGGTTCTGCAAGGCTGCAGGAAGACATGGGAGTTTGCAAGAGTTGTCTGCACAGAGCCCTTTGGCTCATGGTGCCAGTTAGCTGCTGGAGGTGCAAGAAAGGATGCTTGGTGAATGGGAGGAAGGATGTTTGATGAAAGAGCACCCTGGCAGTGGGAATGCAATGCTTCTGTTTCTTGGCTTTTTGGGAGAAAGATGGGAAAACACTGGTCTATGTGTAGGTGTCCCACACACATTCTCAGTGTAGTCCATCTCTCAGGAAAACATGTCCCCAAGGTGCAGTGGTCATTTTGCTGGTCCCTGTAGCAGCACTGTGCCCAGAAGACTAGGGTGGAAGCTGGGTCCAGCCACGGAGATGATGGACGTGCACTTGGGTTTCCCTCCCAAGCACTGCTTCTGGAATATGCCCCCTGGTCTGCCCCTCTCCCAAAGCTTGGCTGCCTCCTCTCAACTCCTCTCAGTGTGAGCACCTACAGAAGAGGAAGATGGGGAAGCCAGAGGCTTCCAGCCCAGTGGTGTGTTCTCCCCAGCCACTGCTTGGGGGACAAAGGGATTCCAGCAGTTGCCACTAGTAGGTTTTCTCCAGCTCCCACAATGGCACAGAGAAATGTGAACATCCAGGCCGGGAGAGCTGCAAAGGACCCTTCCTCCTCATTGCAGAACAGCAGAGCCCTGATTTGCACAGGTGTTGAGCACTGTCCATCCCCAGCAGCCTTCAGGGCTGTCATGGTCACTCAGCGCCTCCCAGGATCTGGCCTTTTTTCCCTTTTTATTTTATGAAGACATTATTTTACAGCTTGTTAATTTGTACTTTTTCGAGTTTTTAACAAGGATCAGGGGCCAAGTCCCCAGGCAGTCCACTGGCTGTGAGAAATCCCATTTGGTATCATATAAATTATTGCAGATATTACTAATATTGCGTCTATTGTGTAAATACTGACTAAATGTTTGAAAAACACAAATAAATATGAGCTGAGCTGATGGCTGGAGCAGCTGCCTATGAGCTATTCTGGGCCCCCAGGGGGAAAGAATACACATTTTAAACTAATGTGTAAATATGTAACCTGCCTCCATCCCCCTCCACATCGCTGTGAGCAGTTCTTGGAAGCAGCCCAGTCCCTCAGCTGCACGACTGTGATTTAACAATAGCTATAAATACATCTCATCCACTGGGCAACTGCACAAACAAGGGCTCACCTGGCAGTAAGAGGTCACCAAAAAGTCTCCCACATGAGACCACTGTACATGAATGGGTGCGTGGTGAGGGGAGATGCTCAGTGCTTGTCCTTAAAGACTCCCCTGGGCCCTGGACCTCATCAGCCCAGCCTCACAGACCTCAGTGTTGCACACCAGAGCCAGGTATGAGCTAATGGACCTCCACTGACTGATGGGCCATCAGGACCAAGGAAGATCTGCCTCCAAGTCGTGAGCTTCCTTTCCAAGGGCAAATGCATCCACTCATTTGCAAGCTCTTTACCCGATTCCTCATTGTTGCAAGAAAGTCAGAGTCCTCTACTGTTGTCGTCCTCATCACCATCCAAAATTCCAGAGTAACATGCCCCTTGCTAGAGAGCTGAAGGATAACCCAAGGACTGGGTCCCCATATCCCACTGCCTTTCAGCTTCAGATGCTGGGAGATTCCAGCCCTTCCTTGCAAGTCTCCAATTCCCCCTGACTCATCACCCAGGGCTGGCTCTGAGTGGAATGAGGAACTTTGTTAAACCCTTCCCCACCCAAACCAGTGGCACTGTGAATTGTACTCCTGGCAAGCAAATGGAGCAGGGAACCACAGACTGCAGGTGAGGGAGAGGAGACAGCTCACATCCCTGGGCTTTGCCTTTCATGGACATGGGATACCTAGCATTGTTTATTTGTGACCTTTCAAGCTTTTAAATTGGATTTAACCCACATCCACTACTCAGTGGGGTACAAACACCTCTGGGTTAGCCCAGAGCCACAGAGCTGCTTCAGAGGACAAGAGCTGCTGAATTGGCCACAGGTGAGAGAATGGGGAAGATTTGCTCCTCAGAGGATGAACAGCAGCACAGCAAATGTCGTGCCAGGCTGTGCCATGGGTCCTGTCACCCAAGACTGCAGAGGGATGTACTGGCAGCCTCTAGGCCCCCACCACCCTGCCCACAGAGGGGAGGGAGAGGCGAAGCCAGGCCAGGAAGATGTGAGTCAGGGCAATAAGGTCATTGCAGTGGGAGCTAGTCAAGACTCTGGGCAGATGCCTGCCCCCTGAGGCAAAACATGGGATTTAATGCCATTTCTCTTGAGAAAGGTGAAGATCACAGTATGGCCAGCCATTTCAGAAGCTTCAGGCACTTTTCAGGCATGGGGTGCCAGCTCCAATCTTGGTCACAGAGAACAAAGCCAAACTCATGTGATTCCCACAGGAGCAAACTTCTCCTGCCTCCTACACCCTCTCTGGCACATCCAGACAGATGATTCCACACTGATTGTCTTAACTTTTTTCCAGGTCCTGGGGTTCATCCTAATATACTTTTGAGCTTGAAATCTCCCAGGGCCCACCATGGCCACAGACTCCTCCAGAATCCAGTTTGACTCCTCCAAGCTCCTGCAGTTGCTATAGGTGCCCAGACTCGGCCCAGCAGGAGCAAAGTCCACGCCACCTACCCCTCTAAATAACACTTTTTGGCTCTTACATGTCACATCTCTAAGGCCTTACGTGGGTCCAATGCATCAATGCATCAGAGACAAGCGGATGAGGGACTGGGGGAGGGTAGCACAGGATTGGGTTGTGCATCAGGGCTCAGCTCTTCCCCTGTAACTACAGATTAAAACAATAAACTCAGAAGGATCCAGCCTTTGGCAGGGACTATGAAGAACCAATGTTTGACTGGCCCATAGTTCACAGGCACACCCAAATAAATAGCGTTGTTTATAAGGACTGAAAATTAAAAATTAAGGGCTGTGATTTTCAAAGCTCCCCAAGGAGCCCTGACATTGAACTCCCATAAAAATTAATGGCATGAAATCCCAGCCCTGCATTTCTCTGGAGCGATAAAAAGAGTGTTCATTGTGCACTCAATTGCTGAAATTCATAATAATTTCTACTAAAGAAATCCTAAGTAATTTCACTGCTATGGACAGTTTCAGTTAGCAATAAATATACTAAATAAAATACTTACCATTTGAGTTGGAGAAATTACTGTAAGGTTCAGCAAATTAGCTAAAACAGTGCAAAGTAATTTAATTCCTTATTTTCTGCTGGGAAGTGAAGCCACCCATTTAAATTTGCTTACTCTAGTTTGAATTTTAAGTTGTTTTTCCTTTCAAATGCAAAACAAAATTTGTGTGGCTGAAAAACTTCTAAGGAATACAGGTGTTCCCATGTTTTTTTGACAAAATCATGACCTGTCAGTCAAACTTCACAGACCCCCGCTTCTTGCAACAGCCTTGAGTTTGGCCAGAGGAAAACATAACAAGGACTTTGGTCTTCCCTAGACATCTTTGCTGCATTTCTGCATGTTTGCATGCACCTGCAGATGCCAGGATCCCCCACCATTGCCCCTCACACACGAGAGAATTGTTCAACTTGATATCAGTCACACTTAGCAGGTCTTTGGTGTGGTTTGCTGAGGATGAGATGAATGGTGCACAGGACTGGAGATGCCACATGAAATTCCTCCACCAGACACATGCCATGGAGTCAGTAGAGCCCATCCAAACACACACACAAACACGTGCTCTTCAAGTCCCAAACCCACCCACAGCTGCCTTGTCCATGCTGTGTGTGTTCGATGGGACGGCACCAAAGCCACAAATGCCCTACTGACACTCACAAGCAGCCAAGAGGAACATTTCTCACCCCATGCTCAGACCTTCATCTGTGCTGAACAAGCACCTGCAAGACACCCTGTGCATCAAATTCCATGGTTGCAGCCTACATTCCTCTCTGAACATCCTACTCCTCTCCCCACTGCACATCTATAGCTGGGATCACACCTCTGCCTTCACTCAGCAGATGGGCCTTGCAGACATGCAAAAAGTTCCCTCATTTCCAGACAAACAGAAGATTATCAGCATAATTCTTTATCATTTTCATTCCTTTTTTTGAGGAGTTTGATCCTCAACATTGTAGCTTTCAAAGTTGGCTGAAGAATTAAGCACTGATCCCATTACAATTTAGTAGGAATCCTGTTCTATCCTCCTTTAGATTCCTCTGAGACCTTGCCCCACCTTCAGCCCTCAACAGAGCACACCCAGGATCAAACCAGCTGTACCATTAGAAGGTACTGCAGCTAAGAGCCCTCGGGAAAAGGTCGGTAAGCAAAAAGAAGCAGAAGGCTGCAGGTCATGAAACTGGACATGCATACAGCCCAGTTATCCCAAATTAGGGAAATATTTTCAAAGAGATGACACAGTAAAGGGAAAGATAAAGACAAAACTCTAGAAACTCTTCCTCTCATTTGAGCAATTTTTGGGTCCTCCCCGCAGCTCATATCCCACCATACCTTGTACCCACTCCATACACTGAGCAGACCCAATGCAGAGTTTCCAGGATTTTCAGATCTGGAAAATGCCAACCAACCTCCAGAGTCAACCTTCCCTCCCAATGATGAGTGGGAAGAGCAACTAGCAAGGTCCACACATCCCACACCACAGCCATTGGTTTCACCATCAGAAGGGTCAGAGATGACCCTTGACGTGCATGTTTCCTTGCTGTGGTTGGGTGTGAGCTGGCTGGAAGCCTCACTGGCAGTGGAAGTCCACAAGATCTGAGCTGGTCACGGCGCACGCTGATTACCCAGTCACCCAGCGTGCCCCACAGGCCCACCCACGCCCGTGGCCGTGGCGAGGTCCCGTTCCATGTGGCTGTGTCCCCCTCTAGTGGCGTGTCCCAGCCAGCACGGCCGCGGCCAGCGTGGCGAGCCGGGCGTGCTCCCTGTGGCGTGGTCACCATGAACTCGTGCCACCATGACTCAGGTCCTGTGCTGGTGGCAGCATGCACAGTGAAGGCCTCCAAGAGGATGTGCTGCTGCTGCTGCTCTGTATCGAGTGCCAAACTCCACCAGCTGTGGCAGGGCAAGGTGTTCCTCTAGGGAGACATTGGTCCGTGAAAGCAAGCGGGGTGGTCCCAGTCCCCCAAACCTCTTGGGAGCTGGACTAGGAAGGGCTGCAGGATGGCTTGACAAAGCAGGACAATGTTACAGATGCCAGCCATAGGTGCCTGAGTTTGTAGCGCTCCCCTGCCTCTCTGAAGGCCTTTTTTCTGGGAGGACTGGGACAATTAAATGGAATCTCCTTCTGGCAACTGCTGCCTGCAGATGGAGGGATGAGTGCCTGTTCTCCAGGCTGCAAAGCCAGCAAGATGCCTCCTCACCACAAGGATGTAGCACTCTTTAGCACTGTTAATTTGGATAGATTTCCTCAGCAGTTCTGGTTTCATGCTCCCCTATGCACAGTTTCACAATAGGGCCAGGATCAAAACCTGTTTCCTTGCTGCATTTATGGCTGACAATTGTATTTGAAAAACACAGCAGGTCTGGCTCCCTGATAGTTGTGTGTGCTGTGGGACATCACTGTTCCTGCTTTCCTATACATTTGATATTTGTTTTGCTGGCTGGTTCTCTTAAGCAACTCTAATTCTTTCACAGCTTCATTTTTCCATATATCTTTGTAGAGTAAGAAATGATAACTGTCCTGGTTTGCCCAAGAGAGCTGAACTGTATGGAGTAAGTATGGTGTTTCCTTTGATGGGAGGACAGACCCGCTATTGGTCTTGAAATGGTGCTAAAGCAAATGGCCCTAACAGCCCTAAGAGAAGATGGGACACCCTGGGAATCTGCAGAGCATGCTAGAATATAGCCAGATCCTTAAAAATTCAACTCAAAAAATGTGTTTAAATTTCTTTCTAAACTGGGGGCCCCAAACTAAGCACCCTCAAACACTTGGCATCAGAGGGTCCACTGAAAAGGATGCTGTGAGTGCTGCAGGCCTTGTTCACAATAACCATAAGGCTCTTGCCATCATCTCCTGCACCTCTGGAGAGGAACTGCTTGGATAACAGTGCTTCAAATATTTCTCAATTTTCTTTAAAAATAGGAATTCCCCAAGTGGCAGAAATCAGTAATCTGAAAAATGAAGAAATTACAAAAAAAATGCAGTTTGTGAAAAGAAAAAAAAAAATAAACTTTTGAGCATTTTTCTACTCATTTCAGCAGACCTGGGTCCATGCACACTGGTCACTCTGTACTGCTCATCTCAGCTTGGGAGAAAGCCAGAGAGATGGTTAAACATCTTCCCTATGGTTTTACCTCAATGCCAGATGCATCCCAAGGTATTTCCTGAGTCATGCAACATTTGTGGACTGTATGAAGCCTGTAACGTTGTTCTAGAATGGGAGATGACCCAATGTCAACTTCTACAACTGGGAGCCCTTTGAGACTTCTGAGTCACCCATGACTTCATTCACAAATTCTGGCATCAGTGACAGCAGCTCTGAGGGCCTGGGTCTTGCTGCTCTAACTTCCCCTTCAGAGACAACCAGGGAAAATGCCTCAGATCAGCAAGTGGTTTACAAATCGTGTTTCTGAGTCCTCCTCATAACAGCTGCCAGGGGCGAGTTCATCTCAACCATTCATTAAAAAAAAAAAATTAAATTAGTTTTTAAAAATACAGTCTTTGGAACTTACATAGGCTTCCCTACAGCTTTGCCAAGTCTTGCCACAGCCTCTGCAAGAGTAACACATGGGGGAGAGGAGATGAAGGGGCCAACATTTCACCGTGGGTTAAGAGGGGACCCTGGCTGATCATCTTACAGTTCTCATCCATTTTTCAGGTAATTACACTTAAGGAAGATGTGTGAAACCCTTTCTGGTGGGCTGCCCTGCATGAGCTTCCCACAGTGTGCTGGGGATCTGTCTTTTGCAGGCTGATGCATCCTCAAATCACAACAAAGGGCCCATCTGAGGATCTCTAAAGGGTCCAGCAGGTCAACAACGTCCTCCAGGCTATCCCAACGATGTCCTCCAGGCTACCAGGTGTGTCAGAGACCACTGTGGCATGTTGCCCATCTCAGCATGGCATTCCCACCTGAGAACTCAGTATCCCCAAGGCCTTCCTTTGGTGTGTTCTGCTATTTCTCCCTCTCCAGGAGAAAGAATATGGGCCTATTTGGGATAGGAACCCACTGGGGTCCAAAGTTAACACCGAAGAAACCTTGGGAGAAAGAATGTGGCCACCTCTCAGCTTCAGTTGTTCTTCTAGGTTGTTTACTGCCTGGAGGGTCAGGACACAGTGCATTTTCCTTGATACTGAGCATCTGCCTCAGAAAATATCTGTGTTAGGGAGATCCTGTGCCCATAACATCCCTCTGAGGCACTGCTTACCCAGACATCCAGGGGTGACAGGAAGCTCACATCCTCCATCTCCACTGCTAGATTTCTGTGCTGTGCCTTTGTGCTCCTGGCATCTCTTCCTCATCATCTGTGACTCCAGAGAATCTCTTCTAGTGTTTTCTAACTGAACCCCATCCTGGCAGGGCTCCTGCATTTCATCACCCTGTGGCTTGGACATTTTGCCATCTTGGTAACCACAATGCTCATCATGTGTCCAGGGCACAAATTCCAAGTGCGAATACCCCTCGGATGGGAGAGGACATTGGGTCTAGCAGGCCTAAGGAGTGCCTAGTTCCTCCTCAACAGCCACCCCTCC
The DNA here is from genome assembly GCA_013399225.1 of Rhipidura dahli. Lineage (NCBI taxonomy): Eukaryota > Metazoa > Chordata > Aves > Passeriformes > Rhipiduridae > Rhipidura > Rhipidura dahli. Next base: position 63,263 of record VXAC01007919.1, read on the forward strand.
ATTGGTATTTGCCCAGAAACACCTAAGGAGTTGCTCTGGAGGTGCAGCTCCCCTCATCAAGGAGACAAGGTGTTGCTCCACCATCCATCACCATCCATCACCATGAATCATTTGGTCACAGAGTGCAGGAAACACAGGTACATGGACAACACAATATGTCACTTTTAATCTCCTCTTCACTTCCACCTGCCCATGGCTTGTCCCCCAAACATGTGGAACTTCCCTGCTCTTTCCTCCAGCACTTTCATTCTTTCTCACTAACCTGAGACTGTGAACATGTGCCTTTCTAATCCCATCTCCTCCCCAGATTCACTGTGTCTGAGCCCCTCTGCATTTTGTTCCCGGGCTCTCTGGTATTTATGACCTATCTCTTTGTTCTGCTCTGGAGAAATCCCCATGCTGCAGAACTCAGCTGGCCAAGCTCCCTGTGCTGCAGCAATCATGTTGTCTCCAGGAGCATTCCCATTAGCAGGGGACAGGTGATGGATTCAGCACTATCAATGCAGGACTGATTTCCCATGCAGCATTTTCCTAAAGTTAAGCTGGATTCACCAATCATTACATACATACATACATATATATGTATGAGATATAGACAAAGATTTATTGAGAGATATATGCATCATCATAAGTCAAACATATACAACTACCCACAACCATCGTTGACTTCAACAGTCCCATTCCTGGTGACTTCTGTTAAAGAGTTTTTCTGGAGCACACCTGCCTTAAGAACCCCTCTAAATTCAACATGTGAAATGACACACATCTGACTGATTACCTGTCTCCCATGTATCTCTTGCATCTGCACTTTTGAACTTCTGATCCACAAATCCCTTCTGCGGCATCCACAGAAAGTAACTCATCAACCTGGAGTCTGTTATCAGTACAGTTAAGTTGAATTAGAAGGGGCTGCATTGCCACAGGAAAATTTTTCAGACTCAGCAAACTGAAGCAGGTTGAAAACCACTGACCAGAGAGGTTTTGGGATTCTAGGGAATGTCTTAAGATGATTTGGAGGCTCTGCACTTCTAGAGCTGAAATGTTAATAAGAAACTATTGACTTTAGTTGGGATGAACACTGCTATATTGACATGAGAAGGAAGCACAGACCGAGGGAAAAAAAAGTCAATATTTGCCAGGTGGGATAATAAATCCTGAGTTTATGATCAATGCAAAATGCAGTGGTTCCGTTGCTATATACAGTCCGCCAGGTAAACTGAGCCACTGCGTTTCCTTTATTTCAATTAGCTGTGAGTAATTTGCTGAGATATTCAGGGTAATGTGTAACTGAGAGGTTCTGAGGGCTGTTCCCAGCCTACAGCTACAGAACCTGACACCTCTAAGCAATGTGGAACATTTTTAGCCTCTGCTGGAGGCAAAAACTGAAAGTTAGACAGCACAACCCTAATTCCTCCCCAAATTGCTGGGATGGTTTCTGCCAGGTCCTTGCCCCACAGCCACGCAGCCTGGGTGGGAGCTGGGGTAATGAGGCTGCCTGAACACCCCGAGGGAGGCTGGTTGCAAGGGGAGTCTGTGCTACACCTTCTCCCAGCCTTCACAACCAAACCAGGCAAACAAGCAGATCATGTTAGTGTGGAAAATTCACCCCATTGTCTCTGACCAGAGTGATTTTTGTCAGATGGGAGAGCAGCGGCTGCCTTCCTACATAGGCATTAGGCAGCTTTCGTGTCTGGTCTTCTGCACACCTCCATAGAGCCATAAAACTCTGCCTTTCCTCCCTGCCATGGACATTTCAAGCTTCACTGATTAGGTTTGCATTGTATGTAGCTATTAAGCCAAACATTTACAGTCCTTCCAGTTTTGCAGGATAATTTCAGAAGCAGCAGCCCCAAAGAAGTCCTTTTCTGTAGTTGAATAACCGGATTTGTACAAATATTTTAGCAAAAACTGGGCTATTCTGATTTCTATGTGGCTTCCCTCCCTTCCTAAGAATAATTACACCAAATCCTCCAAGACACAGGATAAACACGGTGGTTTCACTTTATTATAACAAACTATAGATTTTCCAATGCTGCCTCACCAGGTCTCTCATTCACCTTTGTCTCCAAAAGGTTTTGTTTTCATCAATTTGCCACCATATTTACGCAGAAATGCACCGGACAGCTGAGGGGATTTTACTGTCTCTTACATTTCCTGTTCTGTTGTTTAATTAGGCATTTCTGAAAAGAGCATTACTTAAAATAAGAGATTTCCTGCTACAAGAGAAAATTAAATAGATGAGCCCCAGACAGCCCAACGCTGCTGCAGGAACTTCATTCCTGATGTGTTTTGGGAGAAACAAGAACTTGGTTCAGGAATCAGGTTCAATTATTAATTGCATTTCGGCAAAGCAGCAGGATCAAACTTGGTGTGAGTGCAGCAACCTGTCTCTTGGGTATCTCCTAAAGCCCAGCTCTGCTTCTTCCTCCCAGCCAGGAGAAAACTCCCTATCCACACACCTTCATCTGATACCAGCATGAAAAAGTTGTATAGCCAACACTTTGCTCCACATGCATCTTCAGGAAAGGAACGGAACTCCCAAAGATGCTGCTCATACCTCAGGTTCCCATTTCCTTCATTTGGTAGATGCAGACTGAGCCAATGGAAGACATGGTTCAAAAGAAACACTGGGACCTCTTGAAGATGGGTGTGGAGGGAGAATGCTGTCCCCATTTAAAACATTCCCCAGTCAGGGCAGGGAAGTGCAGCTTAATGTCCTCCCAACATTTTCTGCTGTAAGGCCCATGTCTTGTCATTTATCTGACAGCCCAAGACAGGAAAAGCTCCGTCCTTATTGATACTCCACATGGCTTTCAAAGGGCTTGGCCAATGCAACTCTGCATTCTTTGTCAAATGAAAGAGGATGCATTTACACACAGAGAAGCAGAAACCTTGGGTGAGAAGCACCAGAAGACTTTGGTCCCAGACTTCTCCACTGGCCCGGACAAGCTCATTTGTCTCTGTCAGCCCTTATCATGTGACAAAGCTTGGAATTTCTTTCCAGGCACAGTTTTTCTTGCTTCCAGAGATTTTGAAGATTTTCTCCATCAGTATTTTATTTACTACCAGTAGACTAAATAATCCCAATCAGCACCTCTGTTTTCCTTGATTTTCTTCTGTTCCTACACACCTTGGGCTTGTATCCCCAAAAGGCCATGTCTGCATGACAAAACAAAGCAGGCCAGAGAATGGTGGCACTGAGGGTGAAATGGTATGGAGTTGTCAGGGAACATATAGCAAAGCCTAAAACAAACCAGCCTTATCTATCCTATGCCTTGGGATAAGGCCTTTGCTCTTTGCCTAGTCACTGTCTGCAAGGTACATGTTAGCTGGGCCAAAGCCACACCAGAAAGAGCACCAACAGGTTGAGTGCTGCAAGGATAGAGGTGGAACAAGACACAGCCCCATGACCTCCTTGGAACATGGTCACACACACAGGAAGAGAGGTGTGGACATCACTTAGGCTGAACACCTTGGCAATGGTAACAATCACCTGGGGTGGTTGTAGGTCTCAGCTCTCTGGGGAAACATCACTGCAGCCTTCCAGTACTTACAGGGGCTTATAAAAAAAGAGGAAGAGCAACCTTTTAACACAAGCAGATAGTGACATGACAAGGGAAAACAATTTTAAACTAAAAGAGAAGAGACTAGATTAGATATTAGGAAGAAATTCTTTACTAAGAGGGTGGTGAGGCCCTGGCACAGGTTGCCCAGAGAAGCTGTGGCTGCACCATCCCTGGAAATGTCCAAAGCCAGATTGGATGGGGCTTGCAGCAACCTGGTATAGTGGAAGGTCCCTGCCCATGGCCTGGGGTGGAATGAGATGGTCTTTAATGTCCTTTCCAACCCAAACTAGTCTGGGATTCCATCATCTGTAACATCTGCTGAATGTGAAAATAAGCTGAAGACAACTCCACCAGAAGTCATGAATAGTCTGAGGTGTTCACCCCTGCCCAGTCCTCTCCTGACCATCACCAGTAGGGAAGACACTGCAATCCTGATGGCCTCATCTCTGCTTCCATCCTGCTCAGCTGAGCATGGCTCTCCCAGCTCCCACAGTGGGGGATGAAGTCTCAGTATTCCTAAATGCCTGGAGGTATAATAAGCACTGCAAAGGAGTGGATCAGGGTGTAATGTATCCAACCAGCCTGCAATCTCATTTTCTCCCTGGGCAGAATGAGTAGGGCAAAGGTTGCAGTCGTGAGCTGTCACTCCAGTGCCAGCTGTCTGCACATGCACTGCTGGGTATGGCCACTTGTCCAGCACCTGGATCAAGATTTGTTTCAGCAGTGCTATAGACTGCTTGGTGTGGATGGCACCCAGGTGAGTGGGGAAGTTGGTTGGGATATATTTTAAATGCCAGAATCTGGAACTGCATTAACAGTCTCCTCTGAAGATAGTACAAGCTGGGGACAATTCACTCACAGACCTGTGAAAAAGGATCTATCTGAGAAGTGGAAAAGTTGGCTCTTTCTGCATTGGTATGGTTTGAAGGCATTCACAATAGTTGGGAATGCTCTTAACTTCCCTCATGGACAGCACCCACAAGTTCACCATAGGCACTCATTTTTCCCAGAGAAACTTTGATGGTGTGTTTAGAGACAACATCCAAAAGAAAAGTCCCTAAATCCCAAGCCACTCAGTATATTTTTTTAGTGTCCTATTTGACAACAAAAATTAGTGAATCTTACCAGCCTCAATGCCATATTTCAGGTGATACCACTGAAGATTTTTTAGAACTGAACAAGTGCTTCTGAAGACTCATACAAATAAATGCACATTCCCAAGCAGGCTCTGAAATATGTAGGTGGCTAAAGGCATCCTGCTGCAGCTAAAAAGAGGCTGGTCTTGATGTCTGTCATGGTTTGACAATGTTCCAGTGGTTATTGTGATGTGTTGAGCTGCCCAGGTGAGCATGCGTTACAGCAACTGCTCGGTCCCTGATTGTAATGGACTGGACACAGTTCTTTTGTCAGAGCAATTTTCATGTTTGCAAAGCTGCTTCTGTTTGTGAACTGCAGTCCTATACAGTCCCTGCTCTGACCAGTCATCAGAGCCGCTTGCAAATGTTTGGGTAGTTTGAAATAAATTTCATCAGAAAAACCACAGGTTTCTGTAAAGGAGTGCAATTGCCCTGCATTTTCTGGCATGGAGGTTCCCAGAACAGCTTCTCCTTTCTCCAGGACAGGATTAATACATGTACTGTTGCTAAAGTGTCTGATATTTATCTTCCATTAAATCCAAAATAGAATTTATTTTTATTCAGAGCCAACTCCCACAGAGTCAGATTCACCCATGAGTTCTCCTTTCCTTTTTCTTGCAGCTCTTCTCCCCATCACATGGTGGAGACTACCATCCAGATTATAGAGTACCCCACTTTCAATACCATTTGGTAAGCCCATGGGGCATCAGAAAGCTGAAAAGAACCTGTAAAATATCTCTCACAACCTCCATGACTGATAGCACCAGTCAGCTCGAGACACTGAGCAGGAGTGCTACCTGCCTGCGCTTTCTCTTCAGTGTAGTTTATATTTACATCACGTATGTTCAGAGCCTGGCTACACCTTTGCCTGGACCTTTGCATGCTTTGTTGCTTTCACATTGGTCACAGAGCTGAAAGCCCCTTCCTGCTACCACTGCTGGCCCTTTACCTTGCCTGTGATATGGTGATGGTAGTTTCTCTTTGAATAAAGACACACCTGGGCAAGCTATGAAACACTACTGGGGTGCATTTCATTCCTCTTCCCATCCACTGAAATATTTACACATCAAAGGGAGTCTCCTTATCTAATGGGAGTTTGATGTTCATTAAAGTGACACACAGGCAGTAACAAAGAGCAATGCCTTGTGGCCTGGGGTGGTCAGCAGACACTGAGCTCCAACCCACACTGGGGGTGACAAGGAGCCTTCATCACCAGCTGCTGTGCTGAGAGGGGTACACAGGAGGGCCCTGCTGGCCAGGAGGCTCTGCAGCAATGCACAGGCCAGGAGACATGGTGCATCCCTTAAACATTCCCCTAGATCTGGACTTTCCTCTCTTCCAAATCAGCTGGGCTTTAGGTTTTTAAAGCACCCTGGCACCTTCTGAATCAGAGACCAAAAGAACCCAGCTGCAGGTAATGACTGAGCAGTGTTCCATGGGCATCTTTGAAAAGACCAAGGGACCCACACCCTTACAGTGAGTGCCCATTTCCATATTCTGTTCTCTGCTTACACTCATCACCTCCTCCACCCCAGAGCCTGTAAAATAAACACCCCTCCTGCCCTGCTGCACTTTTATCATCTCCACAGGCTGCACACTGCACTTCCTTTCAGGGTGACTTACTCCAGATGTGTCTGCATCTACCTCCCCTCTGTCATGGGGGTACTCATCACTCCATGGATACTCTAGTCCCAGTGCATCCTGTGGATGTGATCCCATGCTCTGACTGCTGCAATGGCCTGGCATTCACGTCCTCCTGCTGAGTAAGTCAGGATGGTCCCCTCTGTTCCACCTGCTACAATGGAGACAGGGCTTGAAGATGCAGCAGAAGCAGGTGGGCAGGATCTACAACTCCTCACCCAGGCCAAGAGAAGTCTCAAGAGGTCTTCCAGCCTGCCTGCAGCACCGCCAGCCCTGGCACCAGGAGCATTTCAGCCAGGAGTGCTCCTTGGGCTGCAGGTGTCCATGCCAGACAGGACCCCAGGTTCCATGCCCACCCTTCTGGCTTCTGTTGAACTCTCGGGTATTTCTCCTTGGAGAGGAATAACAAGAGAGGCCCAAAAGTATGATATTCCCATGGACCCACGTGGCTCCGGCCAGCCAGCCACAGCCCTCTAACCTCTCATTCCCCTCAGCCTCTCAATTAGTTCTTGCCTTCCTGACAAATTCACTCAACACCCTGAACAATTAGAAGCCAGAAGGCCTCAGCTTTGTCTCAAATGATGAGCCAGATTAATCAGCTCCAGTTGCACTGAATTACCCAGACAGGGCTCACAGCAACAACCTCCAATTCACCAGCAAAGCAGCCAGCATCCCGTTTTCACCCAGGGTAATCAGCAAGGATGTGAAAGCCAGATGAATGACTAGGTGAGGGTGGGCTGCTGCCTGTCAGGAGCTGGAATATAAGTCAAAGCACTTTGAAATTAAATCCTCACTTTGACAGGGAACTAATGCAGAGATTTTAAAGTAGGTGTAATAAAGTTAGACAGGCATATGTGCAGCCTAGTGCAAGTTGCCGTGCTTTGAATAACTGTGCCCCAGCTACAGGAAAATGGAGTTGAAAAGACAAAGGGAATTTTGAATAGCTCCAAACCAGCTTGGCAAGATTTTAGAAATGGTAGCAAGAGGTTTTAGTAATGGACCTAAGTAACAACATTGTCAGGAGGAGATTTGGTGCACAGTTGTGGCTGCCTGGGATCTTGGATTTCACACCAAGCAGCCAGCTCATGTTGCTCCTGGCTTTAAATTAAGTCATTTGTGCCATTTGGATAGATAGAGGCATGGTGGGAGCAGAGGTAGGGATCCCCACCACATCTCTTGGCCTCAGGGTGGGTAAGCCATGCTGTTAGGAGCTCCTGGGATTTCCCAAGAGTTGACTTTTCCAGACTTTTTCAGAGGTGAATTTAAGCCTTGATATCTGGTCAAGCATCACCCTCCATCTGCACATTCTAGAGCCTGCCACCAGCCGCCGTGGCTGGCAGCTCTCCACGGGGCAGCCCTTGCTGAGATGCTAAGGGCATTCGCAAACTTGTCCCTGTTCTGGCTCCAAATGCTGTTCTCCTGATAGAACCCCCAGAGAGATACTCCCAGACAGAACACACCCAGACCCCACTCCTTAGCTGCAAATTTTCAAATGCACTTTGGCATTTACACTGAATCCTCAGAAACTGGAATCAGGGAAAACACTCCCTGCAAAGGGGTGGTGGTTGAGGAAGGCTGTTGTTCCCAACAACAGGGAAACTCCAGGCAGTGCTAGGACATCTCAGGGCTCTGCTTCTTCACAGCCACCAGGAATTACCCCAAAAGACATCAAATGCGGATGTCTTCCGCCCCTTCCCTCTGCGAGGTTCCCCCGTCTCTCCCCGCACCCACCGAACCCACCCGGAGGTGCCGCTCAGCGGGTGCGGCAGCAAGGCGGGGGGCGCCGGCGGATCCCCCGCTGCCCTCCACGTCGCCGTAGAAGTTCCCAGTGCCCTCCCGGCGGTCGGAGCTCCCGCTGCCCTCCCCGCCGCCGGCCCG
>VXAC01007919.1:71489-180113 GCA_013399225.1 Rhipidura dahli
TGCCCCGGGCGCGGGGCGGCGGGGGCGCTGCCGCCGCCGGCTCCGCGCAGTCTCACCCCGCCTGTCCTCCAGGATGAGCCCGGAGTATTCTCTGCGCTCCTTGCTGCTCATCATCCTCGCCACCTTCTCGGCCAACGCCAGCAACTGGCTGTGAGTAGCCGCGGGGCGAGAGGGGAAACACGGACACGCCGCCACTTGTTGGTAGCCCGGGGGGCGCGGAGCAGGTGCCTTGGGGTTGGGCAGCATCGGGGTGCGACCTCCCGCAGCGATGCTGCTCGGTCCCCGGCGGGGCATCGGGTGCCCGTCGCCATCGCGCCGGTCCCCTGTCCCCGCTGACCCTCGCCGCCGTGGCGCTGGGGTTGCAGCCCTCATCCGCAGGCAGGTGGGCGGCAGGGGATGCCGACTCTCCCCAGCCGCCCAGTGGCGGTGTGTTATCGCGGCTGATGGGAATGGGGCTGGTTATCTAGCTCTCGTCCCATATTTTGTCCTTTAGTTATGAATCCGGATCACGCCGAGATCACGGGCGGAGGTCGGGGCATAGGGTCGGAGCAGGGCCGGGGGGTTGGCGAGATGCCACGCGACGGCCAGCGGTCCAGGGGAGAGGATTTGGCAGAGCTGGGACGGCCAAACCTGCTGGGCCCGGGGATCTGCAGCGAGCAGGGCTGCCCACGCCTCGGCCCCCCATTCTCGGTAGGAGGAGGGGTGTCGGGGGGCTGTTGCACGCCGCAAAGGAGCCCGATGACATCGGGAACCCGCTAAACAAACGCTGAAATAATGTGTAAGGTAAACAGGGACGGAAATCGTTCTGGAAAATTCCTACGTGTTTGCCGAGGCGGTGGGACTACTTTCTGAAGAGGACACCTCTCCTTCCCCCCTCCCTGGGGCAGAGGGGATGGAGCTTGACAGCACTTTCCTACCTAGCTTTGAACGAAGGCATCGGTTCTTCCTAATAAATCTGTTTTGGTGGGAGATGGTGCTTCCCCGGCTCCCCGTGTTGCCGGCTGACGGGAACTAATTAGTTCCCGTGCACGCACCCAGCAGACCCGCTCTCTGGCTGGGAGCATGGGCCGCCTCCATCTCACCTTCATGGATTTCTGTCGGCAGGGGCAGGTACACCACGCAGGATAGGGAGTTCCCAGGTGTTTCGGCATGAAAGATCCTGAGTGTCTTGTACTTTTCCCAACACAGGTGCTCAGGTGGGCACACATCACCGGCGCAAGGAGTCCTCTCTGCATCCGTATACGGCTCCTGCCTTTAAACTTTGACTCCCTGGAGGCTGTGGGATGTGGGTGGGTTTTGGAGGATGCTCCCCAGTGCCTGGGGAAAGCGCCAGGTCAGCGACACTTTCTGAGTCTCCTGCCTGTGGGAAAAGGTGGCTGCCTGAGATGCGTTAGTGCTTAGTCCTCTCCCCTCCTCCTTTGCCAGATGGAGCGACTTGCGTGCCACACGTCTCCAGCAACTGGTGGGTGGATCATAGCAGCTATCAAGGTGGTCTTTTTAACTGTCATGCTTCTGGTGAAGGTATATTGGGAACTGTGGGAGTGTTTTTCCCGCAGGAAGAAAGTCCTGCTGAGGAAGCTCTGTGAGATGATGGGCAGATCTCTGGAGAGGAGCAGCTTCGGCTGCCCTGGGACGGGCACGGGGATTTCAAGTGTGAGGTCAGCAAGCTGCCCCGCACGGATGCTCAGAGGTGGGACTCCCCTCGGTCCCCGGCGCCGCACGCAGCTGGGATGGGATTTGGGAGGCGACGCGGAGGGGTGATTTGCCGCACTAGTCGGAGGGCTGTGTGCAGCCGTCCGTGCTGGCAGAGCAAGGGTGGGCGCGGGGGGCTCGGCAGCAGAGAGCGGAGGGCTCATTCCTGCCAACAGGGGAGGAAAAGCAGATACATTTCAGTGCGTTTGAAAGGAAGGGGGTCAGCTTTTTTTGATGTTGCAAATGTATCATGATAAAAGGATCGTCCCCCGCTCGGTGCTTTTTATTCTTTGCCTTTAGGATTAAGACAATTCCCATTGTTTATCTTCTCACATCAGAAACAAAGGCTGCCGGAGGCAATAAACAGAGTTAGAAGGATCCCAGGAGTTATCAGATATTCGAGGAATGAGCGTGCCCCGTACGTCTTCATGTGTGTGGGCTCGGCACGCTCGGCGTTATCCCAGGGTACTGCCAGCTTGCGCCCAGCACACAGGACGGATCCAGCCTTGCCAGGCACATAGTTCTGAACAGAGGTGTGTGCACTGAATGGCAGTGTGCGGTGGAGTTTGCTTTTCCAGAAACCTGCTGGATTAGTGATTAAGCTCAGTTGTGAGCTTTTTTTTTTTTTCCCCCTAAAGCTCTAAAGCTTCTTTCGACCTGTACAGACTCGCATTCCCCCAGCGCTTTGGAGAGATGCCGCTTGCAACGCTTGAGCTAAAGGTTTGTGTAAGCCTGGCTTTGTGGGGGAAGCGTTCATTTTGGCCGTGCAATGGTGTCTGCTGAGCTGCCCCATCCAGTATAAAAAGGAAATGGTGTAGCGATCTCTCAAAGGGATCACTCTGCTACAGTGGTCATTGAGCTGGAAGGGATTTCCCAAATCTTTTCATTAAACAAACCAAGCTACTTTCTCCCTGGTTAGGAAGCAAACCTCAGGTGTGTTTTCTCAGTGTCTTGAGTTTGGGGAGTTGCTGCTTGGCTTGTTGCCTATCCAGAAAGCCTCTGTTCTCCAAATCTAAAGAGATGTTCTGTTCCCACTTCTTGTGAAAGCCTCAGGCTTGCTCTTCCTCCTGCCTTTGGAGGCTCAGATTTGCCTCCTGCTTCTCCAGGCACAGATTTGTAAATTAAATAAAGGGCTGTAGAGAGAGCCTTTTACATTGTGCTGGCTGTATACAGGAAGGTCCCTCTGGCTTCTGCTTTATCTCTGAAGGAGTCCAAGGACATGCTTTATACAGGGGAAGCAGATGAGTTCCTTTTCAAAGTAACTTGTACTTTGTAGACTCTTGAACCCACATGTGCAGTGATATGGTTGAATTTGGAAGCAAGGCCTCTTCTGCTCCAAGCCCATCCTGATGCTGAAAGTGTTTCATAAAGAGTTCTAGCCAAATGAGCATCATTCCCCAGCTGGCACAGGAGTGCCAGGCTCTGGTTTCAGTCCAGTTGTTTAGTTAGTTATTCATTTTTTACCTGGTTTTGGGAGAAGGAAGTCCATATGAAGATGTGAACTAGAGACTGTGCAAAGTGGTTGTAGATGTAAGCATCCACTAACTGCATGAGGCATTGGGGCCTGCTGCCTTGTTCTCTAGCTCTTAAGAGGGTTTGAATGATGAGAGAACAGAAACAGAAAACATCAGCTACAACAGGGCAGGGTCCTTTAGGGGTGAGACCCCTGGTTATCAAACTATCTGTGAATCATAACAGCCTCTCTCCATTTTCTTGCAGCTAAAACTGGCTCTCGAGGAGGCTCTTCATATGGTCTGAGATATGGTTATGCCATTGCAGACATGGCTCTGGCCCACCAGTAGCTCTGTCTATCCATTCTTTACAGGGATTTAAAATTTCCATCTGCGCCTGGGACTTGGCTTAAAGGGCCAGGAGCACACATGGGCTTTTAAAAATCTTTTTAAAAAAATTAATTTGAGTGCTCTGGGAAAGCTTGAAGACATTATGAGGGTCCTAACAAGCCTGGCTAAGCAACCACTCTCTAACCACTTAGGGCTGGTGAGGAAGGGATGAAAGGAAGGAGTTTGGATTTCTCTGGCTTCCTTTCATCTGAACATCACAAGGTGCTTTGCAAACAGGGTGCCCAATTCTCTGTGCCCATCTCTGCCAGCTTAGGAGTGGGGATGTTACAACAGCAGCCAGAATGCTCATTTTGTTTGGGTCATTATGCAATGCAGAGGATTTAAGAGGAAGCATGCCTGGGTCCTGCATTTGCATCCTTCTGGTTTTAAATCGGGCTTTATTTTTTTAAGGTGAACCTCCACAGCTTTGATAATGGGGAGAGATCACTTCACCTGGAGCCTGGCTTGGTTTAATTTTGTACAAGATTCTTTGCATTGTCATTGCAATGCTCCCGTCTTCCACCTAGTGAGGAACTGGTCCAGCATTTTCCCATCCAGTGCCATGCTGCCATGGCACCGATTTGGCAGATGTAGCTGACTCTAATGCAGAGTTGCTCCTGCCAAGCTCCACTCCCCTCTCCATGCTCCTGGTTTTTGCTGTGAGGACAGTGTCAGGAAGGTTCCCCAGTCACATCTATCCCAGCAGCCAGGGTGGTGGGTTGCAGCATTTGGGTTTGGTGAAGAATTTCCTTACTTGAGGGGTGCTGTGGGTTGGACGAGTAGTTCTCCACTTCTGGGATGCTCAGGGCTCCCTTGTATTGCTCTGGGGATCCTGTCAGATCCACAAGATTGGTGCATGGAGCCCATGGAACCCATTCCCAAGGCTGTGGGGTAGGAAATTGAAACTCCTGTAAATACATTTTAATTTTTATTTATTTGTAAATCTCGCCACTTCTGATGAAACCAGCTAATTTTAACTCAGTGATGAAAACTGACTAGTTGTGGGTTGCACCCTGAAGGTTGAATCCAGTGCTCCTGGCACTGGACTTCCAAACAAGTTTGGATTGTCTCTGAGAAATGGTCCTGTCTGGCAGACACCCATCAGGGCTGCTTTTGCCAGGGTGTTAGGAGGGCCCCATGCTCTCTGACTCCTCAGTGGTGATGGACATTTTTGTCCTTTCCTAAGAAAGCCTCAAATAAAATTACACCCCAGTCTTTCATAGCAGAACCTAACTCTAGGGAGGATGGACAGGAAGGAGATAAAACCACTCTGCATGCTAGGCTGTGAAGAACTGGATAAGCTCCAAATATGAGCAACAGCAAGAGGCAGGTTTCTTTTTTGCAATGGCTTGATGTGACTCCATGAATCAGAACTGGACTTTTGCACTGACGCAAAAAAGTGTTTATGTTACTCTGCTGAGAGCTACTGTCCACTTGATTAATTAATTCATCCTTGTAGATGTAGAGAAATGCATTACAGCTGCTTTCTTAAAATGATGAAATAGCTGAGCAGTCCTGGAGGTGAACAGTTTCTAGGAGATTCTTCTGTATTTCCTTACAAGTGCAATGACACTAGCTCTTACAATAGTTGGTGATTTTTTTTCTTAAAGCTTGAAAGTCTTGTGAATCCACAAAACTTTCACTCATCCAAGGCTGCTTGAATGGCACACTCTGCTCTGGATACTCAGTGCAGGTAACCTCTGCCTTGCCCATCCCAGGGTGTCTGTCCCTGACACCTGTGGGTGACCCCTAGCAGCATCCTGCAGGCTCTCTCAGAGCTGCTGCCATGGGCTGTTGCACTTCACAGCCAGGAAGGTGCCATGCAGGATCTGACTGGCTCAGCAGAACTGGAGCCAGTATTGTGCTTTCATGAAATTACTTGGGGGAAAGTAATTAATTGAGTCTCTTGGCCAATGGAAAGTTGTCTGGGGTTTGTTGAAGGTTGGGTGAGATCAAACTAATCCTGTAGAAGGCTTTTTTTGCCACGTATTTGCAAATTCTGATCAAAACCTAAAACTCATCAGATTTTCTGCAACCAAGTCTAGCCTGAAGCACTGCAGGAGTTGGCCTGCAGTTGCCTCCTCTTGCAACAAGGCCTTAGTGTTGTACCTGAGTCCAGGAGTAGCTTCTATTGGCTTGTAAAGGAAGTAAAGGAAATTTCCTACACATTCAAAGCAGATTTCCAAAATAGATGCTGTTCAGGCTCCTCCCAGCTTCCGTCCTGCTCTTCCCCATTAAAAAGTGCCCCCACATGCTCAGAAAGCCAAAAAGCAGCACTGGCTCAGGATCAGCAGCTGGCCATTTCACTGTCCCCAAAGACCTGTGATGGGGGAGGCAAGCCACCACCAGTGGCTGGGGCATGGGTGTTTGCTGGGTGCACATGGTGTGAGGTGCAGGGTCCAAGGGATGCGGAACAGGATTGGAGGTGTAGGCTTACCCTTGAGCTGAGGGGTAGAAGTGTAAGGCACAGCAATGCCTCCTCCTGGATGACTTTTGGCAGCTGTTAATTGGAGATGAAAAGCAGGTTTCAGCCAAGAGATGGTGCTCTAACTGTGCCAGGGAGGACTGAGGCAGACAGCTGTTATTTCTTCCAAGAAAGAGATCAGACAGGTTCTCAGATGATGACTTTGGAAATCATAGTTTATACTTAGAAAAGCAGGATGTCTAATCCCAGGAGGGGGATGCTCAGTCCCTGGGAGGGCCAAGTCCTGCCACAGAGCCAGCAGCTGGACAAGGGCAACCTTGCAGGTCTCCCGCAAATCCTGACAGGAACATGCCCAAGCTGGCAGACTTGAAGAACCATGGACGTGGTGGGCCCTACCAGCCTGGTGCTGTCAGCACAGGGAGAGTGGCACTAAGTCCAATATGGGATACCATGAGAAATCTTGGGAGCTCTCTGGCCTGCCTGGAGCATCATCTGACCTGCCAGCCTGAGGCATCTTTCCATGGCTTCACTCACCCTGCTTGGTAGGGGAAAGCAACAAGGCAAAGATAAAACACTTCTCCATTTCTGCAGGATGGCTCCTTGCAAGGAGCTATAACACTGATCAGTTCCTCTCCCTGCATGCATCTATCTAGCTATGCTTACAGACAGATACATGCAGGGATGCATGGGGTTTTTCCATGGGTTTTTCACATCATAAACAAGCCTTTAGTTCTTCCCCAGAAGAAACTTGCCTGCACAGTCACAATCCTTAGGACAATCTCGAGTCACTGCTGACTGTCCCTGCAGCCTCAATAGGCATGGAGATGTGCTTGCTGACCCCTCCACAAGCCGGGGGGTGTTTGCTGCCTTTCAGACAGGAGCAGAGCTGAATCATCTTCACAGTTTAAGGCTTGGACAAGCCTTTTGTGGCCTTGGCCACTCAACCTTGTGGGAAAGTTGAGTATTTGCTAAGCAGGGTGAAGCTTGTGAACCTGATTTCAGAACATCTATTGAGAGCTTTATCAGGGATGCCATTGGCCTGGACCTGAAAGTTCTCATCTTCAGGAAAATATTCCTGAAATGTGACAATACAAAGAGTTCTCACACTTGAAACTCATTTGCTTGAATAAAAGAAACACCAAAGATCTCTACTTTCTCCAAGACATCTGCTGCATCTTCTCTGACCCACCTTAATTGAGTATTTATCAATGACTGAATTTTCCACACCTTTCCATAGCAGGGAATCTCTCCTCCTGGCTCTATCTGCCAGCCACTGTGTCTCTTTCAATGTCTCCTTGTTATTTCACCAATTATTCTTCCTCCTGAAAGTATTATCATAACTTTTATTTAAGCAGGGCTTTCTGACATCCCGCCCCTTTCCAGAGCTCCCTGGATTTGATATTTACTTATTTTCCATCTTGCAGAGTGGATCAGTTGCAACTGCTTAAATTATGGGACTTCAATCCTGATCTCAATACTGTGGACAGGAAAAAAGGAAGGGCTTTCTGTCAGTTTTCTCTTAAATCAATGACTCTTAAGAGGGAGGTTGTTCTGCAAGTGACTTGCCTGAATTTAAAGGCAGGAAAAAAGAAACATACAAGGCCATGATGAAGCAAGAAGACAGAACTTGAAAAAACGGTGTGGGCAGCAGCTCTCCTCTTGAAACATTCTTTGGCCAGTTTTGGAAAAGGAAGAAAATACACCATTATTTGGGCTTGTTTTCCACAAGCGGGGCTGTTTTGAGGCTGCATGTGAGACTTAAATTATAATCTAGAGCTCTGCATAGCAATCGAGATGTGAGGTCACGATGGAGATCTGCACTGAGACTTTGCAGAGGGCAGGAGCTGTTTGTTGCATTCCTCCTGCTGTGCCTGTCCAGCTGTCTCTGCAGATAGGCAAAGGCTTTGGCTGTGGATTCTACCACTTCAGCCCAGGAAAACAAAGTTTGGTGTGAAGTTTTTGTTAAGGACCAAGCAAGTGCTAGAGCCAGGTTTCCATGGGGACCGTGGGATGCTGCAGATGGGTTTGGTTCCTGACAGTCCTGGTGCTCCACAGCCCTAAAAAACATGAGATGGAAGTATTTCTGAGTGCTGATGAGGGCAGAGCATGTTTCCCAGCTCTTACCTCACTCTTAATCTGCCCCAGAGAGGGGAAGGGCATAAGATGTTCCTACCTGGTGCTCCTGAATGTGATGTGATGGGATGCCATGTGAGAGCCTCAAAGCTGAGGTCCTTCAGCAAAGGTCCTTCCTTAAATCCTTGCCTCAACCTCTGGATCCATCCTGAACCAGGGATCAGGATAGGAGCTTCCTCCCTCATTGAAAACCATGTCTTTTGGAAAGCAGAGATGGTTCTCCTGGACCAGTAACAAACTGGTAGCATGATGGGGCCACAGCATTTTAGGCACAGTTGCCTCCATCTCCACAGAGGGGCTGCCAAACATAGGCTGAGGAGGGGTGATGGGACACAGGACCTGTCAATGGGGAAAGAGGCCAGAGCACTGTTCTGGATAGTTTCATCTTGTTTGTCTGCCTTGCAAAACAAATTACCAGACCTGTTCTTGGAGAGCTGTACCTATCTTTGAAGCATCCTTGGCCTTTGTTTTATAATCCCAAACAGCATTAAATGTGAGTTGGGAAGGCACCTTATCAGGTGCATCTCCTTGGAAAAGCTTGAAAGGCTCTTGTCACACTTTCCTTTATTCATGCTTTGAATTTATTACTCCATATTGCCCAGAGAATCTCGAGCTGGGAAATACATAAGAAAAGGAGATGATATCCCATCCTGAGCAGAGCTGATATTAATGTGGCTGCTACACCTATGTCACAGAACTCTTCTGCCAATGTGTCTGCACTCAGAGCAGGCACTGACTCATCTGTAGGACCAGTCTCATGGCTTTGAAGGAGGTGCTTCCCTGGCATGATAAATGCTGCTGGAGTTGCTGGCAGAGAGGGAAGCCAAATCAGCACAAGGGGTTAGCACTGGACATAGATTCTGATTTTCTTGGCTTCCAGGCTCAAAGCTGATCTATAACCCACATTGTCTTGGGCTGAATCTTACCACTCTGCTGTGTGTCATCTTCCCCATGCCCCAACTGGAATGATTGCTGGACCTGGGAGGAGACAGCTGTTCCAGGCACTCTGTGTGTGCTCAACTTCAACATCCTCAAAGCTCCTGGAGGTGGTTTGGTGCCTTCACCCCACGTCAGCCAAGTGCAGCAAGATGTGAGAACAGCAGTTGTTGCACTCCATGTCTGGGACCACAGCACAGGGTCAGGGATACCCGTTGCTTGGTGTGAGGGCCATCAGAAAGGTGACAGTCTTGAGTTTGGCCACAGTAGGTTTTTCAAGCCACCCACGTGCATTGGGTCCTGTCCTCTGCAAACAGGGCTGTCCCCTTGGAGGAGCAGGACGCCTTGGGCAATGATGATTTGCTGGTATAAAGGCTCTAACAGCACTTGGCTCTGAAACCCCAGCAGCCTGCTGCTTCCCGCTGTTGGAGAGGCATTGCCTTCATGATCACACACAAGGAAAATGGAATACTTTTGACATCTCACCATGCAGACTCCCCACAGACTCCATGAGCCAAGACAGCTTTCTCCCTGGCTCCCACGGCCCCCCAGTTGTGAGCATGAAACCAAGCTGCTGAATAATTCTGCTGATGCACAGAAGAGAAAATCCTGTTCTCTCCTCCTGGGGCAGACTGGCAGGGTTAATGGGAGGAAGAGGCTGTGACAACCTAATTTTGTGGCTAAAGTCAGCAGATCTGGCTCCTGGGACACATGGGAACAGGCAGGGAGCAGGAGCCACTTTTGCACTTTCTCGGAGGCATGCAGGGCTTCAAAAGAAAAATCCTTAGCAGGATGTTGCAACTTGGGAGGAGGAGTTAAAAAAACAAGCAAACAAAAAAACCCACAAGTTCTGTAGGGCTGGGAAATGCAGAGTCAAGGCATGAAGTTTCCAAAAAGCTCCATACTGTGTCTCTTGGTGCAGACTAGATAGCAGCATGAGACAATGCTGACAATTCCCAAGGATGCTAAAGCTCAGTGTGGTCAGTGGATGGGTGCAAGCGTGAGTTACACCTGTCCCGTGCAGAGGACCCTCCATGTCCACAGCAGGTCAGGGCTCCACCATGGAAGTGTCATCTGAAGTGGCTGCCAGCAGGCACAGGAGGGAGGGAGTCTCATATACACACCTGCCAGCACAGTCAGTAATAATTGTAGAGTATATGAGATTATCACATAGCCCTGTTAGAAAATCCGACTGGGTCTATTTTAAGCTCCTTCTGTGATCCAGAGGTTGAGGCAGGAGGATGGAACTGGGAAATGGGCAAGCATGGACACGATGCCCACAACACAACAATGGGTGGGAGGCTGAGTTACTGGGATGCAGTAACCAGCAGGGACCATCATGCCCACACACTGGGCAAGGACATGCTGAGAGCTTTTGAGGTGCTTGTTCTTAAAGGTGCTTGCTCCCTCATTGCCCTAATGCTGACGCCCAAGAGCATCTCTGTGACTCTTTCTGCTGAGAATGGCACTGTGGAAAGCAGATCACATGGTCCCCTCCACACAGGACCAGTCTTTCCCAGATCAACAAAGACCTCATGGCCCTATTCACAAGCTGGTGGGGAAGGTACCCAGCCTGTGCAATTTTGCCCTAGCAGGCTCCTGATTCTGCTTCCCTGCTTCAAGCCCTGCTTGAATCCCAAGTGACCGGAAACCTGGCAGCTCCCAGAGGCCATCCCTGCCTGCTGGGGGCTGGGGCAGCTAAAAGCAGCCTCCAGGAGGGAAGTGGTTTGAAGGGCAATGTTTGCCAGTGATGAGCACACAGCCATGCTGTGGGAGCACTGTGGCAGATGGAGCTGGCAGCCAAGTGCCTGTCTTGCTTGTTTTGGCTGACTTTGGAGACCTCTGGCTTTTCCTAGTAGCACTTGGATATGCCGGTACTCAGGAGACCTGACCAGGCACATTCAGACAACGCTGAAAATATCTTCCTTGCCTGCAACAGAGGCAAAGGGGAGCCAACAGCTGGACTCCCTGAGAGACAGGGACTAGGCTGCAGAGGGATGGTGGTTTTGCTTGGGCTTGTTCTCTGTCAGCCAAAAATGCATCCTGTGGAACCACTGCTATGGTACATTTAAAGGTACCCCAGATGGGCAGCAGGTCTCAGCTATGGAGGGAATAAGAGGTTCAGTCTCCGTGCTTTCTGCAAGGCTGAAGATGGGTCCCAGCTGAATATGGGCTTCCCCAGCCCCTGCCTCCTAACCCATTGTGCTGGTGTCATGGCAGGTACCTGGCAAAGCTGTCTTCAGTGGGGAGCATCTCTGAGGAGGAGACCTGCGAGAAGCTGAAGGGCTTGATCCAGCGCCAGGTGCAGATGTGCAAGAGGAACCTAGAGGTGATGGACTCGGTGCGACGCGGAGCCCAGCTGGCCATCGAGGAGTGCCAGTACCAATTCCGCAACCGCCGCTGGAACTGCTCCACGCTGGACACCCTGCCTGTCTTTGGCAAGGTGGTGACACAAGGTGAGCTGGAAGGACGTGTGTCTGGGGTGATGCTGCTGGGGGAATGGCTACAATGGCTACAAGTCTGGTGGACTGCAGGTGGGATTTTGCCTGCTTGCCCCTGAACCGGTGGCTGGGGAGGATCAGGAATGGCCCATCCAGTGTTGGATCTTGGGGCAGATGGGTCCCTGTGCACTTCAGCAGGGCTTTTTTCACTATATTGGGTACAGCATATCCAGACTCCTGCTGCTCCTCAGCTCTCCTGAACCTTTTTCACACCCATTGACAAGGATATGCCAAGTTTGAAAAGAGGTCCTAAAGTCACCCTGTGGTCTCATCTCTTCCCCTCCAAACCCAGGAGCTTCACTCCACAAAGCCATGGGTGCATTTACTCAGTCTCTTTCTGGGCAGTGCTGAAGTGGTGGCTGCTGCCAGGTTGGCATGTGGCCACTCTCGAGCAGAGCATCAATGGGCACCATCAGGAGGATGGCTTGGTGCCACCTGGCATGGGAAGAACACGTGGCAGCATCATTGCCTGTCACCAGCCTTCAGGGCTGGGTATGGCCAGGGCAGCCCCCAGCCCCTCTGATCCCAGCTGCACCCCAACTTCCCAGAAGCATAGGACTGTAATCAAACCAGAGCACTGGAGTGAGGATACAGAGAGGAAAACCCCTCTGCAACCCCTTAAGATCACTGAGTATCCCTTACCTCCACTCAGGTGCTATCTCTGAGGCACTATCTCTACCTCCTATCCCAGGACCCCTAAACAAAAGCATTCTCCCAGCTCCTTATTTGATTTTCCTCTCCTCAATGCAAAGGTGAAGATCTCTTCTTGTGAAGGTTCAGTGACTGGAAATACCAGAAATACCAGAAACTAAAAGTCGTCTCTTTTTAGGCAGCCACAGCACAAACCAACCAACGTGATCCTACTATTAGCCTTGATTAACTTGGAGGCGGTTCAGTCCCCACACTGGCTGGGTCCTTCCCAGCCACTGCCAGCTGGGCCACCAAAGTCTGGGATGCGACCACCAAAGTAGCTGCCCTCTCTTTAACCGGCAAGCTGGGTGATGCCTGCTCACCCAGCCATCCCCCCTCTGCATCAGGCATGGAATCACCCCAAATGCCAGCCTTCCTTGCTCAGAAATGGAGGGTTTGTGTCCTCAACCAGCCTTGGAGGATAGTGGGGATCTGTGTGTTGCTAGAGCTGATCCCTGCCCCTGCTACTCTGTGTGTTCACACCCAGGGATGTGCCCAACTTCCCAAACAAGCTTTTCCCAAACATGTGGCACCACATGACACAAGAACTGTGACTGGACTGCACCCTGGACATCAGTGGGGTTTTGTGAGGTGCTTTGGGAGCAAAACAGGGTTTTGCAGGTAGTTTGGGAGGCATTGGGAGCTACAGGACCCTGTGAAAGAGGATATCAAGGATCTGCAGCTGCAGGGAATTTTCTTGGACATGGAAAGCAGACAGCTATTTTGGATGCAGGAAGGATTTCATGGCAGAGGTGCCCTGCAAGCACAAGGCAAGACAGTCTTCCATATAAGCTCTGGAGAGCTCTGCCTGCATTAGCAATGCAGCCTCTGTCTCTCCTATTGCCAGGTTTTATCATTCACCCATCATTCATGTTTTTAATATTGTGGGGCAGTTCCCAGCTTATTCACTATTGGAAGAATGGGCCCTCACTGCTGCAAAACATCTCCCAGCACCCAGGGGTCCCTGATGAGTCAGGTCCAGCCTTGACACTAAGCAAACAGCGTCCCTGGGGGTGGGGACAATGAGGGTTCTGCATGGGCTGTCTCATCTTAGGAGGAAGTGATAGAGCAAAGGGTTTAGCCTGATAGCTCTGTGTAGCATGTTTTGCCAAGAGCCATCTTTCAGACCAGCTTTTCAGGGGGGTTTATGTGCTACACCAGTGTTAAGAGGGGAGACGAGAAGAGACACACGAGGCAGGCCACCAAGGGCCTTTCTTTGCTTGCCTTTCTGCATCACCTCCAGAATTCCCACTCATGTTGCCTCGGACTTGCTGCCACATTTCCCACCGTGGTTTGTGCCATTTCAGGGACACGAGAGGCAGCGTTCGTCTATGCCATCTCTTCGGCAGGGGTGGCCTTTGCCGTGACCCGCGCCTGCAGCAGTGGTGAGCTGGACAAGTGTGGATGTGATCGCACAGTGCAGGGGGGCAGCCCACAGGGTGAGTGTCTGAAGAGGGGGCAGCTGCAGCTGCATGGGGATGCAAAGTAGCCAAAATACGTGCCATTTAAACTCACTCTCTGGAGCCATCCAGAAAGGAGGGAAAAGTTTAAAAAAACAAAACTCTGGTTAGTCCACGAGTGCCTCAAAAAGGCACCTGGGTGCCTCAAAAAGGCACAGGACAGAAAACATCTTGTCCATGTGTCCCCCAGGGCCACACTCCCTAGCTTCCCCAGTTCCCCATGCAGCCCAGAGTAGCAGAGAGGGGCAGGCCAGCTGGATTTTAGGAAGAGTAGGGCTGGAGAGTGCAAGTACTACAGGGTGGCAGTACCTGTCTCATCTGTGCTCTCTGTCTCAGGCTTCCAGTGGTCGGGCTGCTCTGATAACATCGCCTACGGCGTGGCCTTCTCGCAGTCCTTCGTCGACATCCGTGAGAGGAGCAAGGGGGCCTCTTCCAACAGAGCGTTAATGAACCTCCACAACAATGAGGCAGGGAGGAAGGTAATGGCAAGGAGGAAATCTAGGCAGT
Source organism: Rhipidura dahli (assembly GCA_013399225.1). NCBI lineage: Eukaryota > Metazoa > Chordata > Aves > Passeriformes > Rhipiduridae > Rhipidura > Rhipidura dahli. The sequence continues at coordinate 85,675 of VXAC01007919.1, forward strand.
TAGTGTGGCTCTGCAGCATCCCAGCCGGGCTCTGCAGCCACAGCTTGAGCCATTTGGGCTTCTTTTAATCCCATACCCACCCAGCAGTGTTTTCTGCACAGCCCTCCCAGGCCCCATCCATTGTGCCCTCCCTGCTGTGTCCATCCCGTGCTGACCATCCCATCTTGTTCCTTGTGTCTGTTCCTCCAGGCAATCCTGAACAACATGCGGGTGGAATGTAAGTGTCACGGTGTGTCAGGCTCATGCGAGTTCAAGACATGCTGGAAAGCCATGCCCCCCTTCCGCAAAGTGGGCAACGTCCTGAAGGAGAAATTTGACGGTGCCACAGAAGTTGAACAGAGCGAGATTGGATCCACCAAAGTTCTGGTGCCCAAAAACTCACAGTTCAAGCCACACACAGACGAGGACCTTGTCTACCTAGACTCCAGTCCCGACTTCTGTGACCACGACCTCAAGAATGGGGTCCTGGGCACCAGTGGGCGGCAGTGCAATAAGACCTCCAAGGCTATCGATGGCTGCGAGCTGATGTGCTGTGGCCGTGGCTTTCACACGGACGAAGTGGAGGTTGTGGAAAGGTGCAGCTGCAAATTCCACTGGTGCTGCTCTGTCAAGTGCAAACCCTGCCACCGGGTGGTGGAGATCCACACGTGCCGGTGATGCACGGGGGAGAGCACCCACCCGTACCCTCTTTAACTGACCCTGCTTCTCCCTTGCCCCACAGCCAGGACTGAGGAAGTGACCCAGATGCTGCAGGGAGAGCACAGCTCTTTACAGAGACAGAACCACAGAGAAAAACAGATTTTAAAGAAAAAAATATTTAAAGTTTAAAAAAACTGATTATTGTTGGCTTTTTTTTATTTTGTTTTGTCTGCTTTGCTGTATTTCTTGCTGAAGCCAGAGCCCCTTGGTGTCCTGTGCCAGCAGACACGTTTGCTCTCTGGCTGGCTGGGGACCTGTGTGATGCCAGCTCCTGTCAGATGGGCTTCTGCTGCCTCTGGAGCGCTGCAGATAAGTGTTTAAGACAAGGGTAGTGCAGCATTTGAAATCTTCTATCAAAGTTACTTTTGTTTGTTTAAGGCATGTGCTGAGCATTCTGGACCACCAGTGCCCTGGCTCAGTCTCAGGAAGGGAAGGAGCACAGCCAGCCTGTGCAGCCAGGTGCATGGCAAGGGACAGGCAGGTGGTGACAAGGGTGGCACTGTTCTCCAAGAGCTAAGTTCCACGTGGAGCCCAGCCAGGGTGATCAGTGTATGAGGGCAATGTGGGACACTTCTGCACCTCCTTGCTGTGGGATGCTCAGAGGCCTCCTGGGCAAGGGATGGATTTTGGAGCAGCTCCAGTGACTGCTCTGATTTACAGAAGCTCCTCAGTGGCTGCCTAGAGCTATTGGGGGACACGATGGTCCCACCCCATGGTCCCTTTCCCTCATCTCTTCTCTAATACCTGGTTTCACTGGACAGTGAAGGGCAGTGATACCTGCAATCCACTGACTCTTAATGTAGCTGGGAGCTGATGGGACAAAATCCAAATTGATTTCTTCTGTCCCATAATTACCCCCACCTTGCATGCATCCCACAACAGGTCTCCTCTTTCTCCTCCACATGCCTGTTCTCCTCAATCAGGAAGGCAGCTGGGGACAGTCACCATCCTGCTGAATGCTGAGAAAAGCAAAAGTATACAGTGGAGCAATTGTTGGGGGTGGAGGAATGCTGGTGTTTTGCTGCTATCACTGCCTCACCCTTAGGAAGGCACGAGAGAAGGACTCAGCCAGAGGGATGCTGCCATGTGTGTCTGGTTACAGAGATTTAGTGCAGCAGGGCCCCAGCTGTCCTGTCCTGCTCCCTGGGACACTGCCATGAGGATAGGGTGCTGTCCTGCCCACTCTGGTTTCCCTCTGCCTAGCACTGGGTTAGTGCAGACTCCTTGCTGTTGGGCTGCAGTACGAAATATTTGGAGAACTAATAAGCAGAGGGGCACTGCGAGGGGAGGTGGAAAGTGAACCAATTCCTCTCTCTCCCTCACCCAGTGGTCTGTGAGTCAAAAAGTAAAAGGGAGGCAGAGAAAAACCTCAAAATGGCACCTTAAGCCAGCAGGCACGGAGTCAGCATTGCCAAGCCCTCCTATGTAGGAAGGAGCTCTCCGCATGGTCCAGGAAAGCCCAGAGCTGTGGCCATCACCCCTCCCAGCTGAAGGAGGGGGTTCCTGCAAAACCTGCAGTCTTGTTTTTCTTCCTTGAGAGGGGAAAGGTTGGGGGAATGCACAGACGTATGTGAAATCCCATCTGTACCATGGCAGTGATGGGCTGGAGGAGAGCCTGTGGTTGCTGGAAGATGTCCAGATGCTGTCTGCTGACAACTGACTTGAAGTAGTGCAGGGTGAGGGAGGTTTGCATCAGGGTAACCCCCAGCACACCCCAGCTGCCTCGCTCCTGCCTGCTCAGCACTAGCTCCAATAAATCTCCAACAAAATGTGCCAGGTGATGGGGAGGGACACCCTAGGCAGGCCCTGAGGTAGAGCACCATGGGTTGATCCATTTCAGTGCAAATGAGAGATCTGCACACCAGGGCAGGGTTTGCCTCTTTCAGTTGGCTCAGTTGGCCAAGAGTGAAGCATTAAATCCCCAGGGGGGAACCTAAGCTTTGCCTCCCCTGGTTCCATCTCTTCAGCCCCGCTAAGGCTGCAAATCCTCAAATACCTCAGAGACTGTTCTTCCCAGCTCATGCAGAGGAGGTCACAGACCTCAGGCCATTGGCCAAGTCTTCTGCTCCTTAGCCATCTAAGATGAGGGCCAAAGCTGAGCAAGACAATCCAAATCAGCATGGAGATAATCTCTGCACATAGGATTTTTTTCAAGCTGCAATGAAAGCTAAGCCCTACAAATGCCACCCATGATAGTTTGGCTCTGCAGCACTCTGGCTCTTCTCATAACTGTAAATTTCAACACCAGAGGGGGTGTTAGAAATGCATTTTCATATTTTACTTTGTCTATTGAATAATGAGCTTGTGCTGAACAAGCCATGGGGTTTTCCTGTCCTGAAATCATCTCCACTGGTCTGTGGAAAACCATAACATGCTCCAAACCCCTCATGGTTGCTGGTCTCCTCCCAAGAGTCCTTAGCTGGTAAGAGAAGTGCCCACATGGTGCCTCCAGACAATGCAAAGGGAACACTAAAGCTCTCTTTGTCCCTCCTCCAGTATCTCCTCAGGGGATGCTGGTGTTTGGACCACAGGCTGCATCCCTGCTTTCCCATCAGTGGAAGCACAGCTTGCTTCACAAGCCTTAACCGCTGGCTTAAGAGGCAACTTATTTTAAAGTTCAGTAAGTCTATGACTTCCTCCTGTAGAGAGGGCATCAATATTCATCTGCTTAGAACAGTGCTCCCCTGCCTGCCCACAGCCAAGGAGCCACAGCTACCTTGTGTGCTGCTGCAAGCGACCTGCCAGTGAATGGCAGGATTTTGAGCTGGATTTAAGCTGGGAGGGGGCAAGAACTGCCCCTAGATGCCAAGTCAGGGACCTGCTGCCTTTTACCTCCATCCCTGTGCTGCAGTTTGCTGGATTTGGAGGGAATGCAGTTCCAGATACTGAGGTACGCTCCAAGCTGCCCACAGCCAGTGCATTTTGCTTGTCCCTTTTCCTTCCCCCATGCTGGGAGCAATGGCTGCATCCTTTTCACACTTCCCTACAGTCTGGAGCTTCTTGCTTCAGCAGGGGTTGCTGCTGGGTCCAGCTGTACACTCTGCCTCGTCTCTTCTTTAGCTGTAGCTCTCCATTTGTGTGCTCTCAAAGCTCACCTTTGCATAGGCCCATGGTAAAATCAATGTCTTCTCCCCCTTCAGCCTCTGTGGTGGCAGGGTTTGAGAGATACTTTGTTAAGTTTAACTTGTTGCAGAAAGAGGATGGGTAGGATGGGAGAAAATGATGCCCGAGCCTCCCAAAAATCCTTACTTCCAACAGCTCCTCTCTTCCCCTGTGGACCCCACTCCTCCAGCACTTCTTTTCCCCACTCCAGCTTCAGCCTCAGGTGAGGAACTGTCTCAGGTGAAAAAAAAGATGCCTCACTCTTCTGCTGAAACAAGGTGTAGGGAGACACTGGCTTCTCTGTGACCATAGACAGAGAAAGGTATTTGTGTTCCACTCTTTCAGTGGCCCCCACCTGCTCCACCTGTCCCCTGCATCCCACACACATCAGACCACATCACACTATGCCTCTCCCCACCACTGCATCCTGTCACAAGCTTGGCCCCATTCCAGCCCCACAGGCCCAGAACTAAGTCCTCATCCTCAGCCCCCCAACACCTTCTCCTTATTAAGCTCATCCCTCCTTTGAGAACTCACGGGCTGACATCTCCACCCAGCCTTTTCCCCTCATAAACTTTCCTGGATGTCCCACCACCAACTTGAGATCATCATGGCAAAAATTGGACATCACCTCCAAGTCCTCTCCACCCTGCTCCGATGGGTAAATCCATTATTTTTTTCCCATTCCCCAAACTCCCAACTTTGCCATCTGTTCTGCTTGTTCTGTTTTCTTCACTTTTTCTACTGGAAAATCCACAGTGTCAGGTACCTTCAGCCTCAGCTATTTCAAGCTCTGGGCTTCACATTTCCCAACTCTCCATCCCAGATCCAAGTACAGCATGGCCAAGCACATGGGCAGAGCTGGTATTTCTCTCCAGCTGTTTTGACCACATCACCCTCATGCCCTTTACTGGCCATGGACACTTCCGTCACTCCCAACTATCTCATTCTCCCTCCCTGGGATGTTCAGCCTCACCCACTGCTCCTTGCAAAGCAATTAAATCACCGTGAGTGACAGTAATGATGCTGACAGAGTGAATGTTAGCACTAACATCCTTTCCCTCCCTCACACCATCAGTGAACATTACAGCAAATCCCTTTGCGTATTCCTTTAGCAATGAGCACAGTAATTCTCCTCTATCTCCTTCTCTCCCTTTATCCACATGAATTTACCAGCTGGCTGTAGGGAAGCAAGGGTGATGGAGACAGCAGGAAAGAAGAGTCTAGGACCACCAAAGAGTAATACTTCAAGGACAGAATGGTGTCTCACTGCATGCACAGGTGAAAAAGAGGATCAGTCCTCCTTAGAGCTGCCATACCACAGTAATTGGGAATGACGGGTCTCATGTCAGTCTGGCACAGGAGAACCCATGCTGGGGTGACCATCACTTCCACCTGCCCTTGCTGAAGGTGTCAGTGGTGTCTTGGCCATGCAGAGTGTCCTTCAGCAATACAAGGCTGCAGCACAAGGCTATGCTGAAGGACAGACACCCAGCAGAACAGAGCCTTTGACAGCAGCATGATACCGTGACAGCAGGAGGGCGCCCAGCCAGCGCTCCTCAGAGAGGCCTCCCGACCCTGACTGCCAAAATCCTGCTTTAAGCACAAGAAAATAAATTGTGCAACTTGCCTTGGACTGAATTGTAACACTCAGTGCGGGTGGAGGGGAGAAAGGGGCAGGAGCTGGGCTGAGGATCAGGCCCTGCATCACAACATTTAGGTTGGACCACACTAACACCTGGTGCTTGAGCAGCACCTGCACCGGACTCTGCCCTTCTCATCCCTCACAGGTATGCCCAGGGTGTTTCTGCAGCCACCAAGCCACCAAGCTCCTACTCAGGGACTCAGAGATGCAGCCATATGTAAGCTCCATCCTTGTGCCTGTGCTCAGTCCTCAGGAGCTATGATCTCTCCAGACCCAACAAATTCCTTCTCCCATCCCAGATCTGACTGTCAGTATTTCCTCAAGCACACGTGCAAGGAGTGTTGCCTGGGTGAGCTCCATACCACTGTGGATCCCCAAACTGCTGTGGCAGTGCCTCAACGCTAGATATTTGGTCCAAAGCAGCTAAATGATCCACCAGGATCCTCCAATTCCAGCTCCTCATCACCACAAGTGAAATCACAAATTGCAAGCCTTAATTAGAATTTGCAATGCAAATCAGCAGTGCAAAAAAATAACCCACCCCAAACCCCTCAATGGCTGTTGAGCCTACTTGTCCCTCTCAGCTCTGGTCTGGGACAGTTGTTGCATTATCACAGCTTTGCTCCTGTAATTTACATGGGCAGATAGTGATGGGGCCATGGGAAACAATTTTAAACTAAAAGAGGAGAGATTTAGATTGGATGTTAGGAAGAAATGCTTTACCCAGAGGGTTGTGAGGCTATTACAGCAAGGCTTAATAAGCAGAGGTTGGAAAATGCAATGGCCTGTCTCTTCAGGTGTCACAGCCTCCTGAGCTGGGGGTAGCCAAACTCAGTCCATGAGAAGGTCTCACCACCACCTCAAGCCCTTTCCAAAGGAAGACTATGAAGCAGGGTGACAAAGCAGGCAACTAACAGGTAGGTAATCTGTCTTCACCAGTGACTGTACTGTAGTATAGGAACTGGAACTATGATGGCTGGTCACCTCTCACCTCTCTTATCATCCCCAGGTGCCCACAGGTGACCTCACAGAGGTACATAAACCACTGCCAGAACTATGCACTACTGCTTGCTCACCAAGTCAGAGCTCAACAGACTGTGACTTCTTCCCTACAGCATAATCTGAGAAGCCATCAGCTTCTCCAGCTCCCATCCTTTGGTCTGCAAGATGATTTTAACTACCTGCATATACATCATTGTTTTGCTGGTTCAGAAACAAGAGATGCACAACCCCACCACATGTCAAGGAACAGTCAGAAAAATTGCTGTGGCCAGGAAAGGAACCAGAAGTGCTCCTGCATCTTCCCTCATATCTACAGTTTCCACCAAAGACACCCAGGAGAGCAGCACCTGACAGCATCAAATTTATAGGCTCAAAGTCTCCACTTTTCTAAAGGAGAGGAAGATGGCATATAGAAGTTTAGCAGAAAATAGCTCTTGAACCCGAGAATTAAAACTTTCAAAAGGGAGTTTTCAGGCTGCTTCTGAAAAAAGACAGTCCAGGCATCCTGTTGTACTTCAGAATTGCTTGTTGAGCTACTGTCCAGGGAGGAAGTTGTGCAGAAAATTAAAAGGGTTATAGAGGCCTTCAAACTTGGCTGTAAAACAAGATGTCCACAGAAATATAGAATATGTTCAGAGCAGTGCAGAGGGTCAAGGAACTGGTTACTATGTAGGTTAATTTGAAGAGTGAAAAAAACATGGAATTCTGGGGGAGGGGGGAGAAAAAAAGGAACATTGGTATTCATGTGGCATCTCAGAATTACCAGGGTAACATACCTTGCATAGACAAGCGCCTTGAGGCCAATAAAAAGTGATGGTCTGCCTGCAGCTACTTTCAAGGAAACCATGAACATCACAGAATCACAGTGTGGTTTGGGCTTGAAGGGACCTTAAAGCTCACCTCATTCCACCTTCTGCCATGGGCAGGGACACCTTCCATTAGCCCAGGTTGCTCCAAGCCCTGTCCAACCTGGCCTTGAACATTTCCAGAGATGGGGCAGCCACAGCTTCTCTGCACAACCACTGCAGAATGATGACACTCTCAAGGGGTCTGGAACCATAAGGGATGAGTGACACAGACCAGTCCCCCAGGATGCTGTGAAGAAAAGTGAACTTTGAGATTACCATGGGGGAAGGCAGAACAAGCAAAATGAAGAAGCAGCAGTAGAAGTCCTGTAGATAGCTCATCTGGGACCTGGCCTGAGATGAGTACTCTGCTACCTGGCCAGCTGAAAAATATGCAACCATTTAACTTCCATCAAGAAACCCAGCACATCTGGGAGGGCCTCAAAGCTGAGTTAGATGAAATCAGTCCTTTGTGACTTTTTTTTCTCAATAAAGTAACTTTGTCATCTCAATTTTCAATGTGACACAGTTAGGAAATGCCAGGCTGGGATGCCTGATGAATGCCACTGGGATTATTGTGACCTTGGAGCCCCCACCCTGGGGCACCTGCAGGTTCAGGAAGTCAAGGCATCAATTACACATTGCTCTTAGACTTTTTCCTTTACCTTCTCTTGGTTAGAAAGGGCTGGTGTCTATCATTGTACCTGCAAACTTCACAAAGGTTAGAACACAGTCCTGGTCTCCTTGGTGAGTGCCAAAAGGCACAGAAACCATGACAAGAGAATTCATTCATGGAATGGGAAAGCATCTTCCAATGCCATGGCGTTAGAGAGCTGCCATCCAAGTTTGGGCTTTGTCAGATGAAGGTGCTGGAGGCAACAACATATCATTTAGGGGAGCAGAGGTCAGGATGAAGATATGACTGAGGAGGCAAACAGAGATTTCAGAGTTGTCCAGGCAGAAGACTCCAGGCAGAGGCAATGCTGGAGATGTTGCCACTTCCCCAAGCATTCTCTTGAGTTTCTCAGCCAGCATGAGCTGGAAACATCCCAGAACCAAGCAAACAGCCCAGGAGAAGTTGATCTCTGGGCTAGTGGGGATGGTGCCTGGAGAGAAGGTGAAGACAAGGTTGTACAAACCAATTAAGAGTGAGGGCAGTGGATACATCTATTTGGAATCTTCCCGCGTGGCTCTGCCACAGTTTAAGAGCAGCCTTTTGGAGGTGCCCAAGCTCTCCTAGCAGAGCAGTTTCCCAGCTGCATCCCATGCATCTTCCCATGGTGCCAAGACCCATTTGCCCACATGCTTCCCCATGAAGAAAACCTCCTAGTGCTGTGGAGGCAAGAGCAGAAGCACCTGGTTGGGCAGATGGAGAGCAGTTGTCTCATCACTGCTGAAGAAGTGCTCAGCCCAGTAGAGATTTGGGGGGAACCCAGTTCTGCCATGGGGCTGAGCACTTACAGCACACTGAGGAGAAAGCAAAGGATGCAGCACTCAGTCAGGAACAGCACTGGGTGTTCCACAGGTCATCTGAGCACAAGGACCGTTCAGGAGCATTCTGAGCACAGTAACAGACTCTGCACATGTTTTTCCAGCCAAACCCAGCTCAGGAGGGTCTGTTCTGCACCCTGATACAGCAGAGGCCCTAAGCTTAACTCTGAAAGTATAATAAAAATCCCCTCTAATAGAAAAATTCACAATGGTCCTAATGATACCAAGCCCTTTTATTTCCTTTGCAGTAACCAGTGGGAAAGCCACCTCAAGCTGGTTTTGCCCCATCCTATTTCTGTCTCCATCTCTCATTTCCTTCTATCCGATATTACCTTCCAAATTCCTACTCTGATCCTTGGATAATTCAAACATATTGCATTGCTTTACAAACTGTGTTATTTTATCCTTTTCACCTGCCACTTTTCTTTTAGATAAACACTCTTAACTCCCAACACATCACTTTAACTGTTTGATTGTCACTAGGAATTGAACCAGCTGAGACTTTCACAGGGGAAATTTTTTCTTCTCCTTTTCTCTTCTGTTTTGTGCGTTAAGCACAGTCTTCAGATCATTTTACTTAAGCTCTGCCTAATAGTTTTACCAACTTCTGGTCCTATTGTATTTGTCTAGGCCTTACTTGTGGTGTAAAGCTGTCTTAATCACAACTCCTTTTTGAGACCTACTTATTTCTTGCCCCTCACCTATCACCTCTCAGGATGTGAAGGCCCTGAGCTGTGCACAGGATATGAGATTCAGATTCATGCACAGCCCCCAGCATATCTCACACCAGTTTCCCTTCCCAATGCAGTGAGCATGGACAGCACCATGAGCAGGAGCTGAGCAAAACACTTCCGAATGAGGAGCATTTTCCTGATGCTCCTCCCATAGCACTGCCATCACCCAAAGTCCAGGCCTGCCCCATCCTCACTGTTGGATCTGAGCTCAAAGCTGCTCTAGCATCACATCTTGCAGATCAGCAGAGTCCGGGCAAGCCAAACAACAAGCCTTGGTGGAGCTGGAGAACAACAAACACAGCAAGCAAAGGGAAAAAGTTGCAAGCTACAGTTCCCCTACAAACAAAAATCAGGAGCATTTCACTCCTCATCTCCACATCCATCACCCAGGGATCCCTGTCCAGTACTTTGGGCTTAGTTGTGCCTGCACTCCTCAGGACCCAGATCCACCTTCTGTAAGCATGGGATCAGCTAAATCATCTCAAATCCTTCAAAACATCTAATCCAGTCAGTCTTCCCATCTGTTTTGTTTCCCCCAACTTCCTTCAGGACACAGGATCAGAGGGGGTTTTTGGTGGAGTTTGCTAAAGCAGGGTTTTGCTTTTGCCTGCAAAACATCCTGCTGGATATCCTACTTTGGCCAAGTGCTCCTCACTGCTGGGCCACCGCAGCCAGCAGACTGGTCCTCTACCTCGCATGCACTACTATCATGTCCTCAGTTTGGATGCCATTCCAGTTCAAGGGGCTACAGAAACATGTCATGTACAAGGCAGGTGAGATGGTGTGGAGAGAAGTGACTTGAGCCCAACTTTTCTGCTCCCATGAGAAGACATCTCCCAGTATCTATCAGTGGATGCTGTCACCTTCTTCCAGGGCCACCCTCAACAATCTTTGGTCACCATTTTGAGGAAAAGGGCCACAGCATCGTGGTCTTGGGAAGTCTCACACTAACCACGGACCTCCTGGTCTGAGCACTCTGCCATGAAGTCCACATACTACATCTCCTTCTCACCAGCACCACTCCAAACCAGATCTCAGGAGCTAACAGTAGGACCACCCAGCTCTGCCATGAGGGATGGCTGTTTGGAAACAGCCCACAAATCAGGGGGGACCCCACAGACCTCTGAAAACTGCTGCTGGCTGCTTTGCCATGGGCCTCAAAAGGCTGCCAGGAGGTGCCTGGGTTAACAGGGCTGCTCCACTGAGATCTTCCAGCTCAGTCAGGGTCACAGCCAATCTGTGTCGCAATGCCTCTCTGAGTCATCTGTTTCCTTCCAGTCACTGAAAATGGCCTCAAAGTTTGTACAGATGGTGCTTAATCCCAGTTTGGACAATAGGTGTTTGGGCTTTTAAAGGACAACTACTGAACGAAAGCAGGGGCAAGGACAGAAGGGTGGGAGAGGGCATGGGCAGGTCAACAGGATGCAGGCCAGTGGAGCAGCAAGCAAGGCAGGGGTAAGCATCCAGCAGGGGTGAAGCCACAGGACAGGCATCCTGGTTTAGCCCACAGAGGCTCAAAGCAACAGTCGATGCTAAATCTCAGAGGCATGAGGACCAAGGGACCGTGTCCACCCGAGACCTGAGTCTGTCTGGGGTTTTCAGTCCTTGACCTGGCACAGAGCCCTCTCCCTGCACATTGCCCTGGGGTCAACATGTTTTGGGTCAGTAGCATGGTCATGGTTGCATGAAAGATGGTGGCAGGGTTGGTGGCCTCTTCCCAAGGCCAGGGTAGTACCTGGTAGCACCTCCTCCAGCCCTAGATCCCACACAGCTCTGGGAAAGGACATCCTCTCCCACCAGGATGGACAGCTGATGCTACAAGAAACAGTGGTGAAGCTGACCTGCTCAAAGGGGAATGATGGTGTGTCCAGCCAGCAAAGGTAAACACTCAGCAGCCCTCAACCAGCACCCAGGGTTTGGGTGCTAGCATGTCTGGAGGTCCCAGAAACACTCTGTACAACACCAAGGGTGGTGCTTTCGGGGGCTGTCCACTCCTGCTTGCCCTCAGCTGGGCTCATATCAAGGTGAGTGAACTCTATCACCACCCCAGAACTGAAGCTATGGTGGGGACCAGGTACAGTGGAAGGACAGGAATGGAGGGAGTCAGCTCATGCTTGAGCAAGGGAGAAGCCTTTCTGTGGGGCAAAATCCTCCATTCCCACCATTTGTCCCTCCCAGCCACCATTCCCACCAGTCAGAGCACTGTGGGACCTACAAACAAGCATAAGAGCAAACATGGGTGAGCCAATGCAGGAAGAACCAGCATGGGGATTTGGGGCTCGGAAAGCCTCTTGCCCACCAGTTCTCCCTCTCCATCCTAGAAGAGATGATGTGCAGCAGGGAAGGAGGTTGCTCGCTCTCCACCAGAAATAGAGCATCACCTAGGCCTCCCCAGCCACACTTGCTGTCCCTATCATGCATCTGTTTGACACATCCCCACACTTCAGAAGCAATTAGCAGCTGAATTGAATGAACTCCCAGCATGGTGGGTCCAACACAAACAGCACAGGCTGGCCCATGCCCCACACTTCCATGCATTTTGGAGGGCCAGAGTGTCCCTGCCAAGAGCAACAAAAATAACTCACTGCTTCTCCAGGTTAAGAAGCAGCCCTGGAGGGCTGGAGTGTGATGGCTGAGGCTGAACTCTGCCGCCAGCTCCTACGCCAACAGAAAAGCAGCCTCTGTTACCTGGTGGATCAGGAGGGAGGCAAGTACAAGGGTCCATGTATGCAGTGCCTGTCCCAGGGGCCTGGGGAAGAGGCATGAGGGCGGGGGGCAGGCAGCAAGGGAACCCCAAGCCAGGGCAAAGGGGTGTTTCATGGAGAAGGTACTTGCAAACGGCACCTGGAGGGTGTTTATCAGCCCCGTCACGGCTCCAGCAGCTGCAATAACAACTTGGGGAAAGGGGGAAAACACTGCTGGGTCCCCTTGCCCCAGCCCTGCTTGCCTAGGCGCTGCTGGGATGCAGGCCAATGGGTCACCACAAGGATCAACCCCCCTCTGGAGCCAGGGATGTTCCTGGGCTTGGTGACAGCCCCTGGCAGGGTTTTGGGACTCAGCCAAGGCCTCCCGCTCATGTTAGAATCACTCAGTGCAGAAGCACAAGCGGGATGGACAGGCTTTTCTGAAGCACATCACAATTTTGGATGAAACAGGTTAAAACCAGGCCCCTCCTCTCAGGGACATCATGTGACAGTGAAGGGACCCAGGCTGCTCTCCAGGAGACTGACAGCTGAGGACAGGACCCTGCCCCTTGGCATGCCAGGGGGCATCAGGCCAGCCCTGCTTGGAGCCATTTGGCACCAGACACTGCACAGCTGCTGCCAGGCCAAGATGCCACTCGTGTATCCCCAGCAGGTCAGAGCTGCCTGTCTTGTGCAAGTGTGCTGAGACAGCCACATGGTAGCAGCCAGCACACACCAGAGCTGGCACACGAGGAGATGTGTTGGAAGCAGTGTGGGAGAGAAGCCGGTGGGGTTATGGTGATGCTGACAACTGTCTTGCCTGGGATCAGCAGGTACTGGGGATCCCAGATGGCATCAGAGAAGCTGTGATCCCAGTGTGTCAGCTCCTCTTCACCTTTCACTGTATTGGAGCTGTACTTATCCCACCCAGCATCCATGCCAGGACACAGCCAGGATCATGCTGCAGTCATCTGCTGGAGGAGAGATGAGAGCTATGTCACCAAGGAGTGTCTGCAAACTCACATTTCCCATGTATAGCCAGGGACAAACCTCTCCTGTGGGGTCTCTTCAAGTACACATGGACAAGCAGGGGCCTGCCCTGCTCATGCTCCCCAAGCAGCTTCATGACCAAGCAGTGGAGTCACCATGACCCCCTGAAGAGCTGGTTTCAGACAGCCCATCTGGACACAGCCACTGTCTCTCAGGGTCACAGTGCACACACAAGCCCTTGGCCCACAGACATTTGGTTCTCTGTTGTGAGCAGGGATCTGTCCAGCCCTTGTTGCAGCACACAGCCAGGGATTCACCCCAGAGGAGCAGTGCCTGGCTCAGGATACATTTCCACCCATGCTGTAAAATCACAGCCGCTGCCCCGAGGGGGTAATGGAGAGGTCTGGTCTGTGTGAAGCCTTAAGCTGTCCTGTGATCCTGGCCAGGTATCCCCATGCTGGAGTACCCAGTGGCATTCAGCAAACTATGCCTCAATGCAAGCATCCCAAAGACTGGGGGCTGCCAGCACCAGGAGGGCTCAAAGGCAGCACCGGCAGGCACAAAGCAGCCCCTTTACCACCCCTGGCCAGCCCTTGGGCTCCCTCCTATGGTGCCTGTGGGTGGCCAGAAGCTTCCAGCCCAACAATGCATCTGGAAGACACAGAAGAGGAAAATGTGAGGCAGACAGGGTATAAACTGGCAGATGGATCAGGGGTTGGAGGCAAGTTTGACAGCGGGAGAGTCAGATCACCATACCTGGCAGGACCAAGCTCTCCCTGAGCACTTACCCCAGGCAGCTGGGTTGGTGAGAAGAGCCGGAAAGAGGATCTGGAAAATGACAGGCCTGCCAGCCTGACCATGGATCACATCATCTTGAGTACTATCACACAGCACACACAGGACAACCAAGGGATCAGACCCAGTCAACAGGGGTTTAGGAAGGGCAGGTCCTGTGTGACCAACCTCTTCTCCTTTTATGACCAGATGACCCATTTAGGGAATGAGGGGAGGGCTGTAGATGTCTACCTGGACTTCAGCAAAGCCTTTGACACAGTCTCCCATGGCATACTCCTGGAAAAGCTGGCAGCCCACAGCTTGGACAGATACATCTTCACTGGGTGAAGATGAACTGGCTGACAGGCAGGCCCAGAGAGTGGTGGTGAATAGTGCTGCATCCAGTTGGTGGCCAGTCATTAATGGATCCCCAGGGATCAGTGCTGAGCCTAGTCCTGTTTGATATCTTTATTGATGATCTGGATGAGGGGATCAAGTGCACCCTCAGTAAATTCATGGACAACACCAAGTTGGGTCAGAGTGTTTATCTACTGGAGGGTAGGAAGGCCCTGCAGAAGGACCTGGACAGGCTGGATAGATGGGCTGAGACCACTGGCATGAAGTTCAATAAGAGCAAGTGCTGGTTCCTGCACCTTGGCCACAAAAACCATATGCAGCACTACAGGCTAGGGCAGAGTGGCTGGAAAGTGGCCCAGTGGAAAAGGATGTGGGGGTTGCTGATCGACAGCAGCTGAACACTAGCCAGCATGTGCCCAAGAAGGTCAAGGTGGCCAAGAAAGACAATAACATCCTGGTCTGTGTCAGGAATAGTGTGGCCAGGAGGACCAGGGAAGTGATTCTCCCCCTGTACTGGGCACGGGGAGGCCACATCTTGAGTGCTGTGTCCAGTTCTGGGCCCCTCAATTCAGAAAGTACATTGAGGGGCTGGAGCAGGTCCAGAGAAGAGCCACAAAGCTCGTGAAGGGTCTAGAGCACGTCCTGTGAGGAGCATCTGAGGGATCTGGTGGGGCTCAGCCTGGAGAAAAGGAGGCACAGAGGGAACCTTCCTGCTCTCTCAACTCCCTGACAGGAGGGCGTAGCCAGATGGGGGATCAGGCTCTGCTCCCAGTCAACCAGCTGAGGGAGGTAGTGGAGTCACTGTCCCTGGGGGTGTTTAAGGCCATAGCCATAGTGCCATAGTCCTGCTGACATGATGGTGTTCATAGGTTGGACTTTATGATCTCAGAGGTCTTTCCAACATAATTGATTCTGTGGTTCAGTGAATCCTCAGTGTACTCCACTGTGCCCAGTGGCTGGGATTGGGCTGCTGCCATATCCCCAGGGTCTTATCCTCAGCAAGGTGGACAGGAGGATGAAGGAAGCCTTAAGTACAAAACATGACCAGAGATGGTCTATACAAATGCTATGGCAGTGGCAGCTTATTTTGAGAATGCCGTGCAGGCAGCTGAACTCCTAGGGCATCTACCCATCAGATTCCCATCCTTCCCACACAAGGTCTTCAGGGACAAGGAAAAAGCCAGGGATGCAGAGAAAAGATGCTCCAAAAACTATGACTGAACAGAGTCTGCCCCAAACTCCAGGCCAGCTGGGACTGACCCAGCACACCATGGCACCAGCTCCACCACAGAGCAGACTAACCCAGCACTGTCACAGTTGATTCCCTTGGAATTAGGGACCTGAGGCAACCACTGCTCAGGCTCATGAGAGCTTTGAAAAAACAATGTTTCCATTTGGTCTTCTTCAGATGCCCACACCTCCCCAAAACAGAGGAGAACCTCCCAGCCAGAGATGCCACTATACAGCCAGCCAGCTGGGTATCAGCCTCTGGTGTTGGCTGTGCTGGAGGTGTCTGGTCCTTCAAGCTTTGACAGCACCTGTAGTGACCAAAATGGTCCTTCTTGTCACTGCAGTGACATCAGGACAGATTCATTCTGCCCATGCCTGTGCCTTCCAACCAGCCCTCAGGAGGGAAGCAGGTAAGGAGCCAGAGCTGACAAGCTCAGTGAGCAGATTCAGGGGATTTTTGGATGGGACAGTGTCAAAAGACTGATAGACCCAGCTGCGTAATAGAGCCCTGGTTCCCTGAGCTGTTCCCAGGAATGAACGACACACACCTTCCCAAATCAGCACCCTGGTCCCAAGACTTGCCCATGGGTCACTGGAGTCAGCAGTAGCTCCTCCAGTGTCACTTGTTTTCATGTTCCCCCCTTACTCATCCTCATTTTCCAAGACTCCAGGACCCAGTGTTGGTCTTTGGATACATACTGATGCAAAGCTGCAGGATTGCTTAGGTACCCAGCAAGGAGCCTAGGTCCCCCCAGCTTTCTTGGTGTGCCTTGGGGGTCAGTGCTGACAGACAAGGGGGTCTGGCAATGAACACACAGCACGTGGAGTCTCCCCTACAGCTCCAGCTGTGGCAGGACCTGCAGGGTGCACCATGCTTTCCAGCATGACAGCTCATAACTCCACCCAAGACAGCAATAAAAGGCATCTGGGACACTGTCATGATTTAACCCCAGCCAGCAGCCAAACCCCTAGCAGCCACTCACTCACTCCCCCACCAGCGGTATCAGAGAGAGAATTTGAAGGGTAAAAGCTGGAGAACTCGTGGGTTGAGATAAAGACACTTCAATGGGGAAACCAAAAGCCACAAGCAAAGAAAAACAGAATCAATTCACTGCTTCCCATGGGCAGACAGGTATTCAACACCTCCAGGAGAGCAGGGCCTCATCCCATGGAACAGCGACTTGGGAAGACAAGCACCATCACTCCAAATGCCCCCTCCCCCCTTCCTCCTTCTTCCCTCCAGCTTTATATACTGAGCATGATGTCATGTGGCCTGGAATATCCCTTTGGTCAGTTTGGGTCACCTGTCCTGGCTGTGGCTCCTCCCAGCCTCCCATGCACCCCCAGCTTCTTCCCTAGCGTGGCCTTACAAAAACCATAAAAGGCCTTGGACCTGTGTAAGCCCCACTCAGCAGTAACAAAAACATCTCTTTATTATCAACCCCGTGTTCAGCACAAATCCAAAACACAGCCCCACACCAGCCACTATGAAGACAGTTAACTCCACCCTGGCCAAAACCAGTACACAAAGACAGGGAATAACATAACTGTAGCTCAGGGGCTCCATTATATAGGTGTCCCTACTCAGCAGGGAACAGGCAAGGAATGGACTGGAAATCTGGCTTCACTCATGATGCACACCTGTAACAAAACCAGGGTGCTGGCGCTGGGCTGTGATTCTGCTGGGCAAGGCAAAGGTGAGAGCCAGACTTACCTCCACCAACAGAATAACCACCTTGGCATCACTGCATCAGCAGTGCATCTCTGAGTACACGAACAAGTCCTTCCACAGATTTAAAGCTGGGGAATGGCACTGAACATCACCCTTGGCTCCAGTAATGGCATCATAGTTGGCTCAGAATGTTTTCAGCAGCTGCCATCACCCTGGAACTCCCCACAACAGAGAGACAGTCAGTGCTCCATCCTCTTCCCATCCTAAAACTCTGCCTTAGAGGCAGTGTCCTGAGTCTCTGTGCTTCAAGAAGGGAGGCCACGGCCTCAGCTAACCCACAGTCAAACAGCAGGAGTGTCTGCCATTCCCTGCTCTCTTCATCAGGTTGGCCCCACATGGGACAGGAGCAGCAGGCTGAGCAAGCAGCACCCTCAGCTCACAGTGTGCTGTGAGAAGTTTTAAACACAACAGTAAATTGCACCTTCTGCAGAGCTGGAGCTCCCCATGCAAACTTGGTTATTTTTACAACCAAAGCTGCAATCTTCCTGGGAATTCAATGAGGTCTGTTAGACCAGGACTATTGTTTTCAAACCTAAATTGCTGTAGGTCACAGGAGGGAAGAAGAGGCAGAGATCCATGATCATCCATTGTCTGGGTGGGTTTGTTAGAAACAGTTTGATAGATTAACCCATGTTGGAGCCAGGCTGAAGCCAAGACAGGATGAAACTAGAGGGGAGCAGAGTAAGGGGAAGACAGTTGAATATTTGAGGGGAGGTCAAGGAATCAAACTTCAGAGGCAGAGCCTGCACCATGCAGTGGGCAGGGACCCCAGGAAGGACCAGGGCAAAGTAGCTTTGAACTGAAAGAGAGTAGGTTTAGATTAGACATTAGGAAGCAATTGTTCCCTGTGAGGGTGGTGAAGCCCTGGCACAGGTTGCCCAGAGGAGCTGTGGCTGCCCCACAGGTGATTCTCATCCCTGGAAGTGCTCAATGTCAGGTTGGACAGGGATAGTGGAAGGTGTCCCTGCCCACGGCAGGGGAGTGGAATAAGATGAGCTTTAAGGTCCCTTCCAGTCCAAACCAGTCTGGGTTACTGTGAAAAAGCAGATGCCCATGGCACCATGTAAAGGCTTTTCTGCATCCACTGTCAAGTTCATCACTGAAGGGTGGTGCCAGTACTATATGCACTCCACACATCCCACTAGCACTGTGGACACATCACACGGCCCAGACCCTTCCTCTTTCCTACCAGGGTTATGAGTGTATCTGAACACACACCTCAGCCAGACCAGGTTGCCCCACGCAAATCATG
This sequence comes from Rhipidura dahli, assembly GCA_013399225.1. Lineage (NCBI taxonomy): Eukaryota > Metazoa > Chordata > Aves > Passeriformes > Rhipiduridae > Rhipidura > Rhipidura dahli. The sequence continues at coordinate 104,212 of VXAC01007919.1, forward strand.
CCCTATTCTGTCTCCATACAGTGCTGAGAAACAGGACAGGCTTGATCACAGCATGAGGTCAATGCTCACACTTCTAAAAGCCCATCAAGCAACATAATCCCATCTTCAAAGCAATGCTGCTCTCTAGTCATGGCCTCTGAGCTCCAGCCAGGTTTTCAAAGGTATTTCAGTTCCTCATCACACAGATTAAAGTCTGGAGGGATTTTCAGAGGCACCCTCAGTACCTGCATCCATCAAGTTCCCAAATTACTCAGGCATCTCAAAAGTCTCCTGCTCTGCTGCACTAACAGCCCCACCTCACATTCCCTGGCCAGTATCTGTAACTGGTAGCAGCTCTTCCATGTCCCATGAAACCTGTCAGCTTGGCAGACTCCTGCGTTATCACTCTCAGCAGACAGAAGATGCTCCCACTCTTTCGCTGAACCTCAAAGGAAAAGTCCCAGCCTGGAAACTCAAGTGGGACCTTCCCTTCATGCAAGAAAGGCAAAAGGCCCAGGAGCGAAAACTGGGGAAAGGCACTGGTCTGCTGGCAGTGTACTCCCTCAGATAAGTTTGTTCCATCCAACTTACAGCAGTTTCTTTGACCAAAGAGGCCAAACCACCCCAGGTTCACCAGGGCTAAAGACAATGGGGGACAGCACTGAAGGGATATCTACAGAGACAGACAGGGTGTCTCAGCAGCATTCCACCCACACTGGACCATGGAATATCCTAAGCAGGAAGGCACCCACAAAGATCATCAAGTTCAGCCCCTGCATCTGCACAGGACACTCCCAACAATCCCATGCTGTGCCTGAAAGCACTGTCCAAATGCAGCCGGAGTTCTGGCAGCCTTGAGGCCCATGACCAGTCCCTGGGGAGCCTGGGCAGCGCCTGACACCCTCTAGGGGAGGAACCTTTTCCTAACATCCAGCCTTAACCTCCTCTGACAGAGCTTTATGCCATTCCCTTGGGACCTGTCACTGGTCACCAGAGAGCAGAGATCAGCACCTGCCCCTCCACTGCCCCTTGTGAAGAAGCTGTGGACTGCAATAAGGTCTTGGATCGGGGTACCTGACGGGGACTATGCCCATAAAGCACTCCACAGAGACACAGTGTCAGGGAGAATAGTCACTCCTCTGAGGATGTGCTGGCTTAGCAGCCAGGGAAACCCAAACTGGTCAGCAGAGTCAGTGGAACAAACTACCCCACTAAACTAAGCCTCTCTCCTCTTCCTCCTGGTCCTCTGTAAACCAGGGCTGGGTTCATCCGGAGGAAGCCAAAACCAACAGCAGCAGCAATGGGAGCACAGCTGGATGTGGCTCGCTCAGCCAATGCTGCAGCCCCAGCACAGCTGTAAACAGCTCAGCAGTTTGTGCACACCCTGGTGTTGATGTTATACAAAGGAGCTGGAAATGTAAATGATTGCACTGGACCCACAGCCGGTGGCTGCTGGTGCCGACAGCCCCAGCAAAAAGAAATCCAACTCCTCCAGCCCCCTCCTTGGCACTGGAGCCAGGGACTGGGCTGGCCAGGAGCGAGCAAAGCCTTTACATGTTTGCCATCTAGTGGGCTGGGGACAATCTGACATGGACTGTCCTGAGACAGCCGGGACTCACCTCTGCCCTGGGACACGGCAGCATCCCTGCTCCGCCCCCTGATGCTCTGCGGTGCAAGCAAGAGGTGGACCAGCACCTTGCAAAGCATCCTGTGGATGAGAGCCCAGATCTGGAGGAACATGGCTGGGAACAACGTCCATCAGGGCAAGGGGGCTATGCTTATGTGGTGACAGCCCAAAAATCCACTCTTGGCAGCTAAGGTGGTGCCATCACAGCCAACACGAAAAGCTGGGGGGGAGTGTGGACCTGCTGGAGGGCTGGAAGGCTCTGCAGAGGGATCAGGACAGGCTGGATTGATGGGCCAAGACCAATTGCATAAGGTTCAACAAGGCCAAGTGCCAGGTCCTGAACCTGGGTCACACCAAACCCAGGCAGTGCTCCGGGCATGCAGAAAAGTCTGGAAGGCTGCTGGGCAGAAAAGGACCTGGGGATGCTGTACATGAGCCAGTGTGTGCCCAGGTGGGCAAGAGGCCAATGGCAAAGCAGAACCAGGCAGTGATCGCTCCTCTGTGCGGGGCACTGGTGAGGCCCTGCCTCAAAGCCTGAGGTCAGTTCTGGGCTCCTCATGATATGAAACACTGAGGGGCTGGAGCATATCCAGAGAAGGGAACAGAGCTGAGGAAGGGTCTGGGGCACCAGGAGCAGCTGAGGAAGCCAGGGGGCCTCTGCCTGGAGAAAAGGGGCTCAGGGTGACACATTCACCCTGCATGCAACAGGAAAATGGAAAACTACCAACCCAAATGCTGGATTTCATCCCAGGTGAAGTCCCATGACCAGAGGAGGGGACCCCATGATGAGGTTGGCTACACGGGCTACAGCAACACACGTGCTGAGCAGCAGTGAGAAATTCCATAATATTTCCTGCAGCCAACTCCATTTCTGCCTGTTCTCCCACTGCACAAAAGTGACAAATTCCCATGTTATCCAAGCACATCCCAAATCAGTGATCAGTATGTCAAACAAGGAAAGAAGATGATTCTGTGCAAAACATTTTCAGGTTTATTTTAGGCAAGCTTTAGCTATCAGCCAGCACCTTTTCGTTGGCCCTCAATTGCCATAGGAGACTTATTTTTCTTCGTTTTATCCTTTTTCTTTTCATTAATTCAAAGGAAATAAAAAAAGGCCTGCAGCCTCACAGCGTCCCTGGAGCTTGGGTACCACCACCAGAATCTGTGCAGAAGCCCAGATTTATCTGCCTGAGGCAAAACACACAGCCAGCCAGCCTCACTAGTGCTTGGTGAGCTCACTTCTTTGTCCTCAAACCCAAAAAACACCCCAACCCTGCAAATACCATGCCTACAGCAATACCTACCTGGTTTACTACCAGAGTCCCGCTTCTGGTGCAGAACATGAGCTGGGAAATGCAGCTTCGTGGAAAAGACTTTTTCCTTGTGCTTCAGAGGCAGATCCCTGGAAAGCTGCAGTTGCTCCTGTGCACTTCTGTGAGCTGGGCTGAATGGAGGCAACATAGGACAAGACTGTCCCACCCACAGCAAACCCCAACACTGAGTGAATGGTCCCATGTCACATCAGTTGTGCTCACAAATCTCTGATTCACTTACAGGAGCCACTGAGCTCCAGTTCCTGTCACACAGTGATCCTGGAAAGCCGAGCAGACCTGATCTTGCACCAGGATCCAACCCCGGACAGAGTCACATCCGAATCAACACTCATTACCTCACCCTTTGCTGGCATACTCCAGCTCTGAAGCAGGGCTAAATGGCTCCAGGAATCTGGAAAAGATGTGGCTGCTCTGCCCTGGAAGTCTTCAAGGCCAGGTTGGACAGGAGAAACCTGGTCTAGTGGAAGGTATTCCTGTTCATGGCAGGGGATTGCAACTAAAATACCTTTAAGGTTTCTTCAAACCCAAAACAATTTTAGGATTCTGTGATCTACCATAACAACCCCCTTGGTTCCTGAGTATCCCCTGCCATCAACAGCGACTTCAGCAGCCACCTGCATGTCACAGCACTGTCATCACCAGGAATGAAGCCAGGGATATTGTGCTCCAGGATGAGCTGCCAATGTCTCTTAAAACCACATACTAGATAAAAGCAGAGAATAACCACGCAGCCCCATCACAGCCCCACCGCCCCATTCCCCTGCTCTCCAGCCCCTGCCTGCTCTGCTTTCCAGAAAGCGGACTGGCTTCTCCTCCGCAGCTGCACCACTCAGATGTGGCCAGATCTCAGACCTCACCAGGCTCACAGGAACCGAACCTCTTGGCTGCCAGGATGATGTCAGAGCAGTTTCTAAAAGTGGTGCCCAGTTCAGACTCTCCCCAAGAGAAGGGAAGAAGCTGGAGCAGGTTTCCAGGACAAGCCTTTCCCATTGTAAGCTCCCACATATATCCAAGCATCTTCCCTGGACTCAGTACAGTCCTGCACCTCCGCAGCACATGCAGGCTGGAAGGAAGGAGCTGGCTGTGCTGCCAGGTCATGGCTGAGGGGGCTGAAACACTCCTTGAGGGCCAAAGCAATCACTTACCTTGCCTGGAAGACATCAGGTCTCAACTCCTGCAAGTTCCCAATCATTTGATGTTTGTGGTTTTGCCCCCACCAGCCCCAGCTGCATTTAAAGGGAATTGCTTCTCACCCTATGCTGACCCTGTGATATAAGGAAGGTCCACAGCCCAGAATGGCACAAGCAGGTGACAGACAGCAAACAACTCAGAAACCATCAAGCAGGAGCCCATCCTGCTACAAGCTCTGGGAAGCGTGCAGCACCATGCCAGCATCTCCATTTCCCCTTGGATATCCAACTGTGAAAGGTGGGAGGGAGGAGATTTGGGAAACACATGATCCAAGCCAGGACTAGCTGCAGATCAGGAGCACAGGGTTTTTTGAAGGTTCCCACCTGATGGGAAGAGGAACACCATCAAAACAGCAAAGAATTATGAAGGAGGGGGCAAGATACCCATGGGCTTCACTGCTGCCACAGCATCTGGCAAGGGAACCTTTGCTCCCATCTGATCCTCCCAAAATATTCAGAAAGGGCCAAGAGGTGTGTTTCTCCTGGGGTAAGTTCCCTCCAGCTGTAACTATGCCACTGGGAGCATAGGGAGGTCATCACAGCTGTGCATGGGACAGCAGCCTAGACGCAGGTCCTACACTAAATTCAAGGAAGATGTATGCAGCACTCCGCTGCCAACACCCCCATCCTTTCAGAGCTGGGTGTTAGGTAAAGTAACCAACCTTTCCCCTCTGTGGAAAGAAATCCTCTCTCCTCCTCATGCAGTTACAGGTAGACTTTAGTGAGCACCATCACTCCAAAATAAGAGATGCTGATGCTACCATACACACTGAGCATTGGTAGGTCATCAGTGTCCTCCACTTGTGCAGAAACCACTTTTATCCACAACAGAGAAGAGCTGGACTATCCAGCAGCAACATTTCCTGGGATGTCAGCGCAGTTCCTGCAGATGTCTTATGTTCTGGTACAGCTCACTTGCTGTAGCTGCTCTCAGGGAAATGACCACCCACCAGATCCTTGGCACACAGGTCTGGGGTCACCCAGCAGGAGCCAGCACACAACCCTATACAGTGTGTGTCCAACTCTGGATAGGGTTTCCAGGGACTGTACAGACAGGACTAGTACATACCTTGTACCATGGAGTTTAGGCTTCTCTCTCACACACTGAAAACATCACTGACACAGGCACTTCGGGCTGTGTTGCAGCACAGAGGCACAGGGGGTGAGAAGATACACACACACTTCCCATGTGTGCAGGCAGTCACCCCAGGCTGCACTACACAACCCTCAGCAGGGTCCTGATTTCTTCAAAACCAAAGAAAAGCTGGAAATTCAAAACTAACAGAAGTATTTTCACACATGCATCGTCTGAAGGTCAGGAACTCAGCACATATCTAGTTTAATTTCATGTAGTTTATTCCAGCACAAATACTGATGGCAAGAGATTAAAGGTGATGGAAAACCCATGCTTCAGAGCTCAAGCCCATTTCTCACCAGAGCCCATGAAGAAGCTTGCTGTAGAGACCATAGTCTGCATTTTCCTGCTCCAGAACTCCACCCCCTCACCTTGGAACATGAGGTCACCTGCCATGCAGGAACCAACCTGTATGACTCTTACAGTCGATTTATTTGGCACCTCATCAGGCTTTATTAGCAGCACCATGACCCAGGCACCGCTGCAGGTCACCCAGGAGGCCCGGACGACTGCTGGAGTCGAGCCCACCGTGTCCCACCCTGCGGGCTCCCGCTCCAAGGGTCGCTCAGCTCCGGAAGGTCCCATTGGCAGCGGAGGCTCTCCCGAGCATGTGACGTCAGGAACACGGGCCAAAGCAGGCTCAGCCCTTCTGCCGCAAACCACCAGAGGGCAGCTGGAAACGCACCACGGACAGGCACACGCACGGCTATTCCATTGCTGAGCATTCCCCTGGCCCAGCTACTGCACCGCAGGAACTGAAAAGACACCCAAGCGCACACACTGCCCTCCAGGGGCCAGGAGCCGCCCCCATCCCTGCCTCAGGGAAAACCTCTGCCTACAGCCAAGAAGTGCCAGGGACCTGACAGCACACATTGCACAGGGTCTGTGTCCAGCTGGTCCTTAGCTCTCAAGGCTCACATTGACAATTCAAGCCAAAAACCTCCCCGGCATAAGGAAAAGAGTCTACTTACTTCCAGGGACCACTACATTAGGGGGTGATCAGATAAATATATCCCCTCTGACCCTCTCTCAAAGCTGAGCCTCTGAGCAGGCAGAGGGTAGCAGCATCAGGATGGGTCTAAAAAAGTACAGTCTATACCCAACAGAACCCACAAAATCACACAAGAGACCTGAAGCAGAACAGGATTTCCTTTGCCAGTCATCCAAGCTCCTCCATCTTTGCTACAATCAATTTATTTTGCATTCAGGCTTTTTTCCTAAGCCCATGATAAACTGTAATTTCATCTCATCTCACTGTAGTGAGGAATTGGTCGGTCAGCACCAGCTTCCAAAGGAACAGGAGGGAGGAGCCCTGGATTTGCCGGTGTGTTTACGGCAGGGTAGAAGGATCTCTAGCTAAGATAACCTTGTTGCTAAACTCCAGTCTTTGCCAATGCTGCCAGCTTCTTGCGCAATCCTGGACAAGTCATTTAGGGCAAAAGTTCACAGAGAGCTTCAGCCAACTCCCAGATCATTGTTGCTTTTTTCCCAGGCTCGATTTCAGGAACTGATTCAGCCCATGAAAGGGACAGATCACCAATGGGACCAAGCTGACAAAACTAGCAGAAATTCACTAGTGCATTTCACTAGTTAGAACTTGTTTATTCATAGTTTAATCAGTTCGGGATTATTCTTTGCAGTTTTTGAAGCAGTAATTTCCTCTTTCATGCTTGATCTTCTTAAAGAGGAACAACAGTGAGCGATGTTTTTCAGAGAAAGCAGAGTGTGGGCTGCCAGGGGAAACAAAGCAAGATATCTTCCAAGCACAGCACCCCAGAAGCACCCCATGGAAAAGAGCCAGAGAAAGAGAGAGAGAGAGAGAGAGAGGGGCTGGTTCACATAAGATTAGGCAGCAGGAAGGCTGGGTCAGGTCAGTGCTGACAATGCTCCTGCAAGTACCACTCAGAGTCTGATTTTAAAAGGAGGCAGCTGCTGCCATCTGCAAATTGAGAACTAGATGGTGGCCAAGTACCAGAGGACACTGCTGTCTCTTGGCAACATGATAAAATGACAAAAAAACCAGTCTGTTTTACCTGTGTGCAGCAGGAAGCAGCAGAGGCAGCAGGAGCAGATCCACCAAGCAAAACCAACCAATAGCAATACCGAGATTTTGAGGGCCCTTCAAACTCCCTCCAGTCAGGCCCCAATGACCCAAATTCCGTTCTCTACTGGAGGGCAATACCCACTTACATTTCACCTAGTACAAATCCCACTAGCACACTCCAAGACCATCCTGGGATGTGAAATAGAGCACATAAAGGACAGAAAACTCAGGAGATTTGTACATCAATCCATTGTAACACTAACGCAGCTGCACAGCTGCATTCTATCAATTCTCCTTTTCAGGAACTCCTTAGGACAGGAAGGGCAGCCACACATAATCCAGGCAGACACAGTGAAGCAGAGAGAGAACCATCACAGGTCAGATGAACTAACACACTCCTTGGAAAGGCCTTCAAGGCCACAGGCAGCAGCTAACTGGGGGTGTATGACAGTTTGTGTAAATGCCACAAAACCAACTGCTCAGAAGCCTGGGTGATTCGGTTGCGTTGGGGAAGATGCCATTGCTCCTGAAAGCTCTTCTCTCAGAGGTCCTATCAAATGTGCCCATCTCTCTTTCCTTGATACCCTCTCCATATTTTAATTAGGACCATACATTACTATGTATAATGCCCAGCACTGACAGCAAGATCCAGCACACTACTGGGAAGGAGAGGGAGGAAGAGGAGTGAACACAGGTGAGCAAAGGAGCTGTCTTCTGGGAAAGTTGCAGAGCTCAGCCTGTCTCAGTGATCTCCCAAACACTTCAGTAAAGATGACCCTCACTGCATCTGATGTTCAACAGAACCATTTCTTCCATGGCATAACAGTTTCCCATTCTCCCAAAGGGAAACAGGCAAAAGAGAACATGAAAAGGCCCATGACTCCAACATGACTGCAGAGCACAGGAAAATCTGGAGAGAAAAGACAGCCACCAGTTTAACACAATCTTAGCACCAGTCTGCATTACAGCAGCCATGCAGAGTCCATGCCTGCACCAGAAGGTAACAGAAACAGCAGGATTAGCTGAATCAGCTTATATACAGAGGAAAATTTCCACATACCAACTAAATCAGCAAGGGAGGGACTGAGCTTAGGGTATGCTTAAAATCATATTCTGCTCAGGAAAGCAACTGCTGCCCTGGAGCACTCTTCCCACCAGTAATCAAGCCTGGAGTCCAGTGTCTTAGTCCCCTACAAGAGGCAGGGCTTTTATTCACATTAACTACTTCCCTATTTAGTCCTCAATTGCCATATGTCAACTCCATTGACAACAGCACAGTGGGAAAACAAACTGATTCATGCTGTTTGTCACCACAGCACACAGGAGTTTACCTGATACAGCTGTAGTGGTCACACTTGTGGGTATGCTCCCACCTACTACCTAACCCTCTATACTCAATCTGCTCTCCTACCTCCTCCCTTGCACTCTTTTTGGTATCAGCTTGACCCTGAAAAACAGGGTCCACTAGTTCATCAGGAAAGTATCGTGCAAGATACCACATTTCCATGCAATTCCTGAATGTAACTGTCTCCCTGTACAGCTTAATGGAGCTTATGTGAAAGACATGTGGGAACACACAGCCCAGACAGGGAAAAGAGATGATCCCTGCTTCAGAGACACCAGCTGATGAAGTGCCACTTGCTTTGAGTAGCCAACAGAAACAAGAACTCTGCTCAATACCTGATTCATATTAGGAACCAGAGGTTCACAATGAGAGCCAACCAAAACCCTCAAATCACAAACCTAATCCTTGTGCAGGAAGAACTAGCTGTTTAGTAAGAGTTACATGAATAACCCAAAGGTTTTAATAAGAAATTGCAGTGTCCCAGCCAATAAAACACAAAGCTGCTCTTCAGCCTCCAAGCAGCCCTGAGTCCCTGGAACAAGTTTGATATGATTCTCAGGCATCTTCCCATCGGAGATGCTTGGCCCTTTACAAGGGACCCCATTAGCACAGGTAAGGCCAACTTGGACAGGGCTTGGAGCTACCTGGTCTAGTGGAAGGTGTCCCTGCCCATGGCAGGGGGTAGAATGAGATGGGCTTTCAGGCCCCTTCCAACTAAAATCAGTCTTGGATTCTGGGATTTTATGTAGCAGCTGGTTAAGCAGCCAGTCCAAACCTCATGTTCTGTTTGTGAGCTGCTGTAGGAACCTCAGTAGCCTTCACAGGTGAGAGGACAACAATCCTGAGCCACAAGTACATCTGCAGAGGCAAATTCTCTATCAGTAATGTGAGGAAATCCCAGCTCACAGCACAGACTGGTTTGCCATACCAGGATCAAAAAAGTGCCACATATTCCCAGCTGCCTCCAAGCCCTGTGCTCTCAAACCCACTAGCTTCTGAAAGAGGCAGTTCCAAAGCAGGAAGCAAGTGGTGGATTTGCCTGCTTTTGGCTGTTTTTCATGCTTTCATAAAGGAAGACAGTCACCACAGAGCTCATTCAAGAACCTGGCAAGACAGAGCACATCTCATACACCTGGCCTCAGATCCTCTCAACCACACTCCAGCAAAAACCATGCATAGTGTGAAACAGCTCAAGAGCTGTTCGAGCTTGTTTAACCAGTCACAGGCCTGGGACAGCTATGTCCTAGTAGATCCAGGGGGCTATCACACTTCCGCAAAGTTAATGCAACACTACAAGGAAGGAAACAGCATCACTCCTTGAAAAGTACATTTGCATCATCTAGTGCCTCCTGGATTCCCTCCAGAGCCAAGTTTAACCTTGTGGCCCTAATTTAACAGAACAGACTTTACTGCTTAGCTGAAAGTGATGCCTCGAGGACTGGTACAGATCACTGCCATGAAGAGGTATGCAGAGGGACCACTTATGGCCATATCCAAGACAGAAAAGGCTTGACAGGATAACCCTGAAGAAGTCATAAAGGGCTCCCCCTCCAGTCCAAAGGCAGTTTCCTGCAGGCAATCCCTTGGTTTTGCTGCTGATCTTTAGACACAGGAATTAGGATTAGCTGTCACAAGGTGCAGAAGATGTTAGAACAGCCACCAAGATGTATCTGCAGAACCTTCTCCAGGAAGGACAGAGTTCCAGCCAAACCTCCCCACAGAAGGCAGCAATAAAACTGAATTGCAAAGCTGAACAGCAGCACTAATCACTATGAAAAGTGAAAACTCGCATATTTTACACTAAGACTTGGGATTAGAGTACCCCAAAATCAGCTTCTTAAAAGAAGAGTGAGGCTCTTTCTAATGTGTTTTAATAAATGCAAGTTATTATCAACAGTGTAAGACTTCACTATTCTTCTGGAGCATGAACTTTATCATGGTGTGATAAAGTGTGTGCAGTTCTGGGATAGGTATGATGTCATTTGTCCCTTTAGGCTTTCTGCTATCCACCCATGAGCAGGAAACAACAGGAAACTTCTTGACAGAAGAGGTGCAGGAGCCCAATAAGCCCCAAAAGCCAGCTTCTACTATTTGGAAGCATGCACGTTGAGTATTTTTTTCATTAAAAACTACCAAACCCTCTCTTCATAGCGGTCTGACAGTGAAGATGTTGCATCAAAGATTAGATCAATTTTGACCTGACTGAGGCCAGAAGCAGACTGACAAGGATTAAACATTAAGGAAAGACCCAAGCTAGCTTGCAAGGAGGAGAGTGAGGCTCACAAGGGATAAAGCCATATTTACAAGTCCTTCACACTCAGGAGAAAGGCAAAGGAAATAACTACCCTCAGGCAGGCTTGTGAAGATACTTTATGTTTAATACATCTGAAAAGAATGCATATACAAAGAACTTAGACATGAAAAAGCATTGGTTCAACACTAATGAGTCTACAAGAAATTGAAATTTTGGAAGATGGAGAAGATTCCCTAAGTCTTAAAAAATTTTGAGTTTGCAAACCAAAACATATTTTTGGTAAAATCCTTACGATACTGCAGATGGTCTATGTAGAGACCCTGCACATGATCCTCAGGTGTTGGAGCCCCTCTTACAGGTTCAAAGTTACTCAATGAGCAAAATGCAGAAAAAGGGGTTCCCTCAACTGGTCCCTGTGTTTGGTGCCACACCAAACACCAGAAGCCTCTCCCTGCACTTCCTTTTGACTGACACAGGTCTATCTTTCCACTCCTCCCTGAAGGATGCCAAGCCATCCAGCAAGAGATGCACCATCAGAGCCAGCTCCAAAACCCATTGCAGCATATCCCAGGCCCCTTCAGGGTGTCCAAGCAGCAGTGTATGTGCTGGTCACTGTAAGCAGTTCTCTAATAATTAAGGATTGGCAGAAGGTAGATTCGTTAAAAGCCAACTGACCCAGCTAGGCATGTTTCCAAAGGTGCAGTTATTTCTTCAACATGAGCCAAAAGCTTATGATGGCAAAGATTAAGGAAGAGACTGGCAAGTTAGTTTCAAGTCTGATGGTGCATCCAGAGAAAATCATTCTCCTATTCCTAAGGCTTCATAACTTAGAGGATGGGATATAAATTTATGACCTGCACAGTTAAAAAGCCAGGGGAAAAAGATACAAGGCAACTTCAGAGAAGATGTGTTTTCTACAATCCTTCTTAGAGGAGCACCAGCTTGGGACATTTTATTTTCCTGACTAAAGTCTGCTCATACCCAGGTTGCTGGCTGGCTGCAGAACAGCCCTACAAGGCCTAGAAACCAGAACCAAGTTTTGCCACACTGGCATAAGGGGCAAGGCTTCAGTAAAACAGCCTAAAATTAGTCTGTTACAGAAAAAGTCATTGAGCATGCCTTGATGTTAAACAAAAAAAAAATTAGAAACAATAAACAAAATAAAAAAACTAGTAATGATCAGTGTTTTTTGATAATACATAATTACTCAAAATTAACTAGTTTAACTGAATTGAGGGGGCTCTGGGGAATAAACACTAACATTCTCATCTCACACAGGGATTGTGTGGGGGAGATGGGAGTGCAGGGCATTTGTCATTATTGCAAAAACAAATTTTAAAATTTGTATCTTTAGTTTGATTTTAACATTGCTTTTAGTATGACATCAAACACCAGCTTTGCAGAAAGGGCTGTGGAGGGACGTTCATAGCAGCACACACCTGCGAGTCTTCTTCGGCTCCGGGGGCTCCAGGGCAGCCAATATCGCTTCGTCAAATACATTCTTTAGGCCTTTCTGAAAAGGGGCAAAGAGAGAAAGGGGCAGTCTCATTTTTGAGTTTTCATACAAACAAAACCCCAGAAAGCCAAGTGGCAGCCACACCCCTCTAAGGACAGATGGAGATTTGCCGTCCCCAAAGCCTGCCTGCCCAGCGAGGCTCCCTACCACTGCTGTCAGCAGCTCCCGAGCACAGCATCTCTTTTTCAGAACAAGAAAACTAATCCTCGGAGAACAGACCAGTGTACTTCACAAGAAGCAAAACACACGCACCAAAGTAATTTCCTTAAGGCAATTTTTATGATTAACTAGCTATTCAACACATTTCACATGCTAATGACAAAGTAGAAAGTGCTGCATTCAGATGAAGAGCTCAACCTGGAGCACACCTGGGACAACACACACCCGTGTGTCAGTGGAGGAGAGACAAGGCAAGCATGCAATGATAACCTGGTCCAGTACATGCTCTGGTTGGGCATCCAGCCCCAAACACCCCAGGGGTTAGAAGCAGCCAGGCAGAGCCCAGAAGCTGCCATGGTAGCAGAGAAGTCAAGCTGGGAGGAGTACAGAGGGATACCATAAACAGGAGCCAGGATGTGCAACTTGAATAAAGCTTCATCAGTCATTTATACAAACAACTGCAATTTTTAATTTCAAAATTTAAAGACAAGCTACAATTGATATTTTTTCCTTAAAACAATAAAAATCAGAAGCACGATAGTAAGCAGAAGCTTTACATCTTACAGTAACAGGCTTTAAGGATCTATTATTGAAATGAAGAGCTCTATCATGTTAGTGAAAGCAAGAATTTTAACAGTTCATAAAGCAGTAGCAAGTACATCAATATTTCCTTCCCCCCAAGGACTGACAGATACTCCACTATAGCACAGACAGCCAAAGCAACAGCAACAAAAAACATCTCACTGCACACAGGAGAACCAGAAAATCCTTCACGTTACAGCATCATTTGCAGATCACCAGTTCAGGTACTTTTGTCATGCAAATACAGTTAAGAGTCACAAGTAGAAATTGAAAACACTCGTACTGTTTCTTCCAGTTGGATTCAGAAAGACCAAACATCATCTCTTTTTTTTTTTCTGACCATTCTTTAAATAATGATGTAACCAAATCCTTTCCCCCAACAGCCTGAATTATAAAGCTAGCCACACTTGCAACCCAAGCAGCAGGGAGTTAAGCGAGTCCAGTTCACGTTCCACAGTCACAATGTTTTACTAAAGATCTCAAGTACTGTTTTCAGTCCAAGAGCTAATACAGAGGTTGCTCTAAGATGGCAAGCAGGCACAACAGCTTTCAATCAAGGTGGTTTGATTCATTTTTAACCAGGTTTCTACTGTAGTGGGACAGAGGAAGCAGCAGCAAGAGGGGAAGAAGAAAGTTTAGAATATACAGCACTTCCTTTTGGGCTGAGTTTCCGGAGGCTCGAGGGCAGCTAGGATAGCCTCATCAAACACATTCTTCAGACCTCTCTACAAGACAGAGGGGAGGAGAAAAAACAGCAGCCAGGTTAGAGGATTAGAGAAAAACAAGCAGATACAAAGAGCATTCAGGAGCAGGCTGAATTCACAGAGGCAGTAAACAGATTTACTTTGCAAAAAACAAAGTAGATCCCAGGAGGAAATCTCATTTAGATGACCCAGAAGTCAATGACAGACAGACACAACATGTGACAGGCCAAGTCAGACAAAATCAACCCTCAGAAGGGCAGAGGCACAAACACAACAAGAACATGGAGGTGGGGGCCACACAAAGGGGTGATGTGTGTTTCCACTCCACTGCTGTACATACACTGAGGGAGTTTACAGGGGAATAAATCAAGCAGACAGCAGCTTGCCCCACCACAGGGACCCAAAAGGTCAGTTAAACCTTTTGCCATCACCCACTGTGGATAAGTGAGCACCCTGGATACACAGACTGCTGCTCTCAACTCCCCAGGTGGCAGCTGGTCCAGAGCAAAGGCTCCAAACAACTCCTCTGCTTTGTGAATTCAGCCCCTGAATAACTGAAGATCTCCAAATGGCTGGGAACACACAATCTGGGATGGAAGCAGGACCTCCCTGGTAAGCCATCATCACTGGCAGTCACTAACTCTCAGTCTTTAGAAGTGATGCAATACCTTACACCAGTGTTAGTCTGACACTGGGAGCCAGCATGGAAATGGTGCATTTCAGTTATTCAGTTTAGTCTCCAAAGCAAGTGTAACCGCAGAAAGACAGGAACAGCATTAGGAGTGGAACAACTGGGATCCAACACCAGACAAGCAGTCACAGAGCTGCAGGACTCTGCAGGGGTTACACCGGAGCACAGAGTATGCGCTGCGTTTGCTGTAAGCACAACAGGAACAGTGCAGGGTGTTACCACTCCCACCCAACTCTGCCAAGTTACACACCACACCAGAAGTGAAACCTGGCTCAGTTTAGGCTAACTGGACTCGCCTAAATCTACTGTCATGAGTGCACCCTTCAAAACTCAGGAGAACTGCTTTACGACAGCTGAAGGCAAACAGAAAAGCTTCAATTACATCCTGTAAACAACAGCAGTCTGTACAAAATTTAGACTTCTTCTTTTAAGACCATTCAAATGTAACTGGTTTCTCCCTTACAGGTTATACTGGATATATCCCTTTTAGAAGGTCTTTAATCTTGTTTACTGAAGCACATACATGGGAGACCTCTAAGGCAGTGCCATCTGGAAGCATTTAAGGCCATCACATGCAAGATTATACTTGAAAGAACAATATTTAAGGAAACTACAATGTACATTCCGCACATTCTGTACATCCTCCCCAGCAGTTTTTCTTTTTCTTTAAATGAGTTGCAGCTCAGGCTCACAAAAGAGATAAAAACTTCAGATAAATAATGCCTCTAAAGTCTAAGTACTAATTACATTTCCTTTCTCTGTGAGAATAATGCCGTGGCATAAAATCAATTATGTACTGTTACACAGATGAAGAACCCAGGCAGGGCAAGAGTCAAGAAAACAATTTTACTTAAATTCTCCTATTCAAGGAATCTTTTACTTTCCTATTGCCAAGCAGAAATTTGTTCAGGAGTGCAGAATTTGGGGTTTTGAAGGACTTGGCAAAAACGGGAAGAGGATAAAAAAAGGACTGGAACAAAACTGCTGTGAAAATGGAGCAGGATTAAAAGCCCGGATGACCAAGAGTAACAACATAAAAGGAAGGAGCTGTGTTCAATACTAGAGGCACACAAGCCTGTTAAAATCATGACTTTTGTGTTACACAGGGATCAGGCTGAGATCAGGTTTCCTTTACTCCCTCTGCTTATGGACAACTTAAGGCACTTTATAAATCTGTGTCAAAACTGTCAACCCACCATCAGGAGGGAAAAGAAACCAAATTCAGCGTTCTCTCTGGCGTTAGGTACTAGGACTGGGCTTCAGAAAGTCCACTCATACACTTGCACTCAAGAGTAACAGAAGTAACAATCACTGTAGTTGCAATCTGTCAGTCATCCTTTCCTAACAGCAAAGCCTTACCTACTTGTCACAGTGGCACTGGGCCCTACTTTGTAGAGAAAGGTTGGAGATGGACACTTAAAATGCCTTCATCACAAACAACCTGAGGAAAAGGGGGTAAAACTGGCTCTCCAATAGAGCAGTCATCCAAACTTGGGGAGAAGATACTCTGTCTTTACAGAAAAAACTCAGAAACTCAGCTTCTTATGACTCACACAGTACAAAAACAAAAAAAACTAGCTCCATGCTTCTATTATTTGCTACTGGGGTGCCAAAGTCATTTGTAAATTAGTTGGGAAGAAAAAAGAAACAGCCTGGACTGCTGAGGTAAACTGCACAGACAGCAGGCAAGGCAAAGAGAGACTGAATACCCAGCTGAGCCTCACTTTAGCTGAAATCAGCTACTATATCATTGCCTTGCAGATAGGAAAACAACCCTCCTGGCCAGGGAAGCAGAGGGCTTCTGTGGTCAGCTTCTGTGTTCTCAGCTGCCAGTGAGATCACTGCAGGAGTTCCACACAACCGTTCACAGATCAGCTACACTGCTGCTCACCAGCTACTGATGACAGACCCAGGAAAAGTGTTTTGTGAGTCATCAACAAATGAAGGGAGAAGAACGGAGCAGATGCAAACCAGGCTTCTGAACCCTCCTCCCAGGTCACTCCTGACTCCTAAAATCATCAGCGGGTATACAAGCACCAATGCTCTGGAAGAAAATCAGGCTGAGCTTCCAAGTGCATGAAGTTGTTCACTGCAACAGATACAGATTAGTCTATCTGGAAATAGAAAGAATGGATAAACACTGACATTTTTTGTTGTATCAGCTCTTGCTCTGGTAATTCTAAGTGATTCCATGCAATTTGAGCAGACTAACCAAGGCAAGTCCAAAGCTACAGAGGAAAAGGTCTCAGTGAGCAACACAGGACAAAGGCCCTGGCAGGTATTTACCCAACTAGCAGGTTTTACAGCCTAGTTAGCAGCAGCATTCAGGCTGTGCCAGACACCATCTAAAATGATATTTTGGGGCTGAGCAGATCCAAGAAAATTACAGCTCAAGCATAAATAACTCTCAGCTTGCCTGTGGGCAGTTAAGCACGGCCAAGACCACCTTTTGATCAGGGATTCCCAGGATGAACAGCAGCATGCCTCACCACACCACCTCCAGTGCCAGTGTCCTGCACAACTCCAGCAAAGCCACTTCCTTCGCAGGAAACACCCAGGCAAATCTTTGTCACAAAAAGAGCCTCAGGATTTTAAACTGAATGGATTTTAAATGGTCAACATGCAATCTGGACAAAAGGGGCAAGGTAAGCAGAACTTCAGGCTTTGTGAAGTTTGGCAATAAAGTTTTGTGCCCGAGGAGATGAATGCACCACATAACTGGAAAGAGTGAGGGGCTTGATACTGTGCACCCCTGGTTCCATGCACATCAGGAAGGAACAAATTCTTTACAGACCAGCATTAAGGAAGTTGTTAAAAGAGTTGTAGTCAATTCTGCAAGAGTAGGAACCTAGGATTAAGTTCCCAGAGAATCCAAGTCAAGGCATCAGGCCAGCTAGCCAGTAAAATGGCTCCCACTCTAGTATTCCTAACTGAAAGGGAAAAGATAATTGCGTTTTTTTCTCTCATTTCAGTTACTTTAGCTGGCTTTACACTCACATTCACAAGTTATAAACATGATGTGAGAACTGTCTTAAGAACTATGTAACTGCTATTTTCTGTTTCAAAAGAACTTCCATCTGAAGGAAGGACACAGGAAACAGTTCACCACCAGCTGCACAGGAAGAGAAGGCAGCTCTCAACTATGAAGGTTTCCGGTCTTACAAGTACCAGCATTAACTTTTATGAGAGGCTTTTTTTTTCCTTTGCCTGCTCACTTCAGCAGCGAGGTGTAATCTGTATCCCAACCCAATTATTGTCTGTAATGTACCTTCTAAGTTTTCAACAGTTATTTTTCTACAGCACAGAAGCAAACACAGTAAGCACATCATCCTCCATCACTCCTCTACACTAGGCTTAATCCACACAGGCTGATTTTCTTTGTACCACTGCCAACTCCCTGTGCCTTAGAACAACATGACAAAGAGAAAGCTACAAGGTAAATAGCAGAAACAGAGCTTACACCCTTTCACATCCACACTGAGCTGTTTTTCCCTGGAACTGAAAGAAGTATAGAGTATAAGCAAGCAAAAATGGTCGAAGACCAACCCTTACCTGCGTAAGGGCAGAGCATTCCACATATTTTACAGCCTTCAGGTCCCGGGCCAGCTTTTCAGCAGTCTCTGGAGTTATGGGCTTCTGCTTGTTCTTGGCAAGTTTCTCAATTGTTGAGGGATCATCTCTTAAATCAATCTGGGTCCCAACAAGCAGAAAAGGGGTCTTTGGACAGTGGTGAGTAATTTCAGGTACCCACTAAAGACAGAAAAAACACAGCATTTGTTACTAACCACCTAAGATAACTCCTGACATACTTTAGCAGCTCCCTTTTCAGAGAGAGTACAACCAACCTTCTCTTTCACATTTTCAAATGAAGAAGGAGAGACCACTGAAAAACAGACCAGAAATACATCTGTCTGTGGATAACTGAGAGGTCGTAATCTATCATAGTCTTCCTGACCTAGAAAGGAAGAAATTAACACTGTATTAGACCCAGACAACAAAATCCTGCCCTTTACA
This sequence comes from Rhipidura dahli, assembly GCA_013399225.1. Lineage (NCBI taxonomy): Eukaryota > Metazoa > Chordata > Aves > Passeriformes > Rhipiduridae > Rhipidura > Rhipidura dahli. The sequence continues at coordinate 122,786 of VXAC01007919.1, forward strand.
GGGAGTCAGAATGCACATTTCATCATGGTAACATTGCTGTGATTAATCCTAACTCTTAAGCAAAGAGCCAACCATACGGTGAACTCAAACATTTCAAAAATCTAGGTTCCAAATCCAGAATTCATTCAGTTGCTATGTAACAGTGAGCTGCTGAAAGTCACAGGAAAGCTGGGAAGTCTCCGATACATTTTGAGATCAAACATCCTCAAACTGCGTAACACTCTCCTCAATTATAAAGGGAAGTTGCAGAACATGGATCCGGTTATAGATGAGGTCCTCCGCACCTAGTCCGTTCATTACAAGTATTACCAAATTTCCTTACCCAGCAAAATAAAATTACCTTGCTCTTTGGAGGGGAGAAAAAAAATAGTTTTGTTCACAAGAATGTTCTGACTTATGCTGTGAGCACTCAGTGAAGAGTCTCCAGGCATGAAGAGGAGAATGTTGCTGGTACACATGACCGTGACCAGGCCACCCAGCCGTATTCTCTTAAAACGTCACAAAGTCCCAGCATGGGCTGTGTTTTGGAAGAAGCCAGCTGCTTCCCTTTATGTCCCTGTGGGTGGGCAGTCTCTGAAAGGTACCATTAACACTGATCCACCAGCCTGACTCTGTCCAAGCTCATTCTTAAACCTCCTCCTGCCCAATTCAGCAGTACTGCTTTTAGAAAGCAAATTTGGCACTGAAGTTGCTGCACATACTGGCAATCAATCTGAAACACTGAGTTAAAATGTCTCAGATTCCAACTAATGCTGTCTCATTCACCATACAGGACAAAAGTCTCCAAGATCTTGAAGGAGCTGACACAACACCTGGGACATCTCAATGGAGAAGACCTACAGTTTGAAGACAGAAATCTAGACAGCCTATTTCAGCTACTGTGCTTGGCTGGACACAGAGGAGTAAGCACTGACCAGAATCATAGTCTCAGAATGGTTTGGGGTAGAAAGAACCTTGAAGTTCATCTGATTCCCCCCTCTGCCATGGGCAGGGACACCTTCCACTAGATCAGGTTGCTCCAAGCCCCGTCCAACCCAGCCTCGGACACTTCCAGGGATGAGGCAGCCACAGCTTTTCTGGGCAACCTGTGCCAGGGCCTCACCACCCTCACAGGGAAGAATACCTTCCTAGCATCTAATCTAAATCTAAAATATCTTGTGGCAATTAACAGAATACTCAAAAAAGTCTGTCTTCCAAGTACAAGCTCAAAATACAGACTTGGGTTTTAATGTGAGAACTAGCAATAGGGGTTTCATCCACTGCTAAATTTTGTCACCTGTGCTGGCTGCTATTTAGCAAAAAGCAGGCAACCATGAAGAACAAATACTTTCCCCTCAGCAGTCCAGCTCTGGAAAGAAAGCCTTTACATTCACAAGTGCACAGAGCCACCTACATGCACTCAAGTCATTTGGTAACAGCTCAGTTACAAGCTGGATCACTGCTCATGTTTATAGTACGTGAATGTGCATAACTACACACACAACACTTTTCAGAGGTCTGAACCCTCAGCAGGAAAACAGGCAGAGAAGGACCCAACACAACTTTTACCCACACAGGAACCGGGCAATGCTACAACTGCTGTAGGACTACCAAGTCCCTACAGCAGCCCCCACAACATGTGTCAGGAAGGAGTCTCTTCTCCACCTAACTCGTCATCCATGAACTAGGGAGCTTACAATAATGGGAACACAAAACCCATTTGGGAGGAGAATGTGGAAAGCTAAGTGAAGCCATGCTGAAGAATACATTCAGTACAGACAGCTCAGGGTACAGCTGCAGTGCCAGCTGCAGGTTGAGCTCTTGGTGTCTGGGAGCCTGGGTGAGCAGGCACTGACCCTTTGCACAAAATAGGGCTCAGGGACCTCTGGTACCACCAGCTGATGGACATTCAGAGATACAGCAGGAGCCAAGGACTCAGCTGGAAGCCCCCAGACTTTCAAACACACGCTGGGAGGGATACAGAAGTCCACAGTTTGCTTTGTTCAGGGTCTCCTCCCAGAGGCACTAACTCAAGAGGCACTAGTTATTTTGGTTTTGCACCACAACTACATTTCAAAATCTAGACGTCAGAGACATCTATGGGAAACCTGGGGTCAAGGCAGTAAGGAAACCTTGCCTGACTGCAAAGTGTGGTGCATGTTGAGAGTCAATCAAGACCCCACTAGGTTGCTGGAGCTGCTGCTACAAACAGGCTTCAGTCCCAGCTCAGGTGGTGAAGTGTGACTGCCAGAATGGCTCCTGGATGGCCAAACAGGAAAGTTTCTTCAAGAGCTATAGGGTTTAACTGGGAACCTAAGATTATTTCATTAATGAAATTAGATGCTAATGATGCACATAAGAACACAGCTGGAAACAGTCAGATTAAATTATATCAGGACAATTTTAGATGAAAGCTTATGAACTAAGCTCTCTAGAAGGGCTCTTCTGAAGAAGAGTTTACAATACCAGTTGCTGCCACATCACTTCAGTAGTATTATGCAGTAGGGACTGGGTATCCAGCAGCTGAACCAGTTTCAATCCTTTCTTGGTAACTGTTCACACATGCAAAGCAACGTTTAGCTGTTTAATCACTGCACATTTCTCCAGCCTGAAACTGAGAGGCAGCTTAAACAAGAGGCCAGCAGATTTTTAATTTTTAAAAGCACACAGTGAGAGGGCTCATGAAATCCACAGCCTGACTTCATTCACATTAAGGATGCAGTGACATACACACATTTAAGACGTTCTAGTATCAGTCATTCTGTCTTGACAGAATCAAGAGAGATTTTCCCCTTCCATCAAAAAAAAAAGACCAAAAAACCCCCATTTTATGTCTTCATGTTCAACATCACCTCAGGTAAATCTTGGTCAGGTACAACGACATAAGCACTTGGTTTCTCACCTGCAGTATCAAAGAGGCCAAGGGTGTAAGGCTCTCCTCCAATCATCACTGTTACAGCATAGTTATCGAAAACCTGGCAAGAAGAGACACACATTTAGAGGGGACATGAACAAGCCATCTCTCAAACCATCATCTTACTCATCTTGCCAGAGCACCTCTGATTTGAACAAGAGACACTTCTACAGGAAAACAGAACCATCAGGCTTACACTGCTATTACCACTAATACCATTAACAGAACAATTCCATACGGAAAAGGGATACTCCAGCTGTTTCCAGGACAGACAAAGACGTATGAGGTACACCACTGAATAACACATGGTAAAAACCACTGAGCAAAACACCTACAACACTGTCTGCCTGTTACTGCAAGGTGGTTTCCCACACTGCCGCAGAAATTCCAAACTTCAACCTTAGTGTGACAGAGCGAACACATCCCCACAAGGACACAATGGGTAATGTCAGCCCTGCCCTTCAAGGGCACACAGTGGGGCACTGCACCCCACAGCACCCAAATCCTCCGAAGTTCACATTTCTGAATATCTAGGGAACTCTATAATATAGAGTCCATCTTTTCAAGAGGGATTTATCCTCCATCTTTGAAGGAAGCAGTATCTGGTAAAAATCAGCCTGTGTCAAATTCAATCTCAATGGAGAGTCTGGATCCAGATACCAAATTCAATTGCCTCTGCAACAGCACCTGGCACAACAGTACTGCCCTCCAGGACAGACCCGTTGCACAGATCAAAGCCAGCACTACCCAGTGTTTCACCCACTAACTGGTTTACAGTACAACTGAGCACAAGGGTCTACCCAAAAGCTCACCTCCAACACCCAGCCACTCAGCAGTGCACTGTCTGAGGTCAGTATCCTTCATTCCAATTATGTTATCTTCAGAACCACAAAAGACAGTATTGCAGAAACTACCTTTGGCAAAAGGTCCTTCCCACTGCAAAAAAACCAAAACCCACCACCTGTCCCTGCAAGTTGCTGCATGGTCACTTGGGACCAGTTGGGATGGGATCTCTGAATGATGACGGAGAAGTTCTGCTTCCTTGCAGAACTGCAGCCTGAGCAGTTCTCACAGCTGAAGTAAACCCCAACAGGAAAGAGGCCAGCAGCCACCTCAAAGGCTTTTCATGGAAGCAAGCAGGGAGGGATGTGGAAAATAAGCAGTCCCATGCACCTGCTGTTAACATAGTAAGAACAAGGTTTCCTTGGGGAAAAAAGCCACCAAAATTTGAGGTAAAAGCAGTACTTCCCAGAATTCAGATGTGTCCCTCCCACCTGACTGCCCTGGTTAAAGACACTGACACTACCCTAATTTTTTCAACTTTTCACTACTCACAACAACTGAGAAATCAACTAGGGCCACTGCACACTGCATATCCCCAGAATATCATCCAAAAGCAGAAATCTGCTTCTCACACTATTTTGAATCAGCACACTCAAGATTTTAAAGCACTGCAAGAGACTTCACCACTTGTCCCCATTACCTGCAGCCCAATCCATCACACACTGCATTGGGTTTGCCTTACTGAACACGCAAGAAAATAACACCTTGAGGCTGAGGGAGGGTGGAAAGTATTTCACAGGGCACATTCAACATGCCATGATTGTACTGCTTTAAGACCCCAAAAGACAGATCAGGATGAGGACTCCTCTGTTCCTAGGAACAGAACAAGAACCAGAATGATGAAGGTCAGAGCATTCGCTCTTCCAGGTGTCAGAAGATGGTCAGCAGCTCAATCCCCCAATGATATCCTCCCATTTTTGCTCACCACCTGTAGATGCCCTTTTAAGGCAATTAGCATGTCTTCTTTCTAATCTTTTTTTTTGTTTTTAAAGCTCCCTATCTGCAAAATGGGATTTTTTAAATTTCAATATTTTTGTTAAGGTACAGCTTCTACTGAAATGTTTGGGGTAGAGTCCCAAGGAGGCCAGGTTTATGAGGCAGGCCTTCACACAAAGCTGGCAACTATAGTCTCATAGCACAATTCACAGAAAATTTCATCCTCAGTTGTGCCAAAAAGGCTAAAAACCAGAGCCCAAAGAAGTTTCAGTTCCTGCCAACACCAGACAGCCAAAGGCAGCAGCTGGCATGAGCTCTCATGGGACAAGATTCACACTTGAGCTGTCACAACCCAAACACTGCCAGTGCCTTTCCACAAACATGCCCCTCACTGCCTTGATTTTTGAGAATGGCAGCAACATCAAAAACACACAGGTAGCAAACCACATGCAGCACCACAGTGAAACCCATCTTCCACGGGGAAATATCCTCTATCAAGAGAAAAGATTGCAAAACACAGAGCCAACTGAACAGAACTATCTAACAGTCTGAACTGGCATGCTATCTATCCATACTGCAGCCAGGCCACTGCACAAACACAGCAGTAACTGTTCTATTTCTCTGTCCATTCATTACTAGAAGCATTAGCTGGAATATCAGAGGTACACACCAGTTTCCAGAGTCTGAAATATGCCTCTAGGTCATTCACAGAATTAGGAATGGGCCTCTGATATCTCCAGAACAGCAAGTTCCTCAAGCCATGAAGTTTAGAAGTAAATAACATGCCAGAAATATGAGGAAGGTTTAAAGGGCACTATAAAAAAGCCTTAGCACCTTAGCCTTAGGACCTTGAACACACTTCACTGGCAACTAACTTTTTAGCAGGTTTTCCACATTCCTGCTAGCAGAAATTTACAGCCAGTACTACTGTGTGCAGGACAACAGACAAACTTGAAGGCCTTCAAAACATGCATTTTAAGATTATAACATTTTTCAATTTAATCACTTCCCTTAAGGGATAGGTATCGAAACATTCACTGCTGAACTCACTGACCAATTTCATTTTGCCTTGACTATAAAAAATACCTTAAATAGGTCAAGCAGCCTTCCACAGGTTCAGCACAGGATGTGACTGCCCTACAAGCATCACATCAGGACACTTGACACCACTGAAAAACTTAAGAATGGTGAAACAGTTTCAAATACCACTTCTCTACAAATCCATAACACAGCCTATGAGAGAGGCTGATCCCAGGTCTCCATGCTTACAGCACAATCCACAAGTTCCCAACAGTGGACACTGCATTTACCCTGAACGCTATGAGGTCTGGGAGTCCTTTCATCTTTAGCTCCTGATCTACAGCTGAAGACAAACTTTTTTTTGTGGAAGTCTGTCCTCCACAGGACAAACCTTGTATTTGGTAAGTTGAAAAATTTTTGACAGCATACAAAGCCAATACCTCAAAAAGATGTGATGATGTTTACTGCAACTTCTTTCCCACAAAGAGAGAACATTTTTGTAAAGTTCTATTCCAAAAGAGCTATCAGGCAGAGCTACCCAGCATCTCAGAGGACCTATCCGGTCTTCTGAGTTACTTTGTAACCCTTTCACTGGCAGGTGTTCTTTGTGATGCATTTCCAGATCCAAATTTGTTTGGGATACCTAGGTAAACACTTCAACTTGTGTATTAGTAGAAGACGGCCTTTTCAGGTCCACAACAGAGAAAATTAGTAAAAAGTGCATCCAGCTGTCAAAGTCTCTTGCAGCAACCTCACTAAAAACTGACCCACCTCAGTGGCAGTACATTGATCTTGCATATGCAATATTAAGCAGAAAAGCACTTTTCTAACAGGAAGACTATGCACATTCCTCACAGGCAGCCAAACTGCTCTCAACTTAAACTTTAGATAAGTCAAGGGATTCAGTATTTCAGAAAACTGAGCCTGTGAAACTCAAAAAGGTTACTTCAACATAGTCAAGGACTACACATAAAACTGGCATACATTTGGAAGTACAAAAGAATGCGACTGCATCCAAATATATTCCTCATACTTAGCTGAACTTGACCAGTCACCCTCCATAGTTCACTACACCTCTGGATCCTTCGGAGTTGCAAAAGAAAAATGAGCCTCAGAAAACATTAACTGTAGTCACTGACTATTCTAGCAACATGAAACATGCCTTTCCCTAAAAATAAAGATGTAGCAGGAAGTGAGAGCACAAGCAGGAGAGCAGGTGTTCCTACTGCTTGCTCTCCACTGGTCTGTAGTTGTTCACACTGCTAATCTCACTCACAGAATCCACTCACAAAGAGAACACAGATTCTGCAGAGAAGTCAAGCAGCAAGAACTGACCAGATCTAGGTGAACTGACCAGCATTACCAGGTGATATGGAAGGCAGTAGCAGGGTATCAGATTGATTGCCACTTTTCCATGCTGTATTAGTCAGTCTCCAAGAGGGAAGCAGGCTGTAAGAACACATATTAGGGCATGCATGCCATCAAGGTTAGTTCAAAAGGGAACTCATGCTACCCTGCCCCATCATGACCAAAGAACATGAGCCATTCTCACACTTACCGTTGGTACGTATTCCGATGGGAATTTATTTGTTGTATAAGAAATTAAGAGACAGGTTTTACCAACAGCACCATCACCCACTACTACACACTTGATCGTCTGCATAGCTGGAATCTACTAGAATATCAACTCCAAAGAGAACCTAGAAGAAAAAAAAAGAGATACATGTATTTAGATGTTTCCCATACTCACTAGACAGCCATGCACATCACCTTTGACTTGAGCCTAAACCACTAACAGCACATCTGAGATATGAAAACGACATTCCTAAATGACCTGGTAGACCCTTTCTTTCTACCACACACACAAAGCTGCTCACATTCATAAGCGAAAGAAATTTTGCCTAGTTACCTAGAGGTGGGCAAAAACATCTTTGGGCTTTTCCACACTCGGTTTTTAATGCATGGAAGCATCTAGCCCCAGACGCACTGAAAGCTTCAAGTGTAAGCTCTGGTCTTGAGACCGGCTCAGGAACACACCTGCCTCCCAGAGAGCTCCCTCTGAAGAGCAGCTTAGCATGAGACACACCGGCAGTGCTTTGAAGCTAGTTTATGGAATAAAAATGAACATGCACAGACAGAAATAAACATAATTAGTTTCTTCTTTCTCTGCCTTTTTAAAGGCCTAAGCACCATTTTACAATCTGGTTAAAGCTGCTAATTAACACACACCTCTATCCCCACTGTGAGGTGTTAACAGCACGGAGAGCTCAGCAGGGCATTCAGATCCCAAGGGAATTACTCTTCAGTAATCCAGATGCACCCAGCTACTCCAACACTATCTCAGCAAAAACTTTAGTACATTAATTAAACCAGTATGCATCACCAATATCTCCTCCAAACACTTGCTGACTACCTCCAATGTTGCACAGCCACCCTTCATTCGTGTATTACTTTCATTAGAGGCGTACTAGGCCTCTGATCGTTCCTTCACATAGACGTCTAAAATCCTGACCCCAGCAAATTAGTGGCAAAGCTCTCACTGATTGTCAGCATCCTAACATCCAAAGTACTTTTATTTACAGCAATAGAGACTTGCTGCAACATCTTTCTAAAGTCCTGACAGGGGCCAGGGGGTGGTGCAGGCAGCAAATTTGCCATCTTAGGAACAGCAAAGTCTTAGCCAAGCAAGGATGCTGCCATGGCTCTCAGGTCTGGATAACTGCAGGTCAGGGTAACTGCATTAAAAAACCCAAATCAATCCCTCCTGAACTGTGCATTTGGTCACTTCCTGGGGATTTCACTTCTTACAGTAATGTGAATAAAGTACAAATCCAAAGTGCAAATCCAGATTTTTGAGGCTTTAGTCACAGCCAGCAATATGATTTGATACTGTATATCACATTGTCATGCCTGCAAGGAAAGGAAACTACTAGGGACTCAAAAGAAACATACCACCCCCAGATCTTCTTCAGATACTGCAGGGATGCTCTAAAATTTCAACAAAGACAGTTACCTTCATAATAAACATCCTCAAAACTTTCTAAGAACAGTATTTGTAGGGGAATACTAGTCACCACCATTCCCACAAGACCCAGACAAAATCGCAAGCAGTTCTAGGAAATGGCAGCAAAGATTCTCAGAGCAGGCCATCAGCCAGCACCTGGAACACCAGGCACTCACACCGCCATCCTCATCTATAAATCTTCTTTCAGCAAACACAGAGGCAATGAATGATGTGTCTAAGTATCAGGTGTTGCCACCAGTCCTCTACTTGATGCTCACTTTCAATATCAATAGAATCTATTGATTTATGTAGATCTCAGTTTCACAGAGGACATTCAGCAGGACACACTGTGCAGACATAGCAACAGACCCTTAATTAATACAGCAAAAAGCTCTGCTATTTAGCCCTGAAGCAAACACTTATTTACTCAGGAGGACAAAGCAATTATTTACATTTCAAAAGACATCTTCTGTGTTCAGGCCAGTTCAACTGTTTACATCCAAGTACTATTATTCAATATTGCAAAGTGCTTCCACAGTTCTGCCTTGCCATGCTGGCGGCACTGGTTGATCCCAGAGAAAGTCCCACTTCAGAACAAAAAAAGGCAACCAGATAGAAAGCAGGCAGTGGAACAGCACAGCTGAGGCCCATATTAAGAAAGTCTTCTTGCTCAAAGCAAGTGGAAAGGGATGAGCCACCTATTAAGGAGATTTTCAAAAGGAAAACACACCAAAACTCAGGCCAAGCAAAACAACCCAAGTGCATTCCAGTTAACCCCAGCCACAGTCACCAGTATGCCCCACTAGCATGGGCAAGACAATTCTACCATCTGCCTCTTGGTTCGGGCAAAGCTGAAAGCATCCAGCTCTGCCACTGCTCAGGTAAGCTGCTGCCGCCAGGAATTCCTCTCAGAGTTAGTATATGAAGTACAAAACAAATCTCCACACTGGGTTTCCCAACCACTTCTCATATGTTTCTCCACTCGAGTTTGTTACACTGCCCAGCCAGTCCCTGGAACCCCTGCTCTAGCTGTCCCTGCTCATCCCAGGGCTGGCACGAGTGGAGGAACATCCCTCTCACATAACAGCATTTACAGTCACCCACTTAGAGAAGCACACTTTCCACCCTGCTCTCCCCTGGGCAGACCAGAACTCCTCCATGCTGTAATTCTCCCTTCCTCTACCTCCCTCTTCTACCTGCTTCCTCAATATTTGCATTTCCTTGTTTACCTGTAATTTGCAAGTTACACATCTGCTTCAGACCACCTATCCAGAGCCCAGAAAGCATACCAGAAAAAAAATCCTGGCTCTGAAGCATTCCCTGTGCTCACTGCAAAACACCAACCCATGACTCTCTATAAATCCAAATGTTGTATATTATCAGAAAAGCTCACATACACCTTTGTAAAAAGAAAAAACATGGGTTTAGTATTACTCTTTAAAGCTCATTACTCCAGAGAGCACCAAGCAAGCCACAGTACTAGAAAGCATCTCAGGTCACAGAGTGTGCTGCAAGCCTTTACTTCTTTCCTGTCCTTGGATATAGCCAAGTCCCCACACTGGGAGAGAAGCTGCTGTTCTCTGGCAAGTGCTCAGGTCACAGACGGGCTGACAGAGCACCAGCTGCACACACACACCTTGCAGACACCTTACATTATTCCTGCCGCAGTTCCGACTCTGGCTGTGAGTGAGCTGTCAGCCCTATCCACACAAGTTTCTCCTGCAGAGAACACCAGCACTGCAAATCAAGAGCATCTACAAGAGCACTGCTCATTCCTTCTGCACCTCCAATTCCCTACTGAAGTGAAGCATTAGTGTGGTGCACATCAACGACTCACACATACCACTGCACTGAATGAGGCAGCACACACCATCTTTTTCTAGCAGGTGACCTGACTCTTTCAGTTTTCTGGCAGTGGGAACAAAACAGAGGGCAAATAACCCAAAGCCTTGCTCTGAAGCCTAAAACAGAACCTGAATGGCACAACAGGGCTCTGGAAAAGCCTGGGCAGGGTTGTTTTCTTTTTTTTTTTCCTCCTTTCTAAAGCACAAAACTAACAACATTTACCATGAAAACCACTGAACTGGACCACTGGAAGTTCTCTATGAAACAAGCAAGAACCACTGCTCTCACACAAGTTGTTCAATTGTGCTCCCGCCCCCGACCCCAATTAGACACTTCAAGATTACATATTCAAAGAAACAAAATTGAGCACATCTCTTGGGTAAAGGGATCCCCACACTTTTTTTAAAGGATGTATAACTTTATGTTTAAGTACTGAAACAAGATGGTGTAAGTTTTAAATGGATTTAGAGTCTTCAGCATAGGTCTCCAAAGCCTTAGCAGTGGCAAAGTGGAGTTGCTGAATAAATTACTTTCCTTGGATTAGCAGGCTTTCTAGATTAGCTGGATGAGCTACTTCATGTTTTGCACTTCTAAGAAGTCCATACATCACAGCTGAAAACAAACTCATTTCTAAGGAGCTTAGATTCACTATCCTGGGACCTACTCTTCCATAGGAATAGCTTTAAGGATACATACATCATTAACTTGTGGTTTAAAAGTAATTTAATCCAATTTGAGATTAACCAGAGAATAACTCATTCCCAGGGTGCAGCGACAACGGAGATAGAAACAAAGAGGTTACAGAGGCTTTGGGCTTGTTTCCCCCCTGAAATCACCACCTAATAAAAGGAAGTCTGTATGTACACCCAGCAGAGAGAGCACTCCAAGCAGTTTTAAATATCTGAGGGAATTGAAACAGACTGGAAAGCACTGAAGTCATCCCAGCCTGAGTGGAGTGAGTGGATTTTGAGCCATGTAATTGTGAGCCATCTGGTCAAGTCCAGAAAGGAGAGCTGATAAAGACCTGCGCTGAGAATGCAATGCAGGTCAATACAACTTAGTTCTGTCCAAGGAGTTCTAAAGACTTCTTAAAAACATAAATAAAAATTACAAAAACAAAACCAAACAAAAAAACCAAACCAAAAAAAAAAAACAACAATGGAGCACTGCACTGATTTAGTATCTCAAGCCTCTCTGTAGTGTAACCAAAAACTTCAGCAATTCAATAAAGTACATGTTAACTAATGATACCTGTAGTATTTGCACGATTTTAAACTGCTCAGCATGTGATTACAACAGCAGGATTTCACAGAACTCAACAATGTCCTAGAGAGCTTCGATCTGGCATCCTGTAAACTTTAGATGACACAGCCATGCAAACTCTGTCAAATTTGGCCCATTTTACAGAATTTTGCTTTAAAGCTCAATTACAATTTTGTGGAAGAGAGCTGATCTGCATTTAGGATTAATTCCAAAAGCATTTACAGAGATGCAAGTAATACAACAAGGAACTGAAGTCTCCAGTGGAACACTGTGGAGGTCGGTAATCCTTCCTGGCACACAGGAAATTCTGGAGTGATGCACTTTGGTCACACAGGCCTGTTAAAGTACCAAAACACTGACTGATCACAAAAGGCTGAGGAAATCCATAGTAACTATAGCAGGTTCCCATTGACTAAGCACAAGCCATACCATCCCAAACATACTTGCACCTCCTGCGCAAGTCTGACTTTCCCATTCTAAAGGTGAGGCAAGCATATGGAATGTGGTGGTACTATGGGAGCACTTTGTTTTCACAAACTCTCTGTAACTTAAGAGTAGCTGCAATTTATTCCAGTACCTGTGTGCACTAGTAACTGCAGAATTAAGTGAAATTCTGTGAGATGTTGTACACAATCAGTGTTCCCCACCACACCCAGAGTTAAGAACCTGCATGATCTCACCTTCACTCTTGCTGTATGTGCAATCTGCAGGAGAAACCACAAGCCTTCAAGCTTGTTAAAATTTCTCTAACTTTTAATCTACTGAAGTTTGTTTTCAGGTTAGAATGAGTACATTCTCCCAGCCAAAGGAAACTGTGCTGTCAGATCTATCTGCACGTCCTGAACTCGCTTCCTGTCTCGGCAGCACCACCACTTCCTCTTTCAGGCAGGACTGAAACTGCTGCCATTTCATCACTATCACTGGCTGGCTCCCTTGGCTCGCTGCAAGGCAACGCTGACCAAGAACCCATTTGCGGTGTTCTCTGGGATACACCATTAGCTTACAAGTTGAACCTTAACCAGTCCATCACAGCTTCCAGATCCTGTTTGGGCACCTGCTCCACATTCCAAGAAAACAAACAGCCATTTCTGAAAACTAAGATTCTTTTTCCCTACCCAATGTCATTTTACAGTTAACAATTTATTCACACATCTCAAAGCACTCAGGAGTCCACACTGAAAGGAACAATATTCACAGGATTTTACTCATGATCTCTGGTAACTACTTTTGCCCTTCCACAGTACTTTCATTTCATATCCTATAAAACCGCACGGTTCTAAATAAAGTCTTCATTTGTACCTGATAATTTCTTCCCACATTAATACAATCCATTTCAAGGTCCTTGCCCTCAGCTATCTCTTCTAGCCCTACTACAAATAAATACTTCCTTTTCAAAGTGACAAATCTCTCCAGTCACAGGGGTACCACAAGGAGAGGAACTTGGCTACTACAATCCCAGCAACCTGATTTGCCTCACCAGAGAGACCTACCAGCAATTACGCGGAGGGTGTATTGTACGCCTGTATTACAAACACTACATGACAAAGGTCACTGCGTACAACACACTGGTTTTCTGCAGAGATCTCAAGCCACTTATGAAGGGGCCACACAAACTCAGCTGCCAACTGCACCAGGAGAATACCCTGGACCTCTTGGTACAGTCACAAACCTGTGATGCAAAACACCAACAGGAGCCACTCTCTGATTAAGAGCTGAACTCCAGAAAGACAAACTGGCACAGAAGGCAAAACTGTTTTTAAGAGCAGTATCACCATGGCCAGAATTCTCCTCTGCACATGTGCAGCAACCATTTACAGACACTATGCAAATCCTTCAGCCCAAAGCCCACCTTCCAGCCTGCTAGGAAGGAATCATCTTCTTCATGAAGATCTCACACCAGAACTAAACACATCTGCCACTTCTATGCTAGTAAGGTGGTAAACGACATGTAAAAGAATATATTAGGTTCTAAACCACCTGGTGCCCAAACTCAACTGCACATACTGCCCACAGCTTAGGCTGCAGCAGACATTTAAGCTTTAAACACAAATACACTTGGTCCCACAGGCTCCAAGTCAAGCTGGGTCTTTAGTTTCTTAGGTGAGGCTTAAACTGGCTGTTGAACCACAAACCAGCACTGGAGCTGCACTCCTCTCGAGCAAGGTAAATTATGAAGTCCATGCTAAAACCTGCAAAAGCACAAGGGATGGACTTGAGACACGATCTTGTACTCCATTAGTTCAGTATCTTGAAAAGGATATCCTGCTTTAAACATTGTTTTGGGGTTACCTGTCACTAACAGATCAGACACAATCCTTTAAATACTACCAGTTCTCCCTGCAGAGTACAAATCCTATCTCCAAAAACCAGTGTTGTTGTTCACTTTATGTCTAATTAAAAGACACAGCCACAAAAGCTCAGTTGCACTAGAAGCTGTGTCAAGATAAACACAAGAATTCACGTAAAGACCTGGATCTGCAGTGGGTGGGTTTTTATCTGAGGTTGAAGAGACCGACAGCAGCAGAGCACACTGCTGGGCTCCATCCCATGTGCCTGCTCACACCAACAGTCTCAACCTGGTGTTGGATTGTCAGCATGAGAAACTTGTGGGTAGGCATACAAAAGTGAGCAGTGGGAAGAGCCACAGGATCACCATCACCAACAGAGCTGGATCGATACCATGACAGCCCTGATTTAGCTCATAGGCTCCTGTTGTTCCTGAAACCCACAAAGTTTGCTATCATGTGGGAATCCCTCTTGGAGATAAAACATGTGTCCGAGGTCCTCGAGCATCCCTTAATCTGCCACTCAACAGAGCCTGTATATCCCAACACCGCTGCAGGTTTGAAGCACCCATTTCTGGACAAGTTACTATGAATTGTCAAAGAAGCAGTAAGAGATCTCTTTCAAAAATGCAATTATCATAGAGCTATCACAGAATAGGACACTGAATTGGAAGGGACCCCACTGTTTGACATCAAATGATATTTTCTATACTGAATGCAATTTTCTTTTTCTAATTCCATAAGATTTCAGAGCTACTTTGCACATCTTTCTAAAGGCTCTTCACAACTACCTGGTACATACACACACAAGACAGGAAGTGAAGACAGTTGGGCAGAGGAATTTTAATAGCCTGAGCCCAAATTACCAGCAGCATCAAAACATTCCAAGTTCTGCAATTTCAAAAAAAGAAGGGGAAAACCATGTCATCCCATTTTAGCCGTAAATTCAAAACCAGAAAGCTGACAAACTAGATAGTGTGACTCGGTGGGCTCTGCTGCCACACCAGTTACACTGTGGTGCAGCTGTGCCTGCACCTGCTTTACCACAGGCATTGCCCACTATCCCACTTCAAAGCTCCAACCAACCACCTTCAGCTGAACACCAAGTCCATAGAAAAAATCAAAAGGGACAACTTTCCCATTATCACTCTGGTTAAGGTTACACTGTCAGAAGTAGCATCAGCACTGGAAAAACCTGCCCCAGATCAAGCACTGGGAAGTGCGTGGGGTTACATTAAATCCTTTTCTGTCAAAGGCATTTTAATCTTACCTTATTACTCTTCACTTTTCTACTCTACACGAGGCTGTTTTCCTCATGCATGCAACAAAATCCTGTTCAGTATTTTACTACCACTTAAAAAACTCTATTTTCGCTAGCTTAGTTGCATGCTGCTAATATTTAAAAATAAAGATGCAGCTACACTCTTATTTGGACATCAAACCAAGGCCCACATGGCCCTGATGGTTCTCCCCACATTCCTGTGGCCAACTACATTCCACAGAGGTAGAAAAGACACCGGCAGAAATTCCTCTGTTTTGAAGCATGTTTTTCCTCCATGAGAAGCAGCATGCCTTGCACACCACTGTAGCAGATCCTGCTCAGTCCTGTTATGTTCAGGGAACAGGACAGCTGTAGGTGGCTCCATCCACACAACCAGAAAGTTCCCAGAAAGACGTGCTGTGTTCAGGGGGGATAGCTCAGGCTGTGTACCAATGTGCGGTTTGAAGACTAAAGAGATAAAGCTTTGTTAAAAAACACTGCAAAAGCAACTTTTCCCAGACACTGAGCTACCCTGTATTGCTGTTAAGATAAAGTAGCTGGAAGGCTCACTAACACCAGGACAGCAACAGGGGAGCTACCCTTCATTCACCTAACCAGCAGAAGGAACCAGAGCAGCTGGAACCACCCCATTTTGCCCAGCCCGAGATGAGCCCTGGCAGCCCTCTTCTCAGGGCCAAGAGCGTGCTGGGCAGCTGGCAGTTATTCAGCCATCGGCAGATGCACAAGAGGCTCATGAAGAAGAAGCAAGAGGCTCATGAAGAAACAGCACTCCAGGACATGGGAGATTCAGCAACATTTCACATGCACTAAACCCTGAAGTACCACTGAACTCAAGCTAACTGCTCAAATACACTGCTGCTGTCAGATCCAGGCCCCACACAAGACCCTCTGCATTCAGCTGCTCCCCAGCCGCTCTCTGGTGCACACAGCCATCCAGCTCATGGAGTGGCAGAGGCCTTCCTGACTTGCATCCAAAGCTGCAGGAGCATTTTTGTCATTATTTCCCCCAAACAGAACACTCATCATCGACCAGAAACACAGCACAGC
The DNA here is from genome assembly GCA_013399225.1 of Rhipidura dahli. Taxonomy (NCBI): domain Eukaryota; kingdom Metazoa; phylum Chordata; class Aves; order Passeriformes; family Rhipiduridae; genus Rhipidura; species Rhipidura dahli. The sequence continues at coordinate 139,204 of VXAC01007919.1, forward strand.
ATCCTTCAACTTGAGAAGAGCTGAGCAGTTTAAAACAGCTTGTTCCAAAGCAAGACAATTCTAGCAGTCTCAGCTATTGCTGCGAGTTAGCACCACATGCAACAGCAATCCTCTGCAGCTGCCCCAGGGCCCCTACCAGTCCCACTCCACAGCAGCCTAAGGCTTGCTCTAACACCACCTCAGCTTGGTGAAAACCTTCACCTGCCAGAGTTTGGTCTATGCTGGAAAACACATGCTGATCCTACGCAATCAGATCACAGGCATGGACAACTTGGCAAAAATGACCCAGTACCTACACACCCTCTCCCGGACAGAGGCCCCAAAGAAGCCCCCATGTTACTTTATTAAAAAAGGTTTTGCACTGGTTTTTCATGAGACAAAAAAACAGTGTATGGACCAACTCCCCTGGTAGGAGCAACGCCACAACACTCTAAAGTAATGGGTTGAATTGGCAGCACAAGAGTTTAAAACAATCAAACAGCTTTTAAAAGCTTTTGCTTTTTGTTTTCTCTTTATAAAATATCACCTGTTTAGAAGAAAAATCAACACATCTCAAGTAAAGAACAGCTGCTCTACTGAAAACAGGCCAATTAGTATTTTGAAGTTTTACACCTCTTTAGGTCAGAGTCATTCTCTGAAACTCCAAGGGAAGATTACAAAGATTATTTACACAACAACAACACAAACTTTGCTTCTTGCTCTCTCTGCAGTGTTCTGCACACCCAGGGCCAGGTAAACAAATCCAGTTCATCCAATCAAAGGATCCACTAAAGGATGACCCATGAGAAGCTGGGAATTACCTGCCTTAATGCCATTCCTGTCATTCACCTCAGGTGTTGACATACACACCACAGGCTGCAAGAGGCAGCTGACCGCTATGTTGGGGTGGCCAGACATCTTCAGGGAGGAAGAACTTTTGTGCCAGGCTTCAGCCCTTGCAGAAACTCTGGAGAAAGGGCCTTCTTTACCTACCATTCCTAATGGCAATCCTTCCTGATGGATATACCCTTAGGTTGTATAGTAAAACTATAGCAAAGTGCAAAGTGTGGGGCTTGGAGGAAGCCAGCTGATTAAATGGTGACAGGCTGCAGAAATGTAAAGATACTTTAAATTTCTTTTAAAACTTTAGATAAAAGCTTATCTAGTCAAAAAGTTGTTTTATTCATCATATATTAACTACTGAAAATAGGGTGCTTTCACCTACATTTAACATAAGAGAGTGAAAGGAGCCAAGGAAGAAAACTTAAGTGGTTAAAGACAGCTTCTTGCTACCTGAGGCACCAGAAAGGTGGTGGAAATTTTACTTCCAATTGATTGACAGCACCTTCATCTTCTAAAACAAAAAAGATGTCATTCTTTCCTCAGGAAATAATCTTTTCCTCAAGAGCAAGGATAACTGCACCCCCTACAATTCCTCCTAACTGTCTCCTCACTCTAGAAATTCATATCATAAATTCATGATGGAGTCAAGGGACAGCAGGAAAGCTCAACTGACCACAAAAGGCAGGCAGAGAAATGAGCAGGATAAAACACACAAGCCCATAGACAACTTTTAAAAGCTGTGAGCACTCACATGAGCATCAAGCAGATTACACACACCTCAGCTGCAGTGCTGCATGTTCATTTATTGTCCAAGTCTGCCAGAGCTAACAGCAGTGCTCAGACCCAGCTACACCAATCCACCATGGTAACAAGAGAGCTGCTGAAAAGGTTTTAATTAAAAGGTCCAGCTATGTATGCTCATAAGACTTGGAAATTTATTTTTGTACTAGAGCTGCATTTAACCAAAAGGAACCTTTACATCAAGACTAGTGGCCAGCTTCATGCTGCACTTTCCATCAGCCTCACACACACTTTACAGCAAGGAAAGCCCACTGCACACATGTAAGAGAAATTCCTGGGAGTTTCATAGGGCTCCATTTCTGTTTACCACTGGTTTTTTAGCAGAACTACAGTTTCCATTTCAGGTACCTCACACTCTGGAGCTTACAGAGCTTTTTTATTTAAACAGTAAAAACATAATGAACTCCCCAGCCCTGGCCATCATTTTCAGGCAAACAAACAGCCCTAAAACAGGGCACTAAATGAATTCAGACATCAGTTGCAGGTCATGAATAACCAAGTTCAAAGTATGTAAATCTAGTGATTAAAACTTCTGCCTAGGATATATTACCAAAGTGAACACATGTTTAATCTTGCATCACAGTAATTTTTATTCCTTGCCAAGACTTAAAAATCCTTTTTCTCTTTGTTACTGAAGCATAAACACGAACAATTTAAACAGCAAACCATTTTTACAGTCAGCAATTAAAACCTTACGTGTATATAATATACATTTGCCTATACTGTCTTCCTCAGAACCCTACATCAACAAGAGTTTACAAAGCAGAACAACAGCTTCCCCACATACAGTGAGCTTAATATAATTTGCTTACCAAAAAAGAGAAGCTGTAATGCTTTACTGAGTTATCCCAATCAGCAATACAAAGAGCTTGAGCCAGGTTTTAAATCCCCCTTAAAAAAAAAATCTATATATGTATTTGAGGTACTGCAACTCAATACTTTGAACAGAGACAGCCAACATCTCCTTCCTTGGGAGAGAAGCACAGATGAACATGAGACAAAGACAATCACAGATGGCCACACCGAGCCACTTCTGATCACCCAGTTGCCATCTAACATGGCCTCCTCTCCAGAGCCTGTCTTCCTCATGCTGCTGTCAAGAGGAGAGCTCCGGCTGCCCTGGCCACAGCATCCACACAGAGAGGACACCAGGAATCCTGACCATTCTTTGTCAAGCAAGGTTTCCAATGCTGGCTGTTATGTTCACAGCTACCTAGCTCTGCGACTATCTCCTACTGCTGTCACCAGCTGCAAGTTCTCCCTACTTATAGGTAAACAACAGAAGTCCAGGTCACTAAAATAGACCTTTAAAACACAGGTGTTATGCTACTGCAGTATATTCATTTTTATGAGATTTCAAAGGAGAATGAGAAACACAAGTCAACATGTCAACCCTCGAAGCAGCGCTAACTCCTGCCCCAGCTGCAGCTGGTGGCATCACGCTATAACGAAAGCTGTGGGACGGCTCTGGGTAACCCACAGCCTTGCAGCTCGTGAGGCAGACGCCCAGAAGAGCCTGCGACTCCTTGACTGACCGTTGTCTGTGTGGGGCACATAGCTGGAGCTCAACCCCTCGTCATGCCCGCACCCCCTGCGGCTCAGGGCTCCTGTGGCACGGCACACCCAGCCCAGCCCGCAGCCTCTCGGGGCTTCTCCCACAGCCCCGGGCGCAGCCAGGCTGCACCGAGCGCGGAGGGCCGCGGCTGGGACCGGAAGGGGACCAGGGCGGAGCTGGTACAGGTAGGGCCCAGAGAGTGCGGCCGGGCCTCGCCATGGCCGCGGGAACGCTTCCTGCGCCGCTCCGGGGGTCCAGCCTGACCGCCGCCCGGAAGGGGGGAAGGGTGGAGAGGAGAGGCGGCGGCCACCCCCACCGTCTCAAAAGACCCAGCCCCGCAAAGGAAGCGCCCGGCAGCAGCCACCGGGACCCGCCGGGAGGAGGCTGCCCTTCCCCCCGGCAGCCGGCTGCCGGGGAGGCCCCGCAAACACAGCGGGCCCGGCAGGGCGGCTCCGGCACAGCGGGCGCTCAGACCAAGGTGAAGGCCGCGGGTCTTTCGGTGGGTACCGGACGAGGATCGGGGCCAGTCGGTGGTCCCGGGGGTCCCGGTGGTCAGCCGGGGGGGCCCGGTCCCGTCTCCGCCCCCCTCCCCCCCCATTCTCACCTCGGACGTTCCGCCGGGCGTTGGCAGCTCACTGCGGGGTCTCCTAGGCGCAGGCACAGGGGCAGTCGAGTGACGTCACCGCGCAGCGCGCCGGCGAGGGGCGTGACGAGTACATCGCCCCCTGCCGGCCGCGCGCTGCCCGCCGCTGCCCGCAGGGACCGGCAGGGGGCGGCCGCGGGCACGGTCTGACCGCCGCGAGCTCGCCTGGGGCAGCGCCCAAACTCCCTCTAGGTCTCCTTTCTATTTTTTTCTTTTCTCCCTGGACCTGAAGCTGAAATAACAAGGGCCAAAAGGCCACCATTCTTCCTGTTAGGAGCCTCCTCCTGGCTGGGAGACGACTCCCTAGAGCAGTGGGCACTTATGGTCTATTAAATCCCCCTAACCACCCCATCCTTCAGGAACAAGAGGCCAGGAAGAAAATCTCCAGGCACGGCCACTTTGAGAAGCAGGAGCAAAAATCTGGCCTGACACCTAAAACTCCAGAGTAAATGAAATTTTAAAAGCTGGAAAGTACCAGTGCCAGCAGCCTCAAGTCACCAAACACTGGCCCTGGGGAGCTCCTAGAGTGGGCGAAAACCTCAGAGCATCTTTGTGTTGGGCCTCTTAAATGAGCCCTGGTCCATCTGCATGGCCAAAGATGGAACAAAACCCACTCTGCCTAAAGTAATGATGTCAGAAGCACATCTGTGCCTTCTTCTGCAAATATTGGCAATCCCTGGGGATTTTGGAAAGAGCCATTGCCTTCTGAATATGCTCACTGCTGTCCTGAGCACTCACAAAAGAGCAAAGGAAGAGGAATATTTTCAAAAGAATTTTCAAGATGAAATCATGAACGGATTTCAGTGTCTCACTGTCTCTTCCAGCTGATTTTAGATTAAATCCCTGCCCCATCAAGCACAAAGGCACCGGCTGGGTAGCAGCTGAGCCAAGTGGATGAGATCGTGAACCTGGAGAGACTCTGGAGTCTCCCACATGGCACCATCTCCTTGGGTCCCCAGAAATTCATCCTTACCACAAGCATCACAAGAGGCTCCACCTCATCCTCCTGCCACCGGCTTCATCCTTGTCTGTGTTCCAGATTATGGGTTGCTTTGGCTCTAAAGCACCTTCCTGATGCCTCTAAAGCATTGATGATGCCTTTCTTTGGCTTTAATTAGATCCTAACAGTACATAAGCAATTTTGGGGGAATGGTTCCCCCTTTCCATCAACCCCTCCCTGCACCAGCCTCATTCCCAACTTCCCACAGTGTCAAGAACACAGAAAATCACTATGAGCTCATCACCTCCATATCCTATCTCTTGAGACCTCCTTTGTGTTTTTATACAAAGCCATAATGGTTTTGGTTTTGGGGGGCAAATCCAAGAGAAAGACTTGACAGTGCCCAGAAGAACTGCAGGACACGGGCGAGTTGTGGGGTATGGGGGGCCAGGGGTGTCTGCTGGGCACAAGTGACATCCCACCAAAGGCTACAACAGTCCACAACCACCACCCTCAATCCTCTTGTGCATGCCATGGCACAAGTATTAATGATGGAAACAGATAAAACCAGGGCAGGAATCCCCACTTCCCAGAGGAGCATAAATCAACACACATGAAGATGTGGTTTTGCTGTAAATAGCACCACGCAAAGCTCATGTAGTAATTACCTTTCTCCCTTCCAAGCTGAGATTTAATAGCATGCAGTAAAATCAGACCAGAGGCGATGAAACAAGTAGAGAAGAACCCTGTTGAATTAGGCACCTGTGACTTGATAAGGAATTAATTATAGCCTGGTCTAATACTACTATTAATAATATTAAATTGCTGTTAATATGCCCTTGTGCTCCAAGTGAGGAAACACATTGAGAAAAATGTCCCATATTGACTCCAAGGAGCAGGTTTCTGCCAAACAGAGGCTCAGCCATGCTGGGATATAGGTGAGCTACAGCATTGGACAGAACTGGGAGAAGAAAATCTGGGACAAGAAAAAAAAATCCTGGGCTGCTAGGCAGCTGGCTCAAACCTCCCAATCCTCTGTAATGCCAGCAGGAAACAGCTCTTCCCATGAGGAACTGTCACTGCCAGCAGCCTTGAGCATCTCCCAAGGCAACTCCCAGTGTATGGGAATGAGGACAGAGGGACACTAGAGGCTGGAGGAGAGGCTGTGCCATGAAAAGGGGGAATAAACTCCAGCAATGGAAAAACACAGTGACAGTGCTGGTCCCCAAGAGATTCCTTTTTGCAGATGCCCTCACAGTTGGGCTCCACCAAGAAGCGCCAACTCCATCCATAGTGCACCCAGACCCCAGGGTCAGAATTCAGCTCCTACAAGTGGTCCTCAACCCTCCCATGTTGCCAGTGCAGGTGGCAAGGCCACTGTGCATATGCAATGCCTGGAGCAGCATATAAGATCACCTTGTCGTGTCAGGAAAGTGAGCAAGTTATGGGAGGATCTGACGAGATCTAATGTTACATGCCAGATTCCAAGCTGGACATCCTCTCTTGTTGATAAATTCCAACTTTGGCTCCTCACAGAAGAGCAGGCAAGCTCCTGAAAAAGCCCTATGTGGCTGGACAGAGGGAGGATATCTCCTCAGCAGCTCTGAGCTTTTCCATAGTTTTCCTAGGTGGAAAAAAATGCTGGAGGTGTCCTACCAGCTCCACGTGCCACAAAGTCTCCCTGGTAAAGCTAAAGGGATTCTTGCCACACAGGAAGAACACAGAGCCCGTCTTGGAGGTACATGTGAAATCAAAGTTGATTTATTTTACTCTCCCCACTGCTCTGGCATAAAGTCATCCAGTATCCTGTCTCTACCTGGCAGCTCATGCACTCAGATCCAAGGGGAATGCATGAGGATGTGAAATATAAATAATCTGAAGAGCACCTGAAGCCTGCATGGCACTTTTGAGGATGCTCTTTCCAGAGAATAGAACTTCAGATCACCCCACGTTCCCAGCTCAGGGATTCAGACCAGCTAGGACAGAGACCAGAAGACTCATCACAGCAGACCCTTTGCACAAGCTTTTGACCTCTCTTCCCAGGCCACAGAGCTCTCCAAACATATGCATTTTAATCAGGTGCAAAATCCAGCCCTGAGATCATTACCTGCCACAAGCACTCACACTGAGGTACACCAGAGCCAGGCAGATAGGAGATATTATTTTACAGCATTATGACATCTGCCCCAAGTATTTCTGCTTTTTGCCCCAAGCTCTCTTAGAACTCACACCACCTGCCTCTTGCTTCAGCTTGGCATAGGTCAATGAAGTAAATTATTCAATTACTAGAAAATCCAGTAAGACTGAATATAGAATTAGTCTCCTTAACGCACAGAGCAATCAGCATTTTTGTTTCTTGGTCTTTTTCCTTGCCCTGCCTTTGGCAGCGTACAGGCACTGTGTCCCCTCACTCAGGGACTCTGCTCAGGGGGTCCTGTGTGGTCACTTCATGTGACTTGGTCAGGCCCTGGAAGTTGGGCTCCGTGCACGGGGGCAGTGCTGCCTGCCGGCTCAGCAGCTTCTCCAGGACAGTTATTTCAGCATCTCGTCTCTCTATGTCCTCAAACGGAGTCCAGGACATGTCATGCTGGAGCTTATAGGCACCAAGAAATTCATGGGGAGTGGTACCCCATTCCTGGTGGAGAAAAGAGAGATTCCATCAGTGCTCAATTTCCCTTGGAGCTGGACTGTGCTGTCCCTCAGCCCTACTACCTTCAAAGCAGTCCCAGCTACATGACCATCTGATTTCCTAACCTAAAAATAGGCTCAGCTATCCGGAGTCCAAGATCCGGTCGAGCTTCAATACTGCTGACACAGGAAGGCTTGTGGACACAAGATCTCCCTGAGCTGCCCAGATCTTTGCCCTGCATGTAAGAAAACAGGTAGTCTGGAAGGAGGAGACCTCCAAGACCATCCTCTCAGCTGCAGGCAAACTCAGTCCCTGGGCTGAAGTACCTAAAGAGACCGTCCTGCCAGGCAGCCACAGCAGCCAGGGAAGGTTCAGGGCACATTGGCAGTTCTTCCAGACAAAGAACCACAGGTGCCGAAAGAGAAAATTCAGATCCATGCCCCAAAGGCCTTCTTGCCATTCTCCGCATGGTCTCTGCAGTTCACTCCAGAGAACTCTGTAAGATGGCTCTGGCCCCAACAGACTAACCCAGACCAAGGGCAAACACCCACTGAGTAGGGACCAATGAATGCCCCCATTAAACTGGTGCTTTTGCCTGAGCTCCATATGTTCCCAAGCACCAGAAATATGACTTTTTTCCCCCCTTCCTGCTTCTTCATGTGCAGTAACCACCCACCTTAGGAGACAGGATAGAGAAGTACCGCTGCCCACTCTCCCGCCTGTACATGTAGTAAACATTTCCTGGCTTTTTCACAAGGTTGCAAGCCACATGGTTCAGATCAGCATCTCTGTTAGCTTCATCCAAGACCTGGAAAACACAAAACTTAACATCTTTACACTTGAAATAAAATGACAACATGCTATTGCATCTCAGCCATAGCCCAAGACACATCACTTGACCTATGGGTCATGAGGCCTTGATCTCCCTGGCACACTTCTGACTTCACATGCCCCAGGAAGAAGATGCTTTCCAAAGAGTTAAAGTTTTTTCCCATTCTTCCCTGTCAGAAGGACTTCAGAGAACCTCTCCACAGAGATGGAGCTACGTCTGCATCTCGCCCCAGCTTCACCTCTACACTTGACCCCACCACATGCTGGGCTTATTCCTCATCTCCACACTCAGCTGCTGGACTCTGGGGCCTTCCTACTGTGCTCCGCAAGGGAAGGGGCAGCAAACAAAGGAGAATTCATCTCCCCAGCTCCACGACCTGACTGCTCCCCTGCTCCAGCTCCACCAGTTAATGATTACATGACGTAATGGCCTCAATGGCAGTGGGCCAGTTGCAGTGACTGGCATTTCCTTCCCCACTCTGGCTCCAGATTTCACCCCTAAGGGTGAAGGCTGGATTGATGAGCATGGCCAGGCTCTGCTGTGTGCTGCTTGGACCACCCGCTCCAGCAAATGAGCTAGGACAAATGGAAAAGCCAAGCTCATCATCAGGTAAGAGCTCATCTCTCCCAGGGCCTCAAATCCAGCCAGGGCCACATCATCACCTCACCAGATCCTTCCAAGAGCACAGTCCACACACAAGCCACCTGTGCCAAAATCAGAGTCATCTCTCTCTGACACCTGAGCTGTTTTGGACCACCCACCCTTGCTTCCCTATTTTATCCGAAGTCCTTCCTGGTGTGGTCAGGACATAGGGAAAGCACCAAAACCAACCCTCCCCCATCCCCCTTGACATCGGACAATAAACCTCCTTATTTTTCCATTGAATCTCCTCTGCTCGGCTCCTGGCCCCAACTCACAGCCAAGCCACAGCTCTCCCCAAATGCCCAGTGGTGGCGGCAGATGCTCATCTCCCCAGGCAAGGCAATGAGCCTTCTGCCCATCCTCACTCACCTTCCGCGCCTGCTCCTGCAGGTACCGGATCTGCTCAGCGATGACTGTCAGCTTGTTGCAAGCATTTGCCCGGACAAAGTCATTGGCCTGGGAGAGAAAATGACAGCTGGTCAGGATGGCAAGAACCGCAGCCCTCCACACTGTGCCGGGCCAGCTAAGGTCGAGTTCAAGGCATCAACAGAGCTGGGGGGTGCAGGAGCTGGCACCCACGGGCAAGACCAAGGACCAGGAGCTGCCTAGATAGGCCGAGGGGCAGTGAGAGGGAGCAGCAGGACATACTGGGAGGCAATGGGTTGGACCGGGAGGATGCATACGGAGGAGGCAGTAGAACATACAGTGAAGCATTTAGGTGAACTGAGAAGCTCTGAGGAGCCCATTACTGGAGGTCAGTAGGATGTACTGTGAGGCACTGGGGGAATAGTGTAATGTATTGGCGGGCATTGGGAGGGCCAGTAGGGCATACCAGAAAAAACTGGGGTGGACTCAGAGGCAGGATGGACTGGGAATCACTGAAGCAGTAACAGGACATAACACAGATGCTGGGATGGACTGGAAGTGTGGTAGCAGGAGGCATCTGTAAACACTGCTGTGAACTAAAGGTAGTGGGACGTAGTGGGCAGCAGCAGGGCATACTGGGATGGGACTTCACGGGGAGTCACTGTGGGGCAGCAAGGCACAGTGGGAAGCACTGAGGTGCAATGGGAGGTTCTGGAGACACCAGCGGCGTTGGAACTTGGGAAGGTACAGGGGGGACACAGCGAAATACTGGGAGGGGACAGTGGGAGATGGTGGGAGGCATCACGGGACACATCAGGAAGCCGCCGGAGCCACCGGAGAGCAGCGGGACGTGCTGGGAGGCACCAAGGCTGCTGCCGGCTGAGAAGACCCCGGAGACAGCCGGGAGGCAGCGGGACAGCGAGCCCAGACCTGCCCCCGCAGCCCCGCCGCTAGGACCCGGCCCTCACCTGCTGCACCTGTCGGGCCAGGGCCACTAGGTCCCCAGGGTCCCCGACGCGGCCGGCGCTGCCCTCAACCAGGGCCAGCTCGGGACCGGGGCCGGGGTCATCGTCCCCAGGCTCCGCGCCACCCTCCGCCATCACCAGCCGCGACGTAACGCTTCCGCCCGGCGGGAAGGTTCCGCTGCTGCGTCAGCACGCACGGTGAGGGGCGCGGCCACGGCGGGGCTCTGCGGTCGCTGATTGGCCGATGGGCGGGGCGAGGGGCGGGGCTAGATCGCTCCGGAGCTTGGGGCGGGTGGTGCCGCCGTTCGGCCCGAGTTTGGACATGGCGCTGGCGCTGCCGCCGCCGCTTCTTCTGCTGTCGCTGCTGCCGCCCTTGCTTATGGCGCTGCTGGCGCGGGCGGCCACGCCACCGGAACCGGTCCCGGTCCCGAGCCTGGTACCAGCCGACCCGCCGCTGCCCGCCCAATCCCCGGACGCGCTGTTCGCCGCCGGTGCCGAGGCGTACGCGCGGGGGGACTGGCCCACCGTAGTGCTGCAGATGGAGCGGGCGCTGCGGGCGCGGGCCGCCGTGCGCTCCCGGCTGGTGCGGTGCCGCCTGCGCTGCGCCAACGCCACAGCGGGGCCGGCGGAGGGGACCGAGCCCCAGCCTGACCCGGTGCTCCGGGATCTGTGGTTTTTTCGGGCGCTGCTTCGCCGCGCCGCCTGCCTGCGGGACTGCGGGCCCGCCGCGCCCTCCCGATACCGCCTGGGCGAGGAGCTAGACCGGGAGTTCGGCCGGCGTAGCCCCTACAACTACCTCCAGGTCGCATATTTCAAGGTGCGGGAAGGGAAGGGAAAAGAAGGGAAAGGGAAAGGGATGTCCCGCTGCGGCGGGCGGGATGCACGGAGGATCGCGGAATCAGGCGGGAGGATGGAGGGGTGGGACCGGGTGAACCGGCCGGTGGCAATCCCGGTCCCGAGACGCCGGGAGGGTTCGGTGTCCGCCCCGGCAGAGGGGGGTTGCCGGCCGGCAGCCCCGGCCTTGCCCCCCCCAGCCCCCCTCCAGTGCCACGTCGGAGCTCGCCGGAGCCGCCTCTGTCACCGCCCTCCGCACCGGCCGCCGGGATGCCCCGGGGACGGGTGTCCCCTCCGCTCCCGGTGGGGTCCGCGCTGTCTCACCCCCGTCCCACCCAGATGAACCGGCCGGCACAGGCGGCAGCGGCCGCTCACACCTTCTTCGTGGCCAACCCCGGGCACCAGGAGATGAGGCAGAACCTGGAGTACTACCAGGCCATGGTGGGAGTCCGCGAGGATGACTTCACTGACCTGGAGGTCAAACCCCATCTGGTGAGACCCTCTGCTCCCAAAGCCCCTGTCTACTGTGGAACCCAGGGCAGTCACGCTGTGGCTGCCAGCTCAGAGAGCTCATGAGATGCCACTGTGGTGTGGATGAGGTGGTCCGCCATGGGGAGTGTGGCACTGAGATCCCCTCATCATTTCTCATCCCTCCACAGAGCGAGTTTCGACTGGGAGTCCGGTTTTACACAGAGGAGCAGCCAGCTGCTGCCATCCTGCACCTGGAGAAGGCACTGGAGGAGTATTTTGTGGCAGACAATGAATGCCGTGCTCTTTGTGAGGGACCCTATGATTACGAGGGCTACAGCTACCTGGAGTACAATGCAGACCTTTTCCAGGCCATCACAGGTGGGAGCCATGCCTTCTGTGTCCTGTCACAAGAGCTGAGTACAATTCTCAGGGGGTTGGTCCCCAAAGACCTGGGGTGGGGTGTCCCTGAAGAGTGCAAACCCCATCCTAGCTTTCACTAGGGAAAGTGTGGCCAGTAAGTGGCAGGAAGCGTTTACTTGCACTCAGCACTGGGGCTGATGCCCAGGAATCCTCCAAATTCCAGAGAAATGTGGAAAGACAGAAGAGAGACCAGTAGAGGGTCACCAGGATGTGATGGGAGGCTGAGGATGGCTACTCTGTCCTGAGAGAGCACCACAACCCCACCACCAATCAACTCAGAGGTGGACAACCCCCATCCCTCAGGGTTTCCCACTACCAAAACAGCTTGCAACAACCCCAGTATGAACAGGAGGTTGGACACCCCTCAGGGTCCTGCCCACCAGCCCGTGGGTGACTGTGAGCAGTGACATGGGTTTTTTCTTCACCAGATCACTCCATGCAGGTGCTAAGCTGCAAGCAGGGCTGTGTCACAGAGTTGGCCTCACAGCCCGGCCAGGAGAAGCCTCTGGAGGATTTCCTGCCCTCACACTTCAACTACCTGCAGTTTGCCTACTACAACAGTAAGCAGCTCCCCACTCCATCCTCTATGCTTGTCAGCACTGGGTACTCAACTCTGCACGGACTGAAATTGTGGATCCACAGAGTAGTTTGAGTGGGGAAAGGACCTTCAAAGATAATCTCATCAGTCAACCCAAAATGAAGGGACATCTAGCACTGGTCAGTCACATCTCTCAGAGCCCCATCCAACCCAGTCTTTAACACTTTCAGGGATGGGACAGCCCAACTCTGGACAGCCTGTGCCAGGGCCTCACTGCCCTCATCACAGAAAAATTCCCTCCTTATGGCCAACGTAATGCTGCCCTTCTTCAGTTTAAGACAATTGCCCCTTGTCCTGTCACTATAAACCTGCATAAAAAGTTGTCCTCATCTCTTTTGTGGCCCCTTTAGATATGGGATCTCTCGGGAGCCTTCTTATCTCCAGGTTCAACAAGCCCAGCTCTCTCAGCCTTTCTTCACAGAGGGGCTCCAGTCCTCTGACCGTTTGTGTGGCCTCCTCTGGTCCCACTCTAGTGAGTTCATATCCTTATACTGGGGAACCCAGAGTTGGAGGCAGCACAGCAAGTGGCATCTCACGAGTGGAGCAGAGAGGCAGAATCCCTCCCTCACCTGTTGCCCACGCTGCCAGGGATCAGCCCAGAATGTGGGGGATTTCTGAGCTGCTAGTGCACACAGATGGGTCCTGTGCAATTTTTCAATGATGATTATCTCCATGTCCTTCTCCATTGGGTGCTGTAATCCCATTCATCCCCCTGTTTTACTGATACTGGTGGAGAACCTTCCACTAGGCCTTATAGTTCATGAGTTTCATGCAGGCGTGTTCCTCCTGCCTGAAATGTTCTCCAGATTTGGATCTCTCTGTGCCTGGTTGCAGTCATTTTTCACGTCACTGTATTCCTGGGTAGCTTCACTTTCCAACTGAAACAGCCTAGAGAAGCTTTATTTTTTCCCTCCTGGCCAGCTGTCCACCTCTTGCTTCATATCACAGCAGCACAGTCCTACTGCAGAAGAGTTACAACCCAGGAAAATGCACCTGATTTTATTTCATTTTTTATTCACTTCTTTAGAAAAGTATAAAATATTTCTGTGTGAATTTCTTCAAAAGGAGGGGGGAAAAATAGGAAGTCCAAGAGAATGGAAATCCTCAAGAAGAGGCAGCTGTGAGGGGACCTTATCAATGTTTGTCAGTATCTACAGGGAAGTGTTGGAGGCTGGAGTCAGGCTCTGCTCAGTGGTGCTGAGCAATAGGACAAGAGGCAGAAACTGATGCCTAGGAAGTTCCACCTGGATATGAGGAAGTGTGCAGTGACCGAGCACTGACAAGGGTATTGAGAGGGTACTGGGTCTCTCTCACTGGAGATACTTCAGACAATCTGGACACAGTCCTGTGCCATGTGCTCTGGGAGGACCCTGCTTGAGCAGAGAGGTTGGACCAGACAACCCACTGTGGTCCCTTCCAACCTGACCCCTTCTCTGATTGTGTGATTCTGTGAAAGAGCACATGAAAGTGGAGCAGAATGCTTCAGTGGCTGGAAACTGCAGGTTAGGAAACGGTTGGGTCTGGCTGCCTGTAAATAGGCTTTGTGATGTTTTCCAAGTGAGAAAAGTACCCAAGCTGTGACCTGGGTTTCTGTTGTGATGGTTTCTGGCAACAGGAGAGCACCTCAGAGTCTGAATTTTGCCTTTGTGGCAGCAGTTACCCTTGCTCCAGGGGATCTGTCCTACTCATGACACCTTTTGGAACACAAGGACTATGTTTTTTGTCTCTCCTCCATACCTGTCTTTGTTCTGCCTCTGGTGTCCTTGGACATGCCATTAACAGTCCCATTTCTCATTGCAGGTGGGAATTATGAAAAAGCCATTGAATGCGCCAAAACCTATTTGCTCTTCTTCCCACGTGATGAGGTGATGAACCAAAATTTGGCCTATTACACCGCTGTCCTGGGGGAAAACCTGGCCAGACCCATCCAACCCCGAGAGGTGAGCAATCAGCTGGGACAAACGATTACAGGGAGATCTTCTCTCTTCCCTGGGGACCTTTGCAGAAGTTGTAGGGTCTCCTCTGGGTCAGCTACCAAAGGTGGACAGGAATGGGTAGATTTAGGTCTGACAACCTGGAAAATAGCTGAGAAGCTGAAAAACATCACTGGCAAAATGTCTTAGGCCAAGTGAAGCTGGATGACTGGCACACATGGACCCATTCCTGAGAGAGAGGGCTGTGAGAGGCAGGGGGACAATCCTTTTAGGAGGATCTGAGCCCACCTCTGTTGCACTTTTCCACAACTGAAGTGAGATTGCTTAAAAAGGAGAGGATTTGGCTTCAAAATAGCCAGCTCTGGGTGGACAGGTCCTGCCTGGTTTGTAATAGGCATGGATGGGGGTCTCTACCCCACACCAGCTGGACTAGGGGAAGGGAATCTGCTTCTAAAGAGCTTACCACAGAAGGGACACACGTGTGCCTCTGCTCAACTGTCCTCTCCCCAGGGCTTGTCCACAGGGAAGTTCAGACAGGATGGGGAAAGCCACTTCCTTCCCAGCTGCCAGATGGAGCAGGAAACCAGGCTGTGGGTCTGGAGCAAGGACCACAGGAATGCTGTAAACCTGCACCTTCCTGCCCACACTTGGAGTCTTTCAAAACCCTCCTGCTGTACCTCACCATGTCCCTCTGCTCCTTGCCACAGGAGATCCAGGTATACCACCAGCGGAGTCTGATGGAGAAGGAGCTGCTCTTCTTCAGCTACGACATCTTTGGCATCCCTTTTGTGGATCCGGTGGGTGGTGCGAGACCAGGGGGATGCAGTGGCCAGATGGAATGCAGATGAGGGTTCTGTGTCCTGGCCAGATCCTTGTCCAGCTCCTGATGTTGTTCTTCTGGCTGCAGGACACATGGACACCTGAAGAGGTGATACCAAAAAGACTGCGAGAGAAACAGAAGTAAGTGCTGTCCCCAGCCAAGCCCACGCAACAGGGATCCAGCAGGACAAACCCTTCTTCCTCTGTGCGCTTTGGGCCAAAGGCCGTAGCATAGAGCTTCTCCCAGGGAAAGTTTTGATGTTGGGACTGGAAGAGGATGCTGGAGGGCAGAACTTTGCTTCCTATCAGCCCATGGGATGATGGGCATGAGTAGATCACCCCAAGCTCCTCAGAGTGAGGGATGCATTGAGGTGACTCTCTCCAGTCTTGGTACCAGTTTTGTCACCAGCACCTGAGACAACTTGTCCTGCCCTTGTCTTAGTGGTCCTCATTTCTTATGTGGGGACAGTGGGGTGGTGGTACTGATGGCTGCTGCATGCTCAGGGTGGAGCGGGAGACAGCAGCACGCATCTCTGAGGAAATCGGCAACCTTATGAAGGAGATCGAGACACTGGTGGAGGAGAAGGCCAAGGAGTCTGCCGATATGAGCAAGTTCATCCGAGAAGGTGCAGAAGGCCAAGAGGGGAGGTGGGATGGGGACCTCTGTGACCCCTGCTGCCAGCTCACAGTCCCTCCACGCATGGGTGGCAGCAGGAGCAGGTGGTGGGATCGCACCTTTCCCCAGCACAGACCCCAGAGTTGGTGGCATCCATCCCCATGTCCCCTAATCCTATTTGTGCCACAGGTGGCCCTTTGGTGTACGAAGGAGCCAGTGTCACCATGAACTCCAAGGCCCTGAATGGCTCCCAGCGTGTTGTGGTGGATGGACTCCTTTCTGCTGAGGAGTGCCAGGAACTGCAGAGACTCACTAATGTGAGTGCAAGGATGGGTGGAGCTAGCAGGGATGGGCAGAGGATGCTGAGGGGTCCTGTCTTGCAGCTCAGACATCAGACCAGTAACGCCAATTGGGTTTTGCAGGCGGCTGCCTCGGCCGGGGATGGCTATCGGGGGAAGACCTCTCCTCACACTCCCAGTGAAACCTTCTATGGCGTGACTGTCCTCAAGGCCCTCAAGGTTGGGGTGGCTGTGTGGAAAAACAGGCTGTGGGGACAAGGAAGGGTAGTTTCTGGGCAGATGGTTGCCCGTGCCCAGCTGGGGCTGAGCCCCTGTCCTGTCTGTCCTCCACAGCTGGGCCAGGAGGGCAAGGTGCCCCTGCACAGTGCCTATTTGTACTACAACGTGACAGACAAGGTGCGGCACATGATGGAGTCCTACTTCCGCCTGGAGGTCCCACTCCACTTCTCCTACTCCCACCTAGTGTGCCGCACAGCCATTGACGGTGAGCATGGCCCAGAGGAGCAAGTCTTGTCCTGTTTGGGTCTCCTCTAACAGCTGGAGTGGTCTGGCCTTGGACCTTTCTTTGGAGACCTTGCTGCTCCCTAACCCACTTCTCAGGACGGTGTAGGAAGGTTGTCCCTAAGCCGACTTTGGGAAGATGAGTAACAGTTCTGCTGGTTGCCTCTAACAGGGCAGATGGCTTCATGCCTTACAGGATTTCATGACTGGGAGGTGTTTTGGGATGGGCACCAAGAGAGACTGTGCCTGGAGGGCCATGGAAATGCCATGGGACAAGTCAACAGTGTTTTATGCCACCCAAATGGCCTTGCATGATCCACACTCCAGAGTGGAAGTGCTTTAGGCTACACATGACTTTCTTGTCACCTCCAAGCACAGGATACTTGGGGATGGACCCTGTTCTTGCACAGAGGGGTCTTGACATGCCATGTTCCACTCTAGAGAAGCAAGAAGGTCGGAGTGACAACAGCCATGAGGTGCATGTGGACAACTGTATTCTCAATGCAGAGGCACTGGTGTGTGTGAAGGAACCCCCAGCCTACACTTTCCGGGACTACAGGTACTGGTGGTGGCTGTCAGCTGCAGCTTCCTCACCTAAGGCTACTGTGACTTGGTGGCAGCTGGGCTGGGAGGAGCAAGGTAGGAGGACACCAAACCTGGCCTCTCCTGCCTCTGGCTCTTGCTATGGTGTTGGGGAGCTCTGGACTCACCTGCTTGCTGGAGCTCTGGTGATGGTTGCTTGTCACCTCCCTTTAGTGCAATCCTCTACCTCAATGGGGACTTTGAAGGAGGAGCTTTCTACTTCACCGAGCTGGATGCCAAGACTCAGACCGTGAGTAGCTCAGCTCTGAGGATCCATGTGCAGCACCAAATCCAGTTCCTGCCTGTTGGCCTTGTCCCCTGGGAACGTCCCCTGAGCCACTGCAAAAGATGAACTTGGGTTGAGGGGAACCAACTCACTCCTGACTGGGGTCTCCCACCGTTGACAGGCGGAGGTTCAGCCACAATGTGGCCGTGCCGTGGGCTTCTCCTCTGGCTCAGAGAACCCCCATGGGGTGAAGGCTGTGACCAAGGGCCAGCGTTGTGCCATTGCCCTCTGGTTCACCCTGGACCCTCGGCACAGTGAGCGGGTAAGCTCCCTTCCAGCAGTGCATAGGGATTTTGGGTGGGACAGTGGCCATGCTTACCACCATGGGTCTGCCCAAAGGAGCGTGTGCAGGCGGATGACCTGGTGAAGATGCTTTTTGGCATGGAAGAGGGAGATTTGGAGCCCGAGATGGAGAAGGAATCACCACCTGCCATTGTGGTGGGGAAAGATGAGCTGTGACATCCTATGGAGACCAGGATGTCTGCTGGGACTAGTCGTGCCAGCATTGTGACTTCAGGCTCCACAGTCAAGGGTGACATATGGGAGCCCCTCTGCCCCTAACCCAGGGGGAACAGGGCATTGGGGAATGCCTTGTACAACCCCCGCAGCATCCAGCATTCCCCTCCAGAGCTGACCTGGGGTGTGTGATGGAGGCTCAGGGGTGGGTGACATGGGAACAAGGGAGGGATGCTGTGTTAGGGGTGGGGCCCTAGTACCATAGGTGCAGATGTGTGCCTTTCCTGAACTTGCAGCTATTTAAGTGCCTTCTGCAGAAAATGGGTGAATAAAGGTATTTTTTTCTAAGCTGTCGCTTCTGAGTGGGGACTGAAGGCTGGTGCCACCCTTTGGCTGTCATCAGTGTCGCGGTGCAGCCTTCCTTCCTGGCGAACATCTACCCGAGGATATTGTAGCCTTGTAGCCCCACAAAGATGTTGGGCGGGGGGGGGGGGGGGGAAGGGGGNAGGTGCCCCAGGGGGCAGTAAGGGCAATGTAATCTGTAGCTGAGCATCCCCTGGACCCTGCTCTCATAGCGTGGGTAGGAACCCACCATTCCAGGGAGGAGGGAACCGTCCTTGAACAAGAAGGACATTGAGCACCCTGGCATCCTCGGACAGGGCATTGAATTGTTCCTGCAGATGTCTGGCCATTACCATAACCATCCCAGGAATGTGGGCAAATAAATCCTGCCCCATGTGCAGCCACCCAGCACCCCCATCCAACTTGGAGGGCCGTTCAGCACTGGGGTGGGGCAAGGGTGGTCTGGAGGATGATTTCTCCAGGATGAACATATGGTCCCAGTGGAGGCTGCCCACCATCCTGGCGTCCACCCCCAGCTGCCTGAGCGCGTGAGCAGACTGCTGATGAGGCCATGGCGGTTAACGATTGCCAGGTCCTGGGGCTGCAATGGGCTTAGTGTCACCAGCATGGTGACACGTGTCCCCCACACCCCCTGTCCCCCTCCTGCAGGACTACACCACTGACAATGCCTTCTCTTGTTGGTGCCATGGTGGCATGGCGTGCCTGAATTCCCTCACTGAATGAACCCTTCCCTGCTCCCTGCTGAATTCCTGGAGTGATACCTGGGGCCTCTGGGGGGCTCCCAGCCCAGGGGTTCAGGGGGTCACGGATGGGGTAGGGTAACCTCCCACACATCCCCGTCCCCTCCTGTTGGAGAGCCCCAATTTCCCATATCCCTCCACCGTTGTTTGAGGGGTTCCCATCTCCCTCAAGAACTAAATCTCTCCTGTAGGACCCAAATACTCTCCGTGCCCTAAATCTTTCCCCCAAGATTACATTCTTCCCTCCAGGATTCAATTCCCTTACCTCCAGCCCCACTGTCCCCACACTCAAATCTCTCCCCCTCAGACCCAAGGCTTTTCCCAGGGCCCTAGTGCCCTCCCTCCCCGCTTCAGGCCCCTAATTCCCGACTCCCAGTACCCAATTCCCCTTAAGCTCCAGGTCACCCACCCCCTCGGCCTCAACCCTTCCACTCGGGACTCATCCCCTCTGGAACCTAAATCTCCCCGCGCAAGACCCATATCTCTCCCTTCACCTCAAATCTTCCCCCGGCATTGGCCTCCCCTGACCCGTCTTCCCCGTCAGAGCCCCCCCGTCCGGCCTTTTCCCTCCTCCCGCGGTCCGTCTCCCCCGCCGGGGCGGGGCCGGGCGCGGCGGCTGCGGCGGCGGCGGCGNCATCACGGCCGTGGGGCTGCACGAGGGGCTGTGGATGAGCTGCGCCGCCCAGAGCACCGGGCAGGTCCAGTGCCGCCTGCACGACTCGCTGCTCTCCCTCGAAGGTGGGTACCGGGACCCGGGGCCCCGCGGGATGAGCCACGCTTCCTTTCCTGGGTGCAGTCCTCCCTCCCCCTCTCCGCCTTGGGTCTGAGCTCCCCTGGGATCCTGAGCTGCCCTTGCCTCCCTGCGAGTCTGAGCCCCGCTGCGGGTTTGACCCTCCCTCATATGGCTCTGAGCCCCTCTCTTTGTTTGAACCCACCTATATGGGTTTGAACACACATCCCTAAGAGGTCTGTACCCTCTTCACCCTGGGTGCCCCCTTTCCACTGTGGATCTGAGCTCCCCTGGCCCTTCCTGGGGCCTGAGTCGCCTTCAGGTCCAAGCCCTTCTTGCCCCCACCTCTGTCACAGGTCTGACCCCCCTCAGAAGGGTCTGAGTCCACTGAACTGAGCCTAGATGTGGGTCCAAGCTTCTCCCTCCATCTGTGAATCTTGGGCTCCAACTTCCCCATCCCAGGACTGAGCCTTTCTTGGCCCTGTGGGTTTGAACCCCTATGTGCAGCTGGGACGCTGGCCCCAGTAGGCTTTCAGCTCCAGTGTGGGCATCACATTTAGGGACCAACAGTGCCCCATGGGGACATCAAAACCCCCCACTCCGTGACTGTGCATCACCCTTTTGGCATTTCATAACTGTGGTGCTGCTCCAGGCAAGGTGTTTCCTAGCCCAGGCAGTCATGACCAAGATGAGGGTGGCAGAGAGGAAGGCCAGGGAGGGCATTGGGAGCAGTGCCCTGAGCTGAGCTGAGGTCTCCATATCTGCCAGGTGGGGAGGATATTACATGGGAGCTGCATAGCAAGGACAGGATTAAGGACAGGTTCATCACCAGCATGGAACACAGTGACCTTGCTTTCCAGTGCCCTGCTGTGGCCAAAGGCACCTGCTGGGAGCAGTTTTTCTTCCCCCCTTGCAGTTCACATCCAGACATCCCGGGCTCTCATGGTCATTTCTCTCCTCCTGGGCTTCTTTGGCATCATCGTGAGCGTTGTGGGCATGAAATGCACTAAAGTTGGGGAGGAGGATCCTGTCACCAAGAGCCGCATAGCTGTTGCTGGAGGTGTCCTCTTCATTCTCTCTGGTAAGGCAGCTCTAGCCTTCGCATACCAGTGGTGCAGGAATCTTCAAACACCTTTCAACACTGATGGAGGAAGGGGAGCAGTCCGGTGAGGGCTGGATGTCACTGACAGTCAGCATTTGATATCTAGTGGGACAGCTAGACAACCCTCTTACTGTGGGGGCTTGGACTCGGTGACCTTTAAAGGTCCCTTCCAACCCAAAACATTCTGTGATTCCATGATTCTGTACCCAGGTCTGTGCACACTGGCTGCTGTGTCGTTGTATGCAGCACAGGTGACCTATGAGTTCTTCAGAGAGAGCACCATCCCCATCAACGCTAGGTAAGAGCCTGGCTCAGGGGGTGCCCTTCTTCTGAATCCTGTCTTGTCCCTGCACTTCCCACTGGACCTTCCCTTGCTGGTTTTGGTAAGGCACAGGGTTGTGGGCCAGTGTGTCCCACAGGTGGGATCTCTACCAGCTCTCACTGCCACCTTGCAGAAGATGTCCCTGATGCTAAAGCTTTAGTTGTTACCAGATCAGACAGGGTAGTGGTGCACATGTGAAATTTCAGCCCAGGGAAGGATTAAAGGATGGGGAAACATGGGAGCTGGATACAGCCAACAGGAAAGATGGGAATGGAGAGGGAAGAACGACAATCTGCCTTGGCACCATTGGTTGCCTCATCAGGGCTTCGAGCATCCTATTGCCCATCTCAGTTTGCACCTCTGCCTCTCTACCTCTCCCTGATGCTCCCTCGCTCCTTTCACCACAGGTATGAATTCGGCTCTGCTCTCTTCGTGGGCTGGGGGGCCGCCAGCCTCTCCATGCTGGGCGGGTCCCTCCTGTGCTGCTCCTGCCCTGCCAAGGAGCGCCGAGGACAGCAGTACCATCGGCAGTCACAGCCCTCTGCAGCCCGGGAGTATGTCTGAGCCCTAACCTTGCCCAGTGCCTCTCTCCCCTCCCAAAAACGGGCAAGGCCCTGTGCTCCCACCCTGCCTGGACCCTGAATGCTCCATGAGACCTTTCTCCTCCTTATCTTCCAGGTTTCAGCACCATTTTCAGTGCCAGCCTCTAAAACAGAGGTTTTAAGTGTCACACCTGCCATATCCGTCATTGCCATGTTCCCCTCAGCTGGGTGGGGTGGCACCTCCAGCCCCCACATGTGGCCAGGCCATGTCTGTCTGTCACAGGGATGCTGTGGGGGCGATGCAGGGAGGCTGATTGCTGTGCCACAGGGCACAGAGCCAATCCCACGGGGGCATGCTGCACAGAAGGGCTTTGTGCCATGACCACCCCTCTCCCACATCCTGTTTTCAGGAGCAAGTGGGGAGCAAAGCCAGTGCTTGGTTTTCCTGGGCTAAGGTTTTCACTTCTAACAGCACCAGCCCAACTCAGGGCTCAAGCCCCACGCCCTGCTCTTGGCAGAGGGATGCTTTCAGGGTGCAGTATTCCCCAGCCTCATTGCTACCAAAAAGCAGCATTTAAAAAATTATTATTAATTATTATTGATTCCTGCCTGGAGGCCAGTTGCTCCAGCTGAGCTCTGCCAGTCCAAACCTGCCTTGTGCTTGTTCCTGTCCAGAACTAGGCTGTGCCTTATTAAACAAGAATAAATGGGTTTGGGCAAATTAAAGCAGCAAAAAGGGACTCTGAACACAAAGGATTTGTTTTTATTTTTGGTGCCCAACACAACTATTTTGAGTGGCAGATGGACAGAGCCCGGAATTTTGGTGCCTCCCTGCTGGGTCCAAATCCCTCTTCCCCGCCAGGATCTCTTAGAGTGGACAGTGAAAGCTCCAAACCTACTAATTGCCCCCACCTATTTGTACCTCTGTTCTACTGCTACTAATTGTTTTGCAACTGCCAAAGCTCTAATTTCATCTGTAAATCCCCCAAATACCCTGTACCTCCAGCCCTACTGAAGGTGTTGCGCCAGCCAACCCACCGGGAAGGACTCTGAAAATTATCCAAACAGCTTGATTATCTATTTTTAATTATTTTATTTTAAAACCTAAATATGAAGAGAGAGCTGATTTTTTAAATTTTATTTTGCTCGATTTTCTTTTGTTTTCCTCAATTTTATTTTATTTTGCTTTATTTTATTTTACTTTATTTTATTTTCTAATACTATGTTTTATTTTGCTCTGTTTTATTTTACTCTGTTTTTCTCCATTTTATTTTCTTTCCCTCTATTTTATTTCTTTTCCCTCTATCTGGTGTTATGCCCATACCCTGGTCTGGGTGCCTGGCTGTGCTGGAGGTGAAGCAATGCTATTTTTTCCCCAGGGGAGTGATTTCTCCCTGTCTCCCTGGCATTAATTTCCTGTTTCTCTTTTAAATTGCAGTCCCACTGTAAAACTGTGTCCTGCACCCCTCAGGGGAGAGCAGTGCTTGTAGGCTGGCATCAGCCATCAGGCATTGATGGGGTTCCCCTTGAAAAACACCCTTGAAAAGCCAGTGCAGTGGGGAGCACCTTGTGCTTTAAAACAAACAAACAGACAAAACAACCACCCAAAACCGACCAAAAAGGCCTTTTTATATTTCAGTGTAAAGAATGCTTTTATTCTATTAATATGAATTCCATTAACTTTTCTATGGGATGCATGACCTTGGAAATGGGACAAGTGGGGATTTTTAAATGCTTTGTTTGTTTGTTTCTGTTTGTACTAAAAATTGTGACTTGGTGGTATTAAAATATATTCAATCATAGGCATCTTTCTGCAACTGTCTCTTTGATCTCCCCTCATTCCCCATCTGGTCCAGTCCCAGCCAGTGACTCCAGTGCTGGGTCAAAGCTACTTCTGCAGTGTGGCAGGAGCTTCTCCCCCATCCTCAACAGTTCTTGCCCTCCTGGCTAAATATCTTGAGTCTTTTGCCACATGTTGCTCTCAGAGGTGGGGATGTGGCCTTATACATTTCTTAATTTAAGGTTAAATCCCTGGGAATCCAGTCTGGCTGCTACACAAGTCTCTTCTCAAGGCTGAAATGCCATCAGCATCTTCCACTTAGGGACCCTCATAGCTGAAGTCTCCCTCTTTTCTGTCATTTCCCGTGAATTCAGAGCTGACTTGTACCTAATAAGGTACTTTGCTAATTTAAACTGATTTTTGCTCCCCTGTGCAGGTTCATGACCCCTGCTGTGCACCTTTTTCTTCAGAGATCATGTTTTCCATCCAGGTTTTTGCATGGCTGCTGTGTTGTCTTAGCATCCTCGTCCTGCTCCCTGTACCTCGTCCACAAATACATCCCATCCCACCTCAAACCCTGGGATTTGCTGTCCTTGGTGGTTACTGTGACATCTCCAAGAGTCACCTGAGGGCTCCCTGGGGATGGACACCCAGGCTGGAAGCACATCAAAGAGTGGGTCTGCCTTTGTTCACAGCACAGGCAGGCTATAACAGTTCCCCCCTTCCAACACACATCTTTTGGTCATTAAACCAGTTTGATGAGCAGTATTGAGGTTTCTGGTCATACTTCTTGCTTTCAGCCAAACCCCTGGGAAATAATAGTCATTTTTAAGGGCAGAAATGAGAGAAAAGGGAAAATGACCCCCACTGAAAGGCATGCAGAGGGGCTTTCCTCACACCTCTGGGAAATGGCTGTTGGAATTTGGTGGTGTTTTTAATAATTCTTATTCACTGTCCTGCCCCAACAGCATCTACCGAGTCCTCTCTAGTTCTCTGAGACAATCCCATCAAAGAAAACATCTTTCTTTTTTTCCCTTCCAGCCACAGCAAGTTTTTTAATACAATATTTGCTAAACTTCAAGGTTTGGGTCTTGTGATCACTTTTTTAACACATGGTTTTGACAAACCTCATGGTACCCATGATCTGATTTTCACTGTCATTAACCTGGGAAAGGAGCTTAATCATTTAACTACTGCTAGTTTAGTCCCTCTACCTCCATCTTTTCAGCCCCAAAAAGGTTTCAGTTGGAGATTGACAAGGCAGATTAGTTTGATATATCATAAACTGAGTGTTTAGATGAGCAGAAAATATAAATAAACCTATTTTAGAAGTGTTGCCAAGACCATGGAGGTACAGTTTTGTATCACTTGGGGTCACACATGTCACAGATTTAATGTGTCACAGATGTCCAAGAACCATAAATTCCTGAGCTGTAAAGGTTGGAAAATTAAGGTTCACAAACCCTTCTGAACTAATAACTTTTGGCCCTAATTCACTGCTACATGCCAAAGCATTGGACCTGCTATGTGCCAGAATTCTGGGAAAATAGGATAACTCAAAGCCCCAGGAATCTCACACATCAGGCACCTGGGGGTCTCTGCAGGGCTGAAGCTCAAGGATTTGCCAAGATTGGTGCTCTGCCAAAATACCCACAGCAAAATGCTGCAGAGGATTATCTAGAGGGGGGGAAAAAAACCACAACAAAAACCAAACCCACCCTAAAAACCCAAGTGCATTTAACTATGATTCACAAAGTGGAAATATGAATGTTTTCCATGGGTCTGAGAGATGAGGGTGAGTGATGGCAGAGCCACGAGGCACGGCTGAGCCCAGGGATGCTCAGAGGATGCTGTAACACAGATCCCATTTAATCCCCAAACAGTAGGGGATTAGGGAACAAACCTGAAGTTTTTAGGGCAGCTTCAAGTGCCAGACAGCTGGGGTGCTGCCACCCAGAGTCACAGGCACCTCCTTGGGGGTTGACCAGACATGGTATCTGAGCCATCACCACTGCAGTGGTCTTCACTTGTTTTCTGCTTAATGGAGAAAAAAAGAAAGGTCTTAATTACCAGCCAAAGAGGCTCATTATCACCCTGGCATTCCAGCTTCTTTCTTTGGCCCCTTCCAACCCTCTGACTCTCATTCCTCTCTTGGATCTTAGGCCACTCCAGTGCCTTAGGCCACTCATTCTTAGGCAGTAATTGAAAGGTCTAATTAAAAAACAGGGGGTATTTGTCCAGGACACAGAGTCCCCCACCTGGGGAGAGTTCCCAGCAGGTTTCCACCGGTTTCCCCATGTGACATTTTTGGGGAGGCTCCATTCCCAGCCTATGACTGCTCTAACTGCAGGGATGCCCATCATGTCTCAGAGCACAAAGCCCAGCCGATGTACCTTGGACAAACCTTAAATAGCCCAGTGCGGGCTGCAGCCGGTGCTGTGTATCCCTGACTCCATTAGATGAGTCAGGATCCAATCCCATCAGCACTTAAAAACCTTCCAGACCTACATACCTATCCCAAATCATCAGCAACAAAGAGATTCTGCCGTCATCCCACTGCAACAAGGATGAGCCTGCGGTGAAGGTAATGCTCCCCTATGAACCCCTTTTACTATCAACAAAGAGCTGATTTTTCCCAGCATTAAGAATTTCTTTCTCTTCCTTTTTTTTCTTGCTCATATAACTGAAGTGGCTGAACAGATTTTCTTCAAAGGCTCCAAAACAGCTGGGGTCTAGCAGAAACAAATAAGATTCTGGAGAGTTAGCTCAGAAGGGAGCCTGGGGAATTTAAAAAAATTATTGTAAATTGGGGTCTAAGAGACTGCCCACTTGGAATGAAGCTCATGGAAGTGCTCAGAGATGATGGGAGAGTGATGCCTCTACTCCCAGTGACATCCCAAGAGGGGATGTGGGGGGAGATGGAGCACATTGGGTGTGAGTACCACGACCCTCCTTCCCACCTCTGCCCCACAGGGACCCTGTGCCATGCCAGGGTGGGCAGCCTCTGGCTGGAGGTGCCAAACCTGGTGATGATGAAGAGTTACCATCTCATGGTAATTAACTCACGTAGCTTAGAAACTCATGTGGTTTTGCTGATTAACACGTTTGTATGGACCCCTGTCCAAAGGTCTGTTGCAGTGGTTGCAACTTCAGGCAGTAAAATATTTGGCATTTTGGGTTGCAAAACACAACAAAGTGGGATTCCTGCCCAGGGTTTGCAGGCACCATGTCCCCTGCTCATACCTTGGGCAGAACATCCCTCTCTGAAGAGTCCCTTCATCTGGGGATAAAAAACATCCATCTAGGATGGAAAACAAATGGTCCCATCCCTTCTGCTCTGCGGAAACCCTTGGCAGCTCCTCAGGGCACCTATATCATGCCCCAGCAGCCTTTGTCCCCCTTGGAATGGGAGATACATCTTTGGGCTTGTGCTTAAGATTAGGACACCTCCATGGGACACTTGCTTGTACTCCAACCTGGATGTTCAACACCTCATAGCTTTTCTTGGAGTAAAAAACAAAAGCAAGAAAAGGCAGAGGATGTACCCACCAAGTCATATGGCAGGGATGGAGGTCTCTAGAGGTTCTCTGGAGACATGTGCTTAGGTCACAGGTTTTTGTAGCAGCAGTTATTTGACAGTGGTTTCCAGCAGCTCTTGATTCCCAAAGGGCAAGTACTGATGGTTGGCATCTTCTATTTGCAAGAGAGGGAAGCAGTGTGGGAATGTCTCCACTACAAAATTACTGTGTGTCTAAAAGCTCTCTTTACACGTAAACCTGGTGGCCCAACCTTAGCTGAGGATGTCAGATCATTTTGACAGCAGTGAGCACCATGAGACAGGGCCCAGATGATTCCTAGGGATCCAGAGGATGCCTGGCCTTGGTGGCACTTTTTACTTGGAAGACTGGGTGCCTGGAAATAGCCAGAGCAGAGATGGTGAACATCTCTGTGCCTCTTGCAGGTCACCCCATGAGTGCAGCCCTGCAGGTGACAGCATTTGGGCTCGCTCTTCTCTCAACACTCTTCCTGCTCCTGGCCACATGCACGGACTGCTGGATGGTCAATGCTGATGACAGCTTGGAGGTGAGCAGAGAAATCACATGGAAGGTGAGCAGAGTGGCCACCTTTAAGATGAGCAGAGCAATCATCATCCTCAAGGTGAGCAGCTGAGAGCAAGGTAGGTGCCTTGCCATCCATGAGGTTGCACCATGTCTCCACAGGCTTGGAAAAGGGACACGGTGGGACAAACCCACTGCTTTTTGAGTTGAAGGATTAGAGGATTATAGAGATAGAGAGATGGAGTAGGAGAAAATGAAGAGCAGCTA
Organism: Rhipidura dahli; assembly: GCA_013399225.1. Taxonomy (NCBI): domain Eukaryota; kingdom Metazoa; phylum Chordata; class Aves; order Passeriformes; family Rhipiduridae; genus Rhipidura; species Rhipidura dahli. Next base: position 167,119 of record VXAC01007919.1, read on the forward strand.
TGGGCAGGGAGTCACTGGGACATGTCCAGGTGTACTGATGGGAGCCTGAAATCTGCCCTGCTGGTCTGGGAGATCCATGGGAAGCTGGGGAGAGTCTGGTGGTTTTTGCATGAGTGCCTTTCTCCTGCTTCCAGGTAAGTCACAAATGCCGGGGCCTTTGGAGGGAGTGTGTCACCAACATGCAGGATGGGGTCAGGACCTGTGACCAATATGACTCCATTCTGGCTGACCACCCAGGTGAGCTGACCTAGCCTGGAGGCATTTGTTAAGTTCACAGCTCAAAGTCTTCTTGAAAGGGAAGAGGGAAAGTGATTTTCATTGCACCAAGCTGCCCTTTGCCAGTCAGCCACACCAGCCTAAGGCTGCTCTTGGTCTCCTGCCCCAATAGCCTGGCCTGGGCAGCAACTCAGGGTTCAGTCAGACCTGCCATGGGGTCATCAGGCAGGAAAGAGGCCGTGAAGCTGTGCCACCTCACAACAAACATGTTCTGGAATGTAGAACCAAGGATTTGCAACCCACCATGCTGCAGGCAGAGCAAGGACCATTCCCACTGGCCAAGAACTCATGCCCACAGCTCAGGGACAGTCACATCAGGGTAGGAACATTTCTTCTGGCCTGCACAGGGCATATCAAGCCCTGCAGAGAGAACCCTTGTGTTGGGCCATGACAGGGAACACCACAGATTCAGGCAGTGGAGAAGGAAAATTGTCAGTATGGACTAAGGGAGGCTGCAACCTTGCTCTGGGGAGGAGGGACCTTTGCATGGCACAGTCCCATCACAGCTGGTGATGTGATCCATGCCAGTTCTTGTTTTTCACTGGTATATTGACATTTGCTGTTCAAAACACCTGCTACACAACTTGAAGGAAGAAACAGTGTGGACAGCATTGTCTTCTGCTCAAGAATGTCTTGAGCAGGTGACCACATACCAGATGCTGATGGGTATACCCTGAGTTGTTTCGCTTCTTGAGCTGGTCTAATCATGGGTTTCAGTCTTTATTAAGTTTCTGATGAGCTTGTTGAGTACCTTCCCTTGGCCCATGGCAGGATTGGTGGGTTCCAATGTGATGGCCACTGGTGAGCTGGGTGACTCTAACAGGGACATGGGCAGAAATCTGGAGTGGAAAGACCTGTTCCTCTGATTATTCCTTATTCCCTTTTCTGGTTGTTTTTAACTTCCCTGATCAGTGAAGATCGTGGTGACACGGACCCTGATGATCACGGCGGATCTCCTGGCTGGCATGGCTTTGGCTGCACTGGTCCTTGGGCTTGACTGCATCATGTTCCTCAAGGAAGATCCTTGTGTCAAACTGAAGATGTGCTATGGAGCTGGAGTCATACTCGGCGCGGGGAGTGCGTGGCTGGGAGAGCTTGGGAGCAGATAGACCTCATGCCCCCAGGGAGCTGGGGAGCATGCTGGGAGCTAGCAGCACCTCCTCAGCAAGGCTTGGGGAGCATGGGGGGTTATATGGTTGTTTTTAACAAGCCCCATTCCTCCTAGGCATCCTGGGGCTCATAGGCTCCGTGTGGTATGCGGTGGACGTCTACCTGGAGAGGGCCATGCTGGTGTCACACAATATATTCCTGGGAGTCCACTACGACTTTGGGTGGTCATGCTGGCTTGGGATGGCTGGCTCCACTGGCTGCTTTGTGGCATCTGTCCTGCTGACCTGCTGCCTCTATGCCTGCACAGGTCAGTCTGTCTCATTCCACCCCATCCTGTCTCAAGTAGCTTTTTGCCCTGCAGGAATATGGGGTGAAGGACCAACTCAGGAGCCACAGGGGCTTCTTGCAGGGTCCAGCCTAAACAAGGGGAACCCCTTTGTGCTTGGCCTGTGTCCCTTGGCTGGGGAGGCTACACAAGGCAGAACAGGGCTGAGTGAGCAGCCCCATAAACCCTTATGGTTAGGGTTGGGGTTATGGTTGGGGTTNGTGCAGGGGTCCATCCACATCTGTGGACCTCTGGGTCCTGGTGAAGGCATGCTGATATTTACTCAAAGCAGTAGCTATGCTGCATCTGAATCCCTGACATCAGCCAAAGCCTGAGCCAGTGGCTGCAGCCATGTGCTGGTTGAAATCCAGCCCTACCACCAGGGACATTGGGCAGGTGATGCCTCCCCAGATGTCCTCTCCAATCCTTATGCCTGAACCCATGGGGTGTAAGTTAACCCTGCTGGCTGTCTGGGTGCACTTCTCCTGCCGTGTCCCTGTGCTGTGGCAGCCCCAAGTCACCCTGCAACTGCCAGCCATGACACAACCCCAACTCTTTCCTGGCAGCCCCCAGCAGCTGCTGTCAACCCCAGAGGCATCCCCAGCCCCAGGGCCGATCAGCCACCAGCAAGATGTATGCCATGGATTCCCGTGTGTGAAGGCCAGCAGGACCTCCTGCACCCAGCCCCAGTACAGGACACTGTCTCTGCCAGTCCAACCCCATTAAAGCACTAGCACCTGTACTGAGACGTTTCTGCAGCTGCTTCCAAGCTCTGATGCAGCCAGATGGCTGCTAAAAGTGAGGGTACTGCAGCAGTCAGCCAGGGAAGGGTATTTTTCCCACTTCCAGCCAGGTTTCACGAAAATAAATTCTGGAAAAGTGTTGCTTTAAGAAAAGACGCCCCTGTTCCCCCGGGGACACTCAGGAAACTTGTCAGGACACTGAGGGCAGAGTAGCTCCTCTCATATTGCTCAGCCCATGCTTTGGAGGAATTCAGTGGGAAGTCTTTTCTGCACGGAGCAGCACTGACTCCATGTGGCTGGTATCCTGGTTCCTCCCACACCAGTCCCACTGGAAACCTTCCCTGGGCTCAGACACAGGGTAGCACAAGGTTTGTGCTCAAAAACTGGGTAAAACCGGGAATCTGCAACAGTTATCAATGTTTTCATGGGGGATCATCAAGGAACACCAAAGCCATGCACACCAGACACAAGGAGGAGAGTCAGTCTCAAGTCTGATGGTCTACCTGCAGAGTGGGGTTTTTAAGTTCCCACGAAACAGGAATTCTGTTTTCCAAGTGAATTATTGTATTTCTATACTTGTAAACCATTATGAAAACAAACCAGAGCCTGAACCACCACCAACTCAATTCTCACCACCCTCAATTACTGAATGCTGATTTTGGCCTCATTCCCTTACTTCTCACCCCAAGCTCAGCACACAGGCACAGAGCAAAGCCTGGAGCACTGAGACTGTTGGGACACCTGGGGTGGTTGGGATACTGGAGCCTACAGGAAAATAGATTAAGAGCACAAAGCTCACTAGTATGTAGAAAGGTCCCAAAAGCTGCCATTGGACAGCTACCCACTCCTGCAGGTGCTCTGCCGTGGTTCTAATGGGTGTTGTCAGAGCTTGGACTGAGACAAGGATGAGCCCCATGCTGAGGAAGCAGCCCCCAGTCACCAGGTTCTCACCATGGCACTGGGGTGCAGCCAGAGCCAGTTTTGGCATTAGGCACAGCTCTGGCTCTGTGCTTCTGCACCCCTGGGTGAACAGCTGTCTCTGCAGTGCACTCACAAGCAACTGTGCTACAGCACAGCCCCAATGACAATTTTGGAATCTAGAACCTGGCACAGGTTGCCCAGAGAAGCTGGGGCTGCCCCATCCCTCAAAGTCTTCAAGGCCAGCTTGGACCAGGCTTGGAGCAAGTAGGTCAAGTGGAAGGCGTTCCTGTCCCACTGACAGGGTAGAGGATGAGCTGAGCTTTAAGGTTCCTCCAACCCAAACCAATGTGGGATTCTCCCATTTGGGGGAGGGTTCCCCCTATTTTTGTTTTAAGGGCCCTCACGGCACCTCAGTTCTCCAAGTGCTGTATTCCAGCAAGGACACAGCCAAGCTGCTCCAGCAAACAGCTCTTGGAAACACCGCGCTAGCACTGGGCACTCCCATCCCTCTGTGCCCACCCCTCCTCCAGTGGGACTCCCCTGCATCTTCATTGGTATTTCTGATTTCATTTTCTTGTTTTACCCCACCAGCCTGTATTGCCTAAAGAGTAAAGCACTCATTTTTTTTCTCAAATCTTTTATGAATATTTAACTTAAAACCCTTCCACGCCAAAGTGGGTTTAAAACACTCAAGCACACATGGTAACTCTTTAAGACCTTTATTAACAGATGCTTGCAGTTTGACTTGAAAAAATCAGGCGTATATTTCATACAAATTAAAAATGAGGTTCTTAAAAATCTCAACTTGACCAGATATGAAACAATTTACAAACTTTTAAAGGTATATTGAGAAAAAACAGGCTTTTAAAAAACGTGTTTATCATTTCCAAAAAGAGAATTCTTTAGGTAAAAATAATAAAAACCCCATGCTGCATAGATAATGCAGATAGTTCTAGTAATCTGGTCAACAGCAAAAAGCAAGCACTTAAGGTCTTCAGTTCCAATTCTTTTGTTCATTTCTTATTGCTGGAATTTCATTTTCTTCTTCATTTCTTAAAGTCTTTTCTTTGATGACTAAACTGAAAAAGAGGAAAAAAAAAAGGCTCATAAGACAAGTGACAGAGGGTTACAGGGGTGCTTTGTGTACCAAGACTCACCTGCAACTCAAAAATTCACCCTAAGCTGTCTGTCACATGCTTACAGGACAACCCTCACCAGCTACTGCTCCTTGTCAGACCCCTCTTTCCACCCCCACCACCTTCCCACAGGACCAATGGCAATGACTCCAGAGAGAGCAGTCAGTTAACTTAAACCCAGAGGGATCCCTCTGGTCATGGGGAGGGCTGCTTCCACCAGGCTCCGCCAACATTCAGCCACTGCCCAGAGCACAGAAACTAAACCCGATATTCTCCAATGCTCCCAGCAAGAGGAACCAAGGTGCCATTGTGGTATCCTTTTGAAGCCCATGATCTAAGAATTCATCCAGGAGGTGTTGACCACCAAGATGAATACCAGGATACGACAAATGTTCACAAGTGCACAGAGATCACTGCATAAAGCCTGGACAGGGACTAAATGATCCATCTGCAAGTGGAACACGAAGCACCTGAGGCTGTGCAGATCAAGTTCCCAAGCTCCCACAGTTGGGAGAGCCTGCAGCTGCTGCCAACACCAGGCTGTTCTCCCAGCCCGACTCCTGTGGCCCCTGTCCATCCCATCAATGTGACCACTCAGTCTGCTCCAACTACAGCCTAAATTCCTCTTCCACTTTTTCCTGCCCTCTGGGAGCAAGTGACAAAAGGAATGGGATATACACACAGAAATGCAGAACCAGTAGAGTCCTGGCAATGAAAACATTCCCAAATTAGTAGACCTGTCCCTCAGGAATCAGCACCAAACAAGCCCCAATCACAGTACGGTTCCCTTGCAACTAACCCAGCCTTTGACCCCTGCCCTTCACACAACCCTCCCGAGTCCAAGCCTCAGCACTGCAACCACAGCTCCCACACGCTCTGACAAAAGCACTGTTTCTACCAGTTTTTCCAGCATTTTGATTAGATAAAAAGCTGCTCCTGAGACACTCCTGCTAAATTCCTCATCAACTTTGTAGAAATGAATGCCAAGGTCTCAATGCCATCCACCTCCCTGAAGGGACTCAGCTCAGGCACTGATGTAGTTTGGTAAATCCCAGCACATGCTTCTCCCTGACTACTTTGAAGTCTTTACACCTGCGCTGCTTGAATTTCTAGGTGAACAGAGACTGCTGTAAGCCTGAACTACTGAACAAAGCCAAGATTTAATTGTAACAGTATTCCATCAATGACAATTAAAGCTTGTAAGTCCTCCCAATTAGTCGGCACTGACACAACAAAGCCTCGCAGTTCAGTTTACTAGTCTGCAGGCACACTCATAGATCAGTTATAGCACGCACAATCAAGAAGTGTCCAAACCTTTTATACCACTAATTAAAAGAAAGCATCAGTAGAAAAAGTCAGTCAGCCAACAGGCATCCCCAGGCCCCTGGTCACGCACCCGGATGATGGTAGAGATGTTAAGCCGGTATTTACTCAGCCCCGCCCTGCTCAGCCTCGGGAGCGGACGTGTTCTCAGCTGGTGGTTCGGCTGTCTTCGTCTCTTTGCCATCTTGTGGTTTAGGGTTCTCTGGGCGTCTGCGTCGGTAGTTGAAGTTACGGCGATACCGACGTTGAGGTGGCTGCTGACTTTGGGTTTCATCCCCTTGGTTCTCTTTATCTTCTTCATTCCCATCCTCTCTAGGCTGTCTTTGACGAGGAGGACCCCTGAAAGTCAAGCTAAGCTTTAACCATGCAGCACCTGAGCATCGCCACGTCCTGGCTCAGTTGCTGAACAAGGCTAAAACCAGCAGCTTGATCTGCAGCATACCTGCGAAATCTTGGTCTGTAACCCCGGTACATGTTTTGCCTGACTGGTCTGCCATCTCCTGCACCCTGGTTGTCAGCACCCTGCAAGACATCAGGCCACACACCCCCTCAGCCCCAAGCAGAAGTGTGCTAACACCACAGCTTGTCATGCTGTGAGGAAGGAGCTGGAAGGTTGTCAGCTCAGTCAAGGTGGACAGCAGTTCTAGGGAACAGGTGTGCACACACGGGAGAATCCTCCAGGTAATCATATCAATTTAAACACTCTGGGTTTTCGAAGCTGTAACATGAAGACCTTCAGCTACTTTATTTCATGTTACTGCCAAACCTTACCAAAATCATCTGGAGTACCTACAAGAAGTATCAAAAGGTGCATCTCATCACCCTGCTCCAAAGCAACCAAGCCTGTTTAGCATCATATGTCATGCAAATGTTACCTCCACTATCTCTCCCTGCACGGGAGGGTTGGTATATTGTGGACGACGCCCGTAGGGCCTACGCATATAGTAAGGTGGGTACCGCCGCCTGCGATAGGGACGGCGTTGCTGGGCTTGACCTTCTGGTATGTTCTCTGCTCCTTCATTTTTTTCCCCACTCTCACTGTTCTGGTAGTTTTGCTGGTAGTTGCGTGGAGGACCCCTACGACGTGGATATCGTCTGTAATGGTTACGATCTGCTGCGTATTTACTGCCCTGCACTGGAACTCCACCAGGTCCTGTAACGTTGGCTGCCTCCGCGCCCTAAAGAGTGGACATAGCATTAGAGAAACAGTCACCATCCCACCAGCTACAGCATAACAGTCTAGTACTGAGCAATGATTTACATCCACATTGTGAAGCAATGAAAAACCATTCAGCTCCTTGGATGTCATCAGGCATAGACTCAAACCACAGGCACCACACCAAAGCCTGCAATCTGAGTTTTCCATGTGCACTCTTGACACCCGAGAGATGTGTTTACCTTTTCTCCCTCAACCACATCAAACTCCACGGTCTCTCCATCTCCTACGCTGCGGAGGTACTTCCTGGGGTTATTCTTCTTTATGGCAGTCTAACAACACAACAGTGCAGGCACAGCATAAGAATACAAAGGAAGATTTTTTTTTTTTAAATTACTAGATACTCAAATTCTTTATCTTAGGAGAAAGACCTGTACTCCTGAAAAAGCAATGGAAATATTTGGGAAAATCCAGGAAGTCATAACACGTACCTGTATTAAGCTCTGGACTATTTGAAATGTGCAACAGCTTTACCATTAACTGGAAGCACCTGTCACCATGCTATCTGCTGGCTAAAAAGGCAGTTTGAAAACAAAGAGTAAAACTCCCACACCACACACTGGCTATAGGATTCCTAATCAGAGTTTAAGATTCAACGTCAGTATGATTATACATTCCTCTGAAGTATATAAACCAATATATCAGCCTTTCCAATCACCCTCTTGGATTTTCAGCCCTCCATTATTTCCCACACCACCACAGGACCCAGCAGCTTCTGCATTCCACACTCCGTAAATGTAACAATGGCCAGGTATCAAGAGATTTCCTCCTCCGAGACTTCCAACACCATAGTTTCTACCACAGGACTAATCAATTAACCCTAAATCTGTAAATCTATACCAGCTGTGTACTGCACACCAAGGATTGACCTTTCACAGGTGTCACCACCAGACAATCCTCTGTATCAGTCACTTGTCAAACAACATTACTAGAACAGACTCAGTTTTTGATGCTCTGCAGTACTGGATGACATCTTCCACAGACAAGTTAATATGCAATACACACCGTGCTCAACCATGTTCTGCTTATCAAACACTTTAACTGAACAGCAATACAAGTGTAACAACATAACAAAAATACTTGCCACACAATTTGGTTAATTTTTTTCCCCCAAATGGAACAAAATCAATGGAAAAACATGCCCACAAGTCTCAGTCTAAGCAACAGTAACTTTAGGGAAAGCCTTATTACCACAGCAGCCAGTTCAACAGCTTTTTATGACGCCTGAGCTATGTAACAGGGATGGAGAAAAGCATACACTGCTAGATCTTCTCAAACAACCTGATTTATTTCAGATTAGAGCCCTCTAACTGTTATATTGTAAAAAATACTACTACACTAAACCAAATCATTACCAAACTGTTATTTCAGAAACACAGACAGCAGCTACATGACAAGTCCTCTAACACAACCAGTAAGTCAAGGTCACTTACAGGTGACCCTACTTGCCAATCGGGTCTGAAAGCTTCCCCTCAGGGTATGCATAGCCTCTCACAAACCAGGTGCCTCTAATAGCTGGTAATTTAGACAAAGAACAAGCAAGAGGCTGAGAGATGATAAACGCTTTCCAGGCACTGCTTTTCCCTTCCTTTGTGTTAACATCAGCAGCATATCCCTAACTTGAGGCAAAAGAATGACCCACAGACTCCTAAATGCCAGAGGTAAACCAGGCTCCACTAAGAATTCTTTGTGGGCTGCTTGCTGCTAAGATCCTGAGCCAGAAAGAGCAAAAAGCAAATTGCTTATCACAGCCTTGCAATTTAGCCAAAGAACTAAACTAAGGCAAGCCCGCTCCGTGAAGTAATATACAGGTGTGGTGTGCAGTCTTGGGCTATTTTCCAGAGGTTTACCTGTTTGCCATACATTATGTCTAAGGATACATATCAGTCAAATTGAAAAACCCTTATTTAAATGTTTGTAGACTTTTACTGAAAGCCTAGAGCAATAAAATCTGTAATTTTGCCTAGGAAAAAAAAAAGCTTCACTGGCACTTCATCCCTATTATAGCTCAAATAATTTCTCTCCCTGCTGCAAGCTTTTCATTTATTTACAGATGCTTACTTAACCACTGTATGAATCCACCAGATGACTGGACTCCAAGCAGTTATCCCCAAGCCCATGCTGGCAGCCAGTGCAGTTCTCATCACTGTACACCATCAGCCCACTCAGCCCTCTGTACATCATGTGGACGCGCAAAACCATGAAGTGCAAGCAGGCTCTACTTGTAATGCAACCAAGAATCAGTTTGTGTTCAAGTAACAGTGAAAATGCAAGACTTCCACAACTTCAGTCCTACTTAAATGGCTCAGGCACAGTCCATTTCTGAGAGGGAATATGTTCAGTTTCAAAGAAACCTTACCTGATGGACAAACACATCTTCCTTGGTGTCATTCCTGCAAGACAACAAGAAATTGAAATTTGTGAATAAAATGCACAGTAAATTAAAAATTCAGTTGTCTGGTACAGAGCCAAAATGCAGATCTATCATAACAGGCTTTGAGCATCAGCCTTACTTATCAACCTGCTCTCAGCTAATTCCTATCACTTTACTGCGTGTAGTAAAGAGATCAGCAGGAAGCTTGCACAAACTGCTCCTCACTCCTGCACACCTCTCTATCCTCCACGTCCCATCAGCGCAGATGTTTGAGCACCCGACAATGACCACTCACTCCTTCCCAGCGGTGCTCTGTGGGAGACTGGCTACTGCAGCTTTTGGAAGCAGCTCTTCCTTTGCCACTGGAGCCTCACTTACATTCCCTCAGCCTCAAAGTTTCTCTCATCTGAGGAACAGCAACACCAGCTGCCTGTGAAGGCAGCATTGTCGGTCAAGCCTCAGTCTCCCCTCTCAAGAAACAGAAAACAGCTCAGGTCTGTATCTACAGGGACCCATGAGCACCCATCCATCAGCATGACCCTAGCACAGCTTCTGCAACTGCCACGAGCCTGAACAACCACAGCTCAGTACCAGCTTCAGTCAGAATTTTCTATTCTGCTCTGAAGAGTTAAAACAGAGACACCCTTGCACTGGTTAGAGCTGCACAAGCTATCTCCTGACTCCTGAAGCATGGACATCCCAGATCCCATCACACCAACCCACCCTCACTGTGCTCTTAGTTTCATCACTACATGGAACAGTTTGAATCAACAGGAAAGTGGCTTTTATTTCCTAGAATGGCTGGTTAAAGACATAAGTCAGCTCATGTGAAAACATGCTCCAAACTGGAGTGCTCATAGCTAGCGGCAACAGAATACTTGGGTTGGTTTTTAGTAAGATAAAGCCAGGTGCTCCTCATCCCTGGCTTTAAAAAGAGAGAATTGACAATTAAACATTTTCCAGAAACCTATCCAAGCTACAGCTACTCTGTCAGACATCACCAGTAAAAATAAGTCCACTTGTTTCCCCTTGAAATTGATGCCTACAGACCCCAAAGGTTACTGGGAAACGGCAGCCAAAAGGGAGCAGAGCAGAGCCATTCTGATCTCATCTCCAAAGTCCCAGGATGCAGCACCCAGAAGCCCTTGCAAAGCCAAAACTGAGAAACTCTTCTTCAAACACCATGTCCAAAATGCTGAAAACCTTCACAATGGCACAGTAACATGTCTCTATTAAAGATGCTGAGCACCTTCTTTCACCCTCAGCTGAAAAAACTGGTAGAAAGTGCTCATCCACAACTGTGGACACCTTGTACTTTTGCCCTTGCCTAAGCTGAATTTTGGACAAGCAGACCAGATACTTGTTTTTGAAGTCCTTTTGCAAAGCAGTCTCCATTCAAGAGGACACTGGAGTTTTGGCTCAATAACTGACTGGGTCACACAGAACTCACCGAGTCAAGTGAAAAACACACCAGGCCATTTCACAGCCTCGTGCCACTGGCCACACCACTCTCAATGCTGTTTTCCAGCAAGCACATCTGGAAGCAGCAAGCATGCTTTCATATGGATGATGGAACAGCAGGACCATCACTTTCTTTTTCAAAGAAAATTTGGAAGGGTACAAGAGAAACACTCATTCTGAAGGTCAAACAAACCATTTAGCTGGTCTTTGCACTTAAGCCACTCTTCCATTCACATCTTTTATCCACAAAAATATATTAGAAAAAGGGATTCAGACAAACAGACAGACTAAGAAGATGCCAAGTCCAGCACGGCACCAAATACAAGGCCAGACAGTGCAGCTCCAGTTGCGGTACAGACCAAGCTAGTGGCTTTTGCACACCTACTTGTTATTTTGGCAAACATGAGAATTGTCAAAGACCCAGAAGTCAAACTCCTATTTTGGAACAGAATCACACTCCTAACATTAAAAGCATACAGAAAATACCCGAAATGAGCATACACCTCCATCAAAACTAATTTCAGTTCCTAAGCTCATTTTATCTGCAAGCAGACCTGGCTAAAGCGGAGCCATGCAAGGGCAGGAGCTCCTGCACAGCTTCCCTGCAACCAGGCAAAGATTCCAGAGCTGAGGAAATGTCCTCCCCTTCAGTTACCAAGCTCTAATCTCTTGATAATACGAGATCATGCTGGGTTTCTCATTACAAATGGCAACCTCAGGGATTAAACAGCTGCCAAAGTAATGACTGGGAAAGCCACTCGGATGTTTTAACTAGATGCTGCTGCTTCTTCGCTTGACTGACATCACAGAACATTTCCACTACTGAGGGAACAGGAAAAGCCTTCCCTCGAGGTGGGGTTTGTGGCTGGGACTTGGGAGGCGTTTCCAAGGCCTGAGACAGCTCCCAGCACTGGTGACTGCACAACACCGGGAGCTGAAGCATGGTGCAAACAATACAAACTGGGCAGATTGGGAGGCAAGTTTGCAAAGCTGCAGACACAAAACCAATTCAGGAGCTTGACAGACAATTCAGACTAATTCATGAAGTAACTGGCAGTTCAAAAAGGCAGTGTTTAAATGAACATAAACAAAAGGTCCAATAATAACACTACACTTGCTGCCCTAAAGGGAGACTCCCTGGTTTTCAGCCACATTCTGAAACTAGGGAGTTTGAGTACCACGAATTAAGGGAAACAGCTCTGGCAACAACCCGGGGAGGCCCCCCAAACCAATGGGGCAAAGAATAGCCCATTTTTTAAAAACTTCCTTGCAGAGCACTTTCAGGACTCCCCTCCCTGACAGGCCCACTTTAGCTATTTACACAGCTCCCGAAGCGTTCGAATTATTCTTTCACATCAACTACTGTCATAAAAAGAGTCTTCTAGGCACTTCTTTCATGAGACCTGTCCATACACATCAGTGTGGCACTAGACAGTGTTAACTGTGCTCCTTTTGCTCATTTCCCCACATGTTGAGGATGTCCTCATTAAAGCATGTTTCAACTACGAAGTGCTGAAAGAAATTTTTGCTTGCGTTGACTGAAATTCACTCAAGAGTTTAAACAAATACCGTGTGTGCTAACATGCAGTATACTTTCATGTGTTTAAGCGGGAAAAAAAAAAATACAACCCCAAAACACCACAAATGACCGTAATACAAGGCACATAGCCGTGGAAACAGACTCGCTTAAAGAGAGCCGCTCCTGCCCAGGTAAAAGGACTCAAAAGTCAACCAGGCAAGAGCCCCGAGCGGGTCAGAAATCCCGGGGTGGAGAAGAGCACATCCCACCAGCTCCTTCTACCGAGCAGGGCGAGAGGCGGCAAAGGCACCGCCATCCCCCCGCCCGCACGACACAAGCGCCGCGCCCCCTCCCCGGGGCTCCCCGTGACAGGGCCCGCCGCGTCCGGGCGCTCACCTGTTGATGAAGCCGTAACCGTTCCTCACGTTGAACCATTTCACTGTTCCCAAAACCTTCGTTGCTGCGGGAAGGGGCAGAGGGAAGAGGGGAAGGAGGGGAGGGAGCAGCGCGTCAGGGGCACGTGGCGGGGCGCGCGCACAAAGGCCCCGCGTGGCGGACATCTTGCGCCGCCCCGCCCCCACCCGGCACGCG
>VXAC01007919.1:180399-210654 GCA_013399225.1 Rhipidura dahli
GCACCCCGCCGGAAACCCATTGGCGGCGACACCTGCCTCTCCTCAAGATCGCGCGCCCATTGGCTCCCCCGCCCGCGGCCGCGGGAGCAGCTTTTCTCACCGGCCGCCCCGGAGTCCCCGCCCCCGACACCTGATTGGCCGTCGCGGCCGCCGTTCCCGCCCCCAACGGGCACGATCGGGGAAGTGCGCGCGACCATGTGGCGGTGGCTCCTGTCCTGTCCCGCCCCTGTCCCCGCTTCCGCCCGCTGCAAAGGCTCCGGACACAGGGAGCCTGCGGGCGGCTCCGCTCCCAGCGCTCCCCGGCCGCCCACTCCCGTCAGTGACTGGTAGAAAGGGCCCGAGAGCGTTCATTACCAGCGGGAAATGACGAATTCGGAGCCGTGTCAGAGCTCCCTGACCCACGTACAGATGTGCAGCTACCGCACTGAGCTGACCCGCGGGGAATCAGCCTTTACTTAGGCATCCCATCCTTCCCTTCCCGGAGGGGCGGGAGCAGCTCCTCACCCTGAGCCCTTCCACCCACCCAGGCTGTCGGGAAAGCATTACTGCTGGGTCCTTTACCCTGCTGGAGTCGTTCTCCAACCACCACCTCTTTGCCTCCCTACCCCTATGTCTTTGCCTTACAGCGACCTGGAGATACCCAACATCTCTTGCTGGATTCCACAGAGGGAAGATCCAGAGGAAAACCCTGCCCTTGTCCAACAAATTAATTTTCCTTAGGCACTTGAAAAATGTATTTGGTGGCCACAGATTCCTAGCCCTGCCTTGGCTATGTTATTCATCTGACATTAGAGGAGGGAAAGATCATCAGCAACCACCCAGAAGGTCTCTGAGAGATGGCCCACCACTACACCACATGTATGCCCCTGGGATCAGCCCTTTCAGCACTCCACACAAATCACTGTCCAGTTCACCATCCCAGTTCCCCACATTCTGCCGTGGCCAGGTGAGGGACTCCAGTGAGGCAAAGGTCAACCCACCACATCAACCCATTAGGAACACTGGGCTCATTCAGCTCTCTTGGGAACTCTTCCACCTGATCTTCAACTCACTTAACGAAGGGAAGGGCTTGAAAACAGTATCCTACAATGATCTGCACCCAGATGATGACCTGGATAAAGAAGCTAGAATGATGTCAAAACTGGATGCTGCTTAGTGAGTCATCTGAAAAATAATCTTACAATAGAATGGGAATTAGGGAATACACCAGGCAGTGACCCAAGAGGGACAAAATACTGGAGAAAACTCCAACTCTGTGAGTAAATCTGTGGGGATGTCAGGGCCATGCTATCTACAGTGGAAACTATGGGCCCCAACAATGTCTTTGGGGCGTTAACACTGCAGGGTCTGGAGGCAACTCAGACACTCAGGGAGCTGCACAGGCCACCAGAAACACCATCTCCAGCTGCAGCATCTGCAGCTGGAGGAAGATGCTGGAGCTGAGAGGAGCTCCATCACCCTCTCTACATGAGGAGATTCCAGGATTTGCTACATGCAACACAAGGGTGACATCATCATGGGGGAATTCAACCCAAAAATGTGGTCTTTGAGAAAACTTTCAGCCAGCAGGTAAGAAACAAGATACACAACCTGGAAAGCTGGTACCCTGCACATTCCATGTTGAAGAGAAATGTAATGAAATGTAATTAGCTATTGGAACAACAAAGAGGTAGTAATGTAACCCTTAATTAATCTGGGGAAGCTCTGTGACCCCTGAATGCAGGAAGTGAGACCAGCTGATGGCAGTGATATAAATACATCAGGCTGAAAAAGTGCTGCTAAGCCTGGACCAGAAATAATCTGGTTTCCTTGATGAAAAAGTGGTGAATTTGGGTACCAGCAGCCAGAAGTGCAAACCTCTGCACTGCACTGGCAGTCATAGCTCCCTGAGGTACCTGAGCCAGCCTGTTGAGAATCTTCAACCCTCCTCTCACAGGAGAGCCCTCTGCAAAGCATTTGTTGGGCTGTGGAATAAAGAACTGGGGTGTCTGTGCTTCTTTTATCACCTGATGTTCTGCAGGTACAAAGTGACATGCCTCAGGCTAGAGAGAACTGAGTATCCTCAGCTGCTGTGCAATCCCAGGAATGAGGACATAGGAATCCTGACAGCCAGAGCCTGCTGCCAGGATTTCAAAGAGCCGTGAGAGAAAAGAGCACAGCCAAGCCTGTGGGAGCTTCCTCCAGCATGTCAGTGCACCCCATACCAGCTGCCCAAGGAGGGATGGGATCTCTCCACATGGGATGATGCACCTGCACGTGACAGAACAGATTCTGTCCTAACTCCTTTACCTTTAAACGGCTGGATGAGAAGCTCCTGCTAGAACCCAGCCCTGTGCAGGGTGCTGGCTTGTCCTCTGCCAGATGGGTGAGCTCCCAGCCCATTCTGGGAGAAGAAAGGCAGCCTCAGCTCTGCTCTCTGCACCACACAGGACAAGCAGCCCCAATTTCATTCCTATAGCATCGCCATTCTGTGCTCCCTACACGACAGGCCTGCTCCAACACTCTTGTAGCACCCAGGTGAACTCGTCCTCCAATACCTGTGGCACATAATAGCTCAAGGGCCTGGTGCTACCATGTCCTAGGGGAAGGCTGAAAGACACTTGTTTACATCAGAACTCTCCTCAGAGCCCAGCACTCACAGTGATGGAATCTGTGCTATACCAACTCCTCGTGTCTCAGTAAGGCTGTACACACAAAGGTTCTGGAGATTCCCAAGATGCCAAGAACCTTTCTACCAACCAGGCAGTCGTAGTTACCTACCAACTGAAAGAGCTGGTGCAGCACAGTTCTGCCAAGCTCCTTTCACCCCTTCTCTCTCTCAATACCATGCAGTAAATGCTCCTGACTGAACCAGCCAGGTATAATGCATGTTGCTGAAGATGCTACAGCCCTTCTCACCTGGAGAAGAATCCATTCCCACAAATGTTAACTGATGTGCACTGCACACGTTTAAAAAAATTCTTTATTTACATTTCAAAATGTAAAAAGAAAAAAAGAGATGCCCATTATTAAATAATTTCAGGAGAACTTCAAGAGCATGGATTTGGCCTGTGGAGAAGTCTGGGGCAGTGGGTGAGCTGGCTGGAATTGGAATTGCATGGAGCCAGCATAGTTCTAATCACCGGTAAAGGAATGCTGAAAGGAAGAAGAAACAGGTCTGAAATGCTGGACAGCCATTCCCAACCCATCCTACAACAGCCAGGCTATGCAGTGACACTGGGGGCTATGCAGTGATTTTAAGTGCATGCCAGCTGCTCCACACACCAGCTCTCACCATCCAGAGAACTCAGGACCCCTCCCGGGTCTGCCTGCCAGGCAACTGCATCTACTTCTGAAGTTAAAACCAACAGTGCCTGTTTCTCCCAGCTGATTTTCAAGGATCTTGCCAAGTAGCTGATGTGGCTGTCTGCAACCAAAAGCTGTTCTTGCTCCCAGGCAGCTGAGAGACATCAGGGTGCAGCAAGGCTGTTCCTAAGACCTGGCTGGGAAATAAGCAAGGTGGCACCAGCCTTGTACTTATGAATGAAAAGCTTCCAGGCTCAAGCTGGACACTGGCCAGAGATCCCGTACTCCAAACTAAAATGATAAATAAGTCTGGGCTTGAGGACAACCCTAAAGGGGCCCAATCCTTCAGCACAGCTCTGCAAGAAAAGGAACAGCCTTGCCAGCAGGCTTTTTTCCTGCCTGTAAATGCCACCAGAAGTACCAGGAGAATGGAAGAATGATTACAATTCCCTGTTGTCACTTCATCAAATAGCAAGAGCTCCCAAGAGTCTGAAGCGCTGCAGACCTCTAAGACTTTATTACAAAAGAGACAACATTGTGGGCAATTCCAGCTGCCTTTGGATATCACTTAATGGAAGGTCAAAAATTGTGGGTATGTGCTTTTGCAAGAGCTGCCTCCTGAAATTTGAAAAAAATCAGCAACCAAAAGGGCTAATACAGCAGATTTTTGACAAGCTGAAGTCCAATACACTGAAATCTAGACAGATTTGTTTAAATACTTGGTGGTTTTTACAGTAAAATGAGCAGACAAATGGAGACAGAATATGTTAGCCTGAGACTATTGATTTAACCAAAATGAAGCCTGAATAACAGTAAATAGTGGAAACATCTCCCTTCAGATAAGGACAGTGGTACATTTTTCAAGTTAAGGTAAGACTATGTAAAATGGTAATTCCTTACTCCTTCAATGGTGGCTGTCCTACAGGTGTGATGAGCAAGGAGGCACAAGTCCTCTCTTTCTCCTCTCCTTTTCTTGATCCCTGCCTATCCCACCCATGAATACTCTGCTTTTTGTAGATCTTGGAGAGTTCTCCAACCTGCAGGTCAAAGTGAGGCCTCCCACCAACTAGACTGCCTGGGTAGTGCCAGATGGATTTCTGCTGCAATTCCCTTTCATCCATTTTCTAGAATCGAGGCTTAAAGGCAACCTAACCCAATCCAAGAAAAAGCTTCCACAAACCTATCTTCCCCTCGACTGCAGCTGCAAAATCTTATCCCTGCTGTGCTGCCTCTGGTGTTTGTGCAACTTGGAGGGAAGCCAGTTCAGGGACTTGAGCTGGCAAAAAACAAATGCTGTTAGAGAAGCACTTTCTGGTGTTTCACTGAGCTGAGACAGCTCTTTGAAGGTTCAGAAGAATGTGAAAATAAGAGAAAAGTAAGAAGCAGAGCAGCCCAGAGTTCATGGTACGGTGCGTGAAGACTGAGACTTACCACATTTCTCCTTCATCGCTTCACATTTCCCCACACTGAGAGATCACAACTGGCAACTTGGGTTTGTTATTGGGACCCGTAGGCACATTCTGGGGACAAACAAATACAGAACATTAAAACTTATAAAAGCACAGCAAACCCAGACAGTGACAGGTACTGGAAGACTGGCTAAGAGATATCTCTGTAACATGAGGAGTGGGGAATTCCTGACACAGCTCTGAGGAACAGAAAAGCACCATTGCACATTTGGCAACAGGCCCATGCATAACGTGGTGAACTCTCTCTCTGAGCAGAGGTTTGGGACACAGACCAGAGGCTGGTCCTTTGAACTGGAGGGAAGGAAGAGCAAAAACTGCAGACCTCCTCATGAGCTACTTGAGACTACTCTGGCTTTGATACTAAAAGCAGCTGCCACAAGCAAAACAAACTTGTATTCATACAGAAAGGAAAGAGACAGTGGCAAAGCAGCCCTCATTCTGACCTCCTGATGTGCTGGACTCAGCTGTTCTCTGAATCTCTAATTTTCTTTACTTTGGTCTCATTGCACTGATATCCAAAGCAGGCTCACCACAACGCCCCAGCAGGTTAGACCATGCTGTGCAGCTTCTTACACGTGACCTTTTCTCAAAACCCAACAGCTCTGTGTTTGCCCTGCTTTCTAGATTAGAGGCCCTTATGTACATTATCCCATGTGTGTCACGGAGTCAGTGGTGGCTGTCTCAAAGAACTTGCTGCTATTTGTTAAATCTACCCATTATCCTGCCATGACACCCAAGCCTGACACTGGCAGCAATCACCACCCAGACTGTATTTATCTTCAGCTCCTGGAAGCCCATCAGGAGATTAGTTTAATTTTTCTTATTAAACATGCTGATCATGGAACAGCAGAACTGATGATTTTGCATCCACTGCATAATCCCAGGCAATGGCACAGAAGTGAGATGCTTTACGCTGTTGTCTGAGCTGCTGATAGAACAACTTTTTAATTCAGCCTCCTGAACAAATGCAAAGCAAATAAAGCCAAGAACACAATCCCTGCTCAAAGACTTTCAGAGCCACAAGAGCCTAGCATTTCCAAAGGCAACTCATATGACAGCCTGACAGCATTCAACAGATTTCCTGCTACATTATAACGATGACAACCCATAATGCCAGTTATCAACACTGGTATTCCCTGGTATCCTGTAAACAGACAGCAGGAGAGAACAGGACAACTCTACTTAATCATGTACATGACTTTCCAGTGCGGACACTCACAGGGAAGTAGCCATATTCAAACTTACTTCAATTTTTCTCATGACCAACAGCCCATCGACAATTTTACCTAGAATGAGAAAATTTATCCACTTCAATATGGACATTGTTTACCTTTGTTCCCCTCCTCATCACAGGTACATGCATTTTTGTCCCTTCTGAAAAGCCCTGTGCAGTGTGTAGCTACTGGGCACTTCAGGGTTTATTACTGATCTCTAAACTCATAAAGGAGACAATCCCTCTTCAAACATTCTCCACATTCAGCACAGATTAAATGCCTTTTCCCATCACAGGGGTGGTGTGCATAGAAATTTGGGGATTGAGACCACCAGCTTAAGGCTGGTCTGGAATTCCTACAGTTCAACCAGCAGTAAATGCAAGTTAGCAGATGTGATTTCACAAAATTACTGTCCAAAAACTCTGCTGAAAGCTCAGCCCTCTCTGATAGTGGAGAAGAAAGGGATCCCTCCGCTCATCTGTGCCTTCTGCACTGGCACAAGGATTTGTGCACAAACACTGTACACTGAACGCTGATCTGGATTAAAGCTAACCTGTGAAAAAATTATTCATTTCAACAGTGATTCATCGCAGTATCAGGTTGCACAGACCACTTGGATAGCACAAGCAAGGAGGGAAGCACAAGCAGTCCATACCCAGAGGTGGTTGGGCACTGAACAAGCATCTCAGGGCATGGTCACAGCCCCAAGGCTGCCAGAGCTCCAGGAGAATTTTGACAATGCTCTTGGGCACAGGGTGGGATTGTTGGTGTGTCCTGTGCAGGGTCAGAAGTTGGACTTGATGATCCCTCTGGGTTCCTCCCAGCTCAGAAGATTCTGATTCTCACTATTTATTTTAACAGCTGCCCTGCAGGGGATGTCAATGAGTTGGCACTCCAGAACTTTTACTGCAGGTACTCACCAAACACAACGTGTTTCCCATCCAACCAGTCACACTTGGAGCATGTGATGAAGAATTGGCAGCCGTTGGTACTCGGACCACTGTTTGCCTGGGGGTTGAGAATGGCAAAATACAAGTATACAATTTCAGACTGGCCAAAACTGAAGGTAGACACATAACAAAGAGCTGTTGCTCAAGCCATCTTATTTTTAGCTAATTACTAGACAAACCAAAGGAAACAAGATACACATCTGCAGGAGAGCATCAGAATGCACAAGAGCCACATCACCAACTATTTATTGTATTTCTACAAAGGTACACAAGACTGTGCCAAAGTCCAGGCTCTACAGCACACTCCTGAAAGAAGGCTGAACTTTTTGGTGACAAGTAACTTATTGGCAGCATTGTCCTGGGGGAAACTGAAAGCCAGAAACCAGGGCAAGAAAAAAACCAGCTGATTTCTGTTTTTTGGGAGGTTACCTCAGAATAAAAATAAAATTTTAAAAAAAGATGTTCTGATGATTATGATGAGAAAAGTGACAACTGTATTGGCACAGGGCTCACAGGAACAGTGGGATGCAGATGTGAAATTTTATTCACACCCAAGTACAAAACCCAGAGCATTTGCACTCTGTTAAGAAAACATGTCTGCAACACTGAAGGCCATTTGCAGTATTGACAAGCAGGAGCTACTAAAGCAAGTTTCTGTCCTGATGAGTGACAGTGGGCAAGTTCTGCAGCTGCAGGACTGCACAGGACAGGGTCATTTTGGCTTTCTAGTTAATGCTAACCAGCTTCAAAAGGATCTAGCTGGGATCCACGGTTTGACCCAGAATAACTGCTTCAGAGCCATGCCACTTGAAGCTGGCAATACTGGAGTGAATCCCTCCTCTCATACCACAATACGCCAGCTGCTTAGCTGTGCCATGACAGCTCTTTTTGGGCCATGTTTTCAACATGGATGAATAACTAACCCAAATGACAAAATGTCCTAAGCAAGTGGTTTGAAGGGCAGAGCAGCTGAAAGAGCTGGGGAAGAAGCAGCTGTGGATAGGAACACTGAAGCACTAGCTCCATTTGCTTTCTATTCCAAAAGTCAGGGTACTGTTCTACCAGATGATGTGAAATGGTTGCAGTTTCACCTACTATGTTGAATAGGAAAGTCTGTTTTAAAAGGTACCATGGTAACACTGCTGTGGCTTTGGATTGACAAATCTCTCTGTTTCATCCTTGCCAAGGTCGGTGTTTGGTAACAGAATCAGGAAAGAAGAAAATGCCACCAACTCACCACTGTATGAAAACTGTAAGAATTAAGCTCTTCTGAAAGCTATCAAGCCAAGCCTGTTCAAGCACTCCAACAGGCAACAAAGAAAGGATGATGCAGGATCAGGACTATTGTGTTACTCAACATATTAACCCATAAGTAGCTGTTTGACTGGACAAACAGCTGGAAAGCAGGGACAAAGCAAACCTTGTACCCAATGGCAGAGATTCTGTTGTCCAGCAAATACTGTACACACTTAGGAAAAGGGCATAGAGAAAGTACCAAAAGCTTTTTAGTCTGTAATGTCATTATTTCATACTCACCATAGAAAGCAGGCCAGGAGCAGAGTGTTTCAGCTTGAAGTTTTCATCTGCAAAAGGACCCCTATATATACTGGCTACTCCAGTGCCATCCCCCTGCATGAGAGAGGTACCCAGTCAACCACGGCAATTGTTCTGTAGCAATTGCTACAGGACATTTAAATTTAAAAATTAAATTTAAAATCTCCAAGCAAGAGGAAAGGGCAAAATGGATGTTGTATTGCCATTTACATACACCAACACTGAACACATTCAGTGTTTCATTTCTGAAGAACAGCAACTGGTTTCTAACTACATAGTTCATTGTTTGCCATTCATATGTTGGCAGAAACCCATGCGGGTGGTACAGTTAAGTCCAAGCCTCCCAGAGTGATGTGGAAGCTACAGATTGCTTGGTACAGACCCATCAGGACTTGGAAGAGAAAAGGGAGGAGACACAGAAGCATGGGCTGGAGTGACAAAGAAAGCAGAAATGGTTGCATGGCAAAAGTTGGCTTATGGTGAGTTTATGGTTTATATACTTTATTTTCTGTGACTTTACTGGAAATAGGAAAGCAACCTATCTGTTCTGCTAGGACAGTTTCTAAAATAAAGATTTTCTAGTTTGTGCTGTACTTTCTATCAAGTCCAAACATCTTGTGCTTAAGTACAAGCCCAAGTACTCAGACCTCAGGACACTTACAATGAAAGCAGCATGGGCTGTGACAGTTACAGGTTGCAGGCTCTGACAGCCCACAAGTTCACAGCTCTGCAGAAGCCTGACAGATGGCTCATGTCAGACACATTGACTTGAGGGACTGCCTGAAGGCCACACTGTCCTTGGGTCCAGCCTTTCAGAGACTTTCCTGTATGATGACAAAAGGACTAAGCAGGGACCCTTCAACAGGGTTCTAAAAGATGCTGCAGTGAGGAACCCTCCAGAGAAAGCTGTAGAAGCAATGCAAATGGGTATCTCTGGTACAGTCACTTAAATTTACTATCCTGACAGTTAATTCCATTTCTGTGTTGAGCTTCCCTTTCTGTGTCACTTCAGACATTTCTTCTGCCTTGCTGCAACTTGTCTCCCTTCATCGCCTTTCTCCTTAATGTACATGACCTTTATTAGGCCAAACTTAATAGAACAATAAGATATCAGTAATATACCACATGCAGCTCCACATCTTTTACTCTACTTGCCCAGCCCTTGTCTGTTTTCCTCCTGCTCTCTGTAGTTTACTTAAACTGCTGGCTCTGAGACAAAAACTTGCATCCTGTCTCAGGAGTCAGTGTGGCTGTGCTTGCTCCCCAAGTGGATTTTTAATAAATATAACATATAAATTCCAAATACTGGAGCAATCTGTAAAGCTTGTTGAGATGCGGTGCAAGTAATAAAGTGCACTAGGACATCTGAGCAGTGTCACAATTAGCAACTACCCCAGAGTCTGGTGTGGCTGAACGGCCTGCTGTGTGGTCATTTCTCTGAGACTTTCATACAACCAAGTTCAATATTAAAAAAAGCTTTACCGCTTCCCTCATATTTTGAAACACTTCCAAAAATAAAATAATTTTTCTGGGTCCTAGGACAGTGAAGAGGTCCCGTGGCCCTTCAGCCTTACCCATATATTCTGCTTATCCCCATGTCAGAGCAGGACCACCTTTGTGGGTGCAAAATCTTTTCTATTTTGAGACAATTTAGTAATGAAAGGTTAGTTTTGATTTAAATGACCTCTTACATTAGACACTGGGTTCTGTACCTGAGGTCTATCTACAATGCAAAATGAAATTCACAGAAGTTTTCCTCTGCAGGAGGACAATGGAAGGGGGAAGGAAAACAAGGCAAAAATAAAGTTTGCAAGTTTTGAAAGCTTCCAGGATATTGCCAGTGTACTGCCAGGCTTTTGTAGAGAGGAAATATTTTTGAAAGAATGTGTGTTCACCCAAGGTTCCAGATTTGTTTTCAAGTGCTTTATTGTCTGTTGCAGTAAGATGGCAGCAGTGCTATGAGGACACCTCCAGTTACTACTGGATACCTCAATAAAGACATCCCGCAAATCAGCACAGACCCTTGGAAACAGTAGCATGTTATACCATAGAGGAAAAGAACAAAAAGAATGCAGGAGTACATACATTTACGAAGTCACCTCCTTGGATCATGAAATCCTTTATCACCCTAAAGAAGTAAAACAACACTTAGTTCTCAGTGGCCAAAGGCCTCAAGAAGCTTAAAAGGGATTCTGACTCGCTGTGTAACAGAAGTTAACAGTCTTTGAATGCTGCAGCCTAAAATCTACAACAAATATTAATTAGAGGTTGATATGAGGTCATTTAGGACTCACCGCTTTTGACCAGGGATAGTGCTTAGGTGATAGATGCCATATCTCTGATGTGCCACACCAGGAACCGATTCCTCCTAGTGACCCCAGCATACACATCTCACAGCACCCCCAGGTCCCCAAAAGCCACAGAATTACATTAGCCATGATTCACAAATGTCTCCAACACCACTAATAGCTCAAGGGAAGTCACAAAACCCCGTACAGCTCAGGCTGCTATTTCGTGTCTAAACAACAGTAGATGATTTACCTGTGGAAAGTGCTCCCTTTATAACCTATAGGGACACCATCTTTCCTGTAAGGAGGTAAAAAGGAAAATTATTTCAACTTACTGGACATCCCAACAAAAAACTCTTCCAGGAATTCAGAGTCCCAAAGGGTTGCCCTATACATTAGCAGCTGCCTTGAAATACAACCAGGCGCTGCAGCCTCTCAGCTGCTTCTATTGGAGGCAAAAGGAAGCCTCAAGTGGGCTCTGCACATGGAATGACTCTTCCCTGAAACATCCATACCATCATTTTCACAGGATCCCACTGCAATGTGCAGCATGAGAGGGTGGGCTTGCAAACAGGGTTTCATAGAACCACCTGGGCACAAAAAAAGTCACATAAAAAAGGGAAACCTGCCATCTCTGCAAGTCTTCAAGCCCCTCACAATTTCCTCAAAGCAGATTTCTGTAACTCTTGCATTTTGTAGTGGTACAACATGAAAAAGTTCAAGACAAACCCTTTCCACCTCACCCAGCCCAGTTTCTCTAGTGGGATACTTAAAGGACATTATAATCCACTTACCTGAATTCACCTGTACAAAATTGCCTGGCAAACAAAAAAAGAGCAGAGTGTTAGGTGCATGTGAACTCTCAGGGCTGCACCAACTAGTGCACAGGATTTTCCTTATTGCATCAGGGATGTTCCCAGAGAAACAGGAAATGACAACTCCTTCTCCCTGCCATTTCAAAACATTTTCTGTGCTCTTTGTGGTGAGGAGATCAGAGATTTAACAGCAAGGTTGTAAAAGACAGTAAATGTGAGGCATGCACCATGTTTGACAGAGACCAGGGTATGTCCATCCCTCCAATGGAAGTGGGATTTCACATGGTGCATCCCTCAGTTGAAGGCAGGAGAACTGGGTGGCCAGGAGACTTCCCCCAAGGCACAAGGCATTCCCTGTTCTAAATGCACGGAGCAAATCAGGAGGCTTCACAGAGGAAGCCGAGGAGGACCGGACCCCCTCCAGCCAGACAAGGTCCCCTGAGAGACCAGGATGCCACACAGCATCTCTGATGCATCTCTGAGATGCAGCATCTCTGAGAACAGAGAGAGACACAAAGTAGGTGAAGCAGTTTGGGGCGAGTGTCAGCTAATCACTTTGTCACCAAAAGCCATTCCAGCTCCAGAAAGCCTTTGCAGTTCCAGTCCAGGCTGAGCTGGAGGAATGATAGCTGCTCCTTACCTGAAGTTCTCTGCTGTTTTGGGTACAACATCTGCGAACAGTTCGATCTTCATGCGGCCGACCTCCTGAGGAGACGGGGGCCAGGTGAAGTCTTCCA
This sequence comes from Rhipidura dahli, assembly GCA_013399225.1. NCBI lineage: Eukaryota > Metazoa > Chordata > Aves > Passeriformes > Rhipiduridae > Rhipidura > Rhipidura dahli. The sequence goes on from VXAC01007919.1 coordinate 192,712, forward strand.
GGTCCCCTCACACACACACCTACCGCTCGACCCCGGGCATTCCCACAAATCCTGTCTCCCCATTCACCCCCACCCCTACAGGCCCCTCCTGAGGCAGCCCTGTTTCACTGCCCTGTGAGCCCTTCCCCAAGGGCCCAGTGACTCCGCAGCCCCGCCATCCGTCTCCCGGCACCGCCCCTCCCAGCGCTTTCAGCCCCGCAAGCCCCACGACGAGCTCCGGGCAGCCCCCGTGTTCTCTTATCCCCACAGCACCCCGACACCCCCAATTACCCCCGCACTTCCCCCCGGGCGCGGCCGCTCCCCGTCCGGGGGCACCCCCACCTGTCCGCCGATGGTTACATCGAAGAAAACCACGGGGTTGTTGGGATTCGCAGCCAGCGCCGACATCGCGGCCGCCCCTGCAGGAAGCGGAAATAGCGGCGGAAGCGGAAACGGCGAAGGAAGGCGCGACGGGGCTGGGTGGGACCTGGGGCTGAGCGGGCCCGGGATGTCTGGGAGGTGTGTGGGGTGTCCAGACTGTGTCTGCGATATCCGGGTGGCGTCCGGAGCTCCATCCTGCAGGGGCAGCTCGGGGTCCCCAGAGCAGAGCACTGCCTGACTGGGGAGGCCTGCCGGTTCATCTCCCTGCCCACCTGGGCACACGCCGGCCGAACATGAGCCCGGTTGTGCCCAGATGGGAAAGGAGGCCAATGGCACGTGGGCTGTACCAGCCACAGGGTGGCTAGTGGCACCAGGGCAGTGACTATCCGCCTGAGCTGAGGCATCTCCGGTTCTGGGTGCTTCACTATGTCAGGAAAATTAATCCACAAACGCCAGAGGTTTATGTCCAAAAAGGAGACAGAGGAGTCCTGTAACTTTATTCGAATAAAGGGAGAGGCCATGGGGCATTTCCCCTGGGGTCTCTCAAATATTTGGAGGGTGCAGCAGCCTCCTTTTTATCCCAATTTCCCGGCCACATTTCCCTCTCTCTTTCCCCACTGGCTGAGGTACTCACGAGGTACAGACTTCCCGGAACGCCTGATACCTAAGGGTCACTTCTAATGTATAACCCCCCTTTATTTTTAGTTCTTACTGAATTTTATGGTTTTTCCATTGATTCTTCCGTTTCTCAATATCCAATTTTCATTTATCAGCAGACGTACAGTTTGTTTGTAGAGACAAATCTCTTTCCATTCATCAATCATTGGAACCCTTCTCATTGTGTCTCTTTATCTCTTCAGTGCTAATTTCATCAACCAGCAGGCCCAGAGCTTGTTTGTAAAGACAAGCCCCTCATTCCTTTCAACTACAAGAAAGACATTGTGGGGCCAGAGCACAAGGACGGGTGGAGGGAGCTGTGAGGGCTTAGCCTGGGGAAAATGAGGCTGGAGGGGACTTTCTTGCTCTCCACAACTTCCTGACAGGAGGATGCAGCCATGTGAGGGTTGGGCTCTGCTTCCAGGGAACAAGTGACAGGACAAGAGTGACTGGCCTCAAGCTGTTGCAGAGGAGGTTCAGGTTGGACCTCAAGAAGAATCTCTGTGGAAAGACTCGTCCAGCTCTGGAACAGGCTGCCCAGGATAGTGGTGGAGTCCCCATCCCTGAAAAGATTTAAAAGCCATGTAGATGTGGCATTTGGGGACATGGTTTAGTTGTGGCCTTGGCAGTGGTGGGGGAACAATTGGTCTTGATCTTCAGGGTCTTTTCCACTAATTCCATGATTGCAACAGTTAGGTCTGTGATTGTTTTCAAGGTTTGATCAGCTGAATACTGCCTTTGAGAGGTTTGCAGAACATCCCCCAACGTCCTGACTATGCTTGGGAAGAAGTCGTGCTTTCTCTGGTAGAAAGGTGAGCAAGGTATGTTAACAAGTGCACTGCAGCTTTTCTGCTTGGAAAGAGACCTTTCCTGAAGAAGAATCCTGATTTGGAAATTGTTATGTATGCACACAATGGTTGAGTGCAGATGTCTGAGTACAGTCAGTGCTGTAGCTGGGCTTTGCCCTTTCCTTGTGGCAAGAGGAAGCTCCAGTGTGAAGATCAGCCCTGACTCCACCCATACAGAACTGGGCTGGCCCAGAACACTTTTCTGCCACTGAAATGCCAAAATGGCAATACCTGCTTTTGGTGAACCAAGGTGATCTATTTCTATATCTTCATCCTGTGTTTGGTGACACAGTTTTCTCGGGGCATTTCCTAATGATTCTAAGGATAATTATTGAGTCTTCTTGGTCTCTCTTTTGGTTGTGCAGATCCAGAATATTTGGGCCTTGGCACATACATGTCTTAGGCTGGAGAACCACTGCTCTATTTCTTGTTACAATCTTGGCACAGGAAAGTTCTACTGTTAGGCAGGACACTGTTTTGCTTCCTGAAGGTGAAAATCTACTCAGTGATTTGCATTGTTGAATTGTGTCCTTCAGTGTGTCCCAGCTGTGGTTTTGCTTCAAAAACCCCTGCAGTTCATCTGAAGATACCTTCTTTTGCAGGCCAGGGATGGGCAGTGTTACAAGATTAATGTTGCCTTAAGACATCTCTCTGCTAAAGTACATATTTACTCTTCTATGCCAGGTAGGAACAAGCATGAAATGATGTTCAGAATACACTCGCTCTCTTGTTACTGATCCTGTTGCTGTTCTTCTCTGGTGGGTTTTGCTTTTTGTCATAGGAGAGAATGACTGTCCAGGTGAGTTCTGTCTGTCCTCCAGTTTGACAGGCTCTTTCTTCTCCCTCATTGTCTGGCACTAAACTGCTTTTGTTTAAATTGCCAGCTGTGTGCTCTCTGAGAAGGGCCAGCTGTGAAAAGTGGCAAAATGGACATCTGAGAGGGTATAAAGATGAGTCACTGCTTGAAAAGGACAGGCATGGCTGGAAAACCATGATCTGTTTTCCAAAGCCTTGTGCTGCTTCAGTCTTCTGCATGTCATGTCAAGTGTGCCAGAAAATGAAAGGTCTAAAGCTACAAGGAAACTGCAAGAAATCAAGGAGGTGGAGAAAGCCCCCACACACCGAGAAGGGGGAGAAGCTGAACAGAAGCCAACCAGACATTCCACCTCCCATGAAATGCAGGGCACCCTCACCACCAGCTGGAACATGACCATGGAAACCTTCTCAGCTGTTCCCACGGGGAGAGAAAGAGCCTCCTGATAGCAGAAGCTCAGGGGAGGATGGTACGAGAGTGAAGAAAAGGAACTCCAGAGAGAAAGACTAAAAACTAGCAACATTTGCAGCATTGCAACAGTTGCCTCACTCTTTGCCAGCTATTTCAAGTGCATGGCTTATGGTACAGACCTGTTCAGTACGTATCACCAAGCTTCCCAGCATAACCTGCCAGTGATCATCAAAGGCTGCAGCCATCTCAGAAGAATGTTGACCATTAAACCTGACATTTATGATTGAAACAATAAAACCATCAAACCAAACCCAGTCCCAAGTGGTTTCTGGCGCTTCTGATTATTCTGCAGAGAGTCTGACCACGCAAGAAACAACAGACAGGGTTTTTAAAAATTTGTTTAAGTCAAGGCTTCTGTGTTGGTTTAACACAGCATGTTTTTAGTGGGGGGGGGAGAAAAGCTGCTCGAAACTTCTGTGTCCGGCACAGAGCCAATCACTGAAAGCTCTGATGATGAGCAGGTTATTAGCCCAATGAGAGAAGCTGGTAACGCCTCTGTGATGACAGAGGAAAGGAAAATCTGTGGGAAGGTCGCTTTTCTTCTCCCGAGGGGTGGTGAGGCAGCCGCCTGGACCCGTCCCAGTGGGGGCCGCCTGTGTGGTGTCAGTGAGGACCACACAGCCAGGGCCGAGCGTGTGGTGCCGGCAGGGAACACATGCCCAGTAGCGAGAGACACGGCGAGCAATTCCCCGATGCGGAGCCCGGACGAGATCAACCTCTCAGCTGCAACTTGCAGACACCAATTTTCTTCCAAGTCAGAGAAACAGGAAAAGTGAGGACACATGAGGAACACCAGCGTGATGGCACCGAGGTCAGTGAAAAAAAAGGAGAGGGAAGAGGTGCTCCAAGCACCGGAGCTGAGATTCTCTGGCGAGCCGTGGCGAGGACTATGATACAACAAACTTACCCTGTAATTCATGGGGTGCATGGCGGGGGTGCAGAGATCTACGCGCAGCCCGTGAAGAAAAGTACTCACGCTGGAGTGTGTGGATGCTGCAAAGCTGTAATCTAGTGAGGAACTCAGAGAGAGATGAGCCTTGCTTTCAAAGATAGAGGAAGAGAGCCTTTGCTTCCAAACTAGAACAGCTCATCCTTAAAAGACTAAACCACATGAACTAAAATGACCCATTCTAGGCAGTTGTGGGAAGACTGCTTGACCCGTGGGAGGGATTTACATTGCAGCAGCTTCGGGCGGGACTGCTGCTTGTGAAAGTTAAAACCACGCTAGAAAAGTTCACAGAGAACTATCTCCCGTGGGAAGGATCCCATGACGCAGCAGAAGAAACTCTTTTAAGCATACTGAAGAAAGATTTTTAAGAAGTGAAATACTGACCAAAACCTTACGTTCTGTTTCCTTGCGTAGTCAGTGGAAAAAGGGACGGACTGGGAAAGAAAGGTGTTCTAAAAGTTCACTTTGGATCTCATTACCCTTTTTACTTTTAATTCTGTTAATAATAAATCTTCTTTATACTGTTTAAGTTTTGAACCTGTTTTGCCTTAAAGGGTTTTTTTTTTTTTTAATAATCCTTAACTCATGAAAATGACGTTTTCATTTCCCCTCCTCTGCTTAGCTATGGCAGAGAAAAATGAGTGAATAGTTTTTTTGTGGGTGCCTGGCACTCAGCCAGCTTCAAACTACAACATCCTTTCTGAACACTCCCCTGTGATGCAGAAAGGTGGGAGCTTTGTAAACCTATATTGAAAAAGCATGCAGAGATCTCAGGGAAAAAAAATTCTCAGTCACAGAGTGTCTCCAGGGCTGCTGGATCAGAGGCTCAGCTCCCGTGTGTGGCTCACATTCTCCCAAGTGCAACATCTAGTGCAAGAGAGACAAGGGAACCAAGGGAGTGCAAACATGGACGCTGACAGTCCCCATCAACAGGGCTGTCTGGTTGAGCAGGTGGGTTTCCTCTCTTTTTACTCCTTGTTTTAATGAAGAAATTGGTTTCCTGGCAGACTTAGGCAGTGGAGTTTGATTAAAAAACCCAACACTTCACCTTGAAGATGATTCTGCAGTGTCTCACACAAGCTGTAGTTGATATACCTTCTGGCCTATTTCTCAGCCATCACAGACCTGAAATCAGTTTCTGAGGCAAAAACCAAGGCAAACATATAGGCATTTCTTCTCACAGAAAGTATAAAGCACCTCCAAAACCTTGAGAGGGCGTGTGCCCCAGTGGACTCTCTCCCTTGAATAAAGTTGCAGGTCTTTTCTGTCTCCTTTATGGACACTGGCTTTTCATTGCATGATTTTTTGCACATTATGATAGATAATAACCAAAATGGCTACATTTTAAAATTTGCTAAGTACCTTATTCTACCTTAATGTTCTAAAGTTTGCAAATAAAAGCTTGTTCTTGAACTTCCTGAGTATTATGTTGTTTCTTCCCACACATTTACTCACTACCAGCAGAGTAAATCAACCAACCTTCCCCAAACCCCTCTGTTGGGGTCACTGGGCCAGCTAATGAACCAGGGAAAGTGGCTGAGGTCGGCTGGTGGAAAAACGCTACGCATTTGATAAATATTTCTGTAAAGGAAAAACCTCTCCCGCGACTCCCTGCGGGTGGAATGTGACCCCCAGACCCCGTTGAATGGAACACTACATCTCCCAGCAGCCTGTGTGGCTGCTCCTGCCCTGCTCCTCTGTCCTGCCCCTTCCCTCTCCCGCTTGGTGCTTCTCCCGAGGCCCACCTTGCAGCACCCCTGCCCACCCATCCATTGGCTCCCTTCCCTGGCCCCGCCTTGGTTCTGCCCCTGTGCCTCTGAACCCTCTCTGTAAAACCAGGACTCACACGTGGCTCTGCCCTTCTTCGCTCGCCTCCTTTCACGGAGGAACGAACCAGTGGGACTCGGCAAGCAGAAGGCCCTCCTTGTCTGCCTGTCTCTGGTAATATTTGAGCCATCTGGCATAAGGTGTGGGGAGCGTGCCACCAGCGCCTTCCAGCAGCACGGGGCAGAAAGAGCAGTTTGCCAGCAGTTTATCCTGCACCCGAACTGTCCCTCTCATGAGACAGGTTGGGGAACACAGCAGCTCCCCTGACTGCCCTATTCCCCCACAACCTTCTTATTTTTATAACCCTCCAAGCAGACCAGGACATAACACCACCCCAGTCAGTCTTCCAGCTGTCCATCCATCCCTCATCTGACTACCCCTGCTGTCCATCACTCCAGCCATCCAGCCCAAACATTATTTCATCTGTCTGTTCATCCATCCATCTGTCCAGACAATCCCTGCCATCTGTCCCCCTGGCCTGGCCATCTCTGCTGTCTGTCTGTCCACATGGCCCATGGCTGGCCAACTCTCTCCATCTAGCCCGCCCATCCATCCATCCATCCATCCATCCATCCATCCATCCATCCATCCATCCATCCATCCATCCATCACCCCAACAGAGAGAGGGAGGTGTTTGTCCATCCATCTATCCCTGGTCCCCAGCCCCTCAAGAAGCCCTCTCCACCCAGTTTCCCCCATGACCCCGAAGGGGACAAGCTGGATGATGACTATCCCTGCTGCAAGAACAAGGGCAAAGTGACACCCTGTGGGGGAACAGAGAGGAACAGGTGGGAACCCCACACCCTCCCCAGGCATAGGATGGGGATGAAGAAGATGGTGGATACCATTCTGAAGGAGCAGGACAAGCCCTACATGTGTGACAGAGTAGGAGAGTTTGGGGGGAGATGAACCCCCAAAATTGTCCCCCACCAGCACAAGCATGATGGCATGATCAGGATCTGGGGAGCTGGGATAAAAGTGTGGGTGGAGGCTCAGAACCAAGCTGGGAGGGTTCCAGACCCCATTTGGAGATCCCGGGGTGGGGGGTGGTCTCTGTCCTATTGGAGGGGTTCTGAGGGTCTTGGACTTTTTTAGGGGGCTTCAGGTGTGCTGGAGGGTTTCCCTGTCCTCATTTTGGGGGTCCCACAGGTAGTGGTGGGAGGTCCTTGCTCCATTTGAAGGTGCTATGTGGGGATATTGGTGGGGATGTCCTGAATGCCTGTGTCACCTCCACTTCGGATTTTGGTTGGGGTTAGTGCTTCTGGGTGAAGCTCTGGGTGTCAGCTGCTGCTGAGTGGCTTTGGGGCAGTTCTTGGGTTGTTTGTCCTTCCCCACAAATCTCCTTGCAGGGATATCCAACTGGTCTTGGGACTACTTTGTGCAGCCAGCAAGCTTAGTGGTGAAGCTGAGGATGCATGGAGCCAGTGCTGGCCACACCATGCCACCAGCACCACCCAAGAGCAACCACAGGTAGTTTGTGAGCAGGCAATGCTAAGTGCTGGGAAAGCCTCTGTGGCTCCATTCGAAGCCAAGGAATAGACCACTGAGGAACCACTGGGTCTGGCTCTGCTGAATCTGGCTGCCCCCACTCCAGTTTGAGGAATGTCGCAGGGTGAGTGGAAGCTTTAGACAAGCCCTGCCAGCTTAAATTTAAGAAATTACTCTGGCTTACAAGTTCTAAGGTTGGCACATTAGGTCTATTTATAAAATGAGTTAATTATTAAGCAGACATGAGGTAACAGATGAAAGATTTTAATCAGTTACTACAAAGTATAAAATTAAAGCAACTAAGACTAGATTACATAGAACAGTGCACGGTACTATCAAGGTACCTATATTAAAGCTAGCAAAAGAAATAGTACTGATTAAGAGACAAATGTAACTTACTACTGAAATGAGTATAATGTACACAGAGTTCTTTTACTCAGCCTCCAGAAGAGTAATTGCAAACAGGCATCCCTGCTCTGGGGAAAAACTCCACACATTTCCAGAAAAACGTGCAGGTTTCTGCTTTGTGAAAGTCTGGTGTAGCTTTTCTAGTTTGTAAAGTGAGTTGTCTGTCCAGAAATCCAGCTTATCTTTCCAAATTTCACTTCAACAGTAAGGTGTTTATTGGCAGTTGGGAGCTGCCAGACTAATGTTAACCCCGTGGCACCGAAACAACTCATACAAGACAGCTTGTCCTGTTTGAGTTACCTGACCAGTTAAGCTACAGATAAGCTTTTGTGGAGTGTGAGATGCCCTACTACAGGGAAAAAAATCCCAGAAAATCCAAGTTTTCTGGAGTTTACGTTGTTGTTGAGCTGGGGGACCGGTCCTACATTCTGCAATGGTGGAAAATGCTGGGCCTTTACCAAGTGCTGTGCCAGCCCCAGGTGAGAAGCTGGGACACCCCTCAAGTCCTGGCAGTACCAAACTCCCCTGGCAAATAATCAGTTGAAATGCTCCGTTTTTTGCAAAACTATTTATTGGGAGATCAATGTGAGAAACAGAGCCTGTAGCATCTAGCACAGTATGTCCTGTTGCAGCCCTGGCTGTGGTCTCCACCAGCAAGGCGCTGGGTTTTGGTGGCTGGGGTGCTTGAGGGTGAGGAAGAAGAAGGTCTCTTGCAAGCTCTGGGCTGCTGGAGTGTATGCAAGGGTTGCTGTGGGCTCTTAGTGGTGCTGGGGGTGCCACTGGCTCTGTGGTAGGAGGAGCGTGCTGAGTACTGCAGGGGCATACCAGCCCAGCCTTCAGAGCCCATTCTCCAAATCCCTGGAGGTTTGGGGTTGCGCCACATCACCAGAGCTCTCTGTGGTGAGGAACAGGGGGGAAAGCATGGGGAGGAAGTGAGTGTTACTTCCCTCTTTGTTGGGACCTTGGGCACCTGGGGACATGGGGCACCAGGAAACCCAAGTAAGTAAGGGATACCAAGCACCCTTTGTCCCAGAGTGCCTGTGCCCAGGAGCCCTCTCCCTGTACCTTGGCACGGGATGAGCTGTAGCATCTTCCAGGCAGGTTCTGTTCCATGATGCCACCAACAACTCGGCTGCCATTGCGGTGGCTGTACCATTTCATTCTGCTGGGAGACCCCAGCACAGTCAAGTGACTCTTGGTGGGTTCTGTCTGGGGACACCAGTGATGCTGACAGTACTGGCTTCCACAGTGGGTGAGGCTGGGGGCTTGGCAGACATCCTGCTGGTGCTTGTCACCAGTGTCCCCAGCTATCTCAGCCAGGCTGAGCCCATCCATCTGGACAGTGGCCTTCTGGATGCCTCCCTGGCTGGCAGGGATGAAGGCACCTTTCTCTGTGCTGGGGAAGATCTTGGCTATGCTGGAATCCTTACAGGATGCCCTCAGGTCTTCCTGGCTGAGCTGGTAGTACTGAGTGGCCTCAAAGCTGGCCTTCACCTCCTGCATGGAGATAAAGGGATGCTGAAGGGCAGCACTAGGTGTGATTCGCTCATGTGAGTCCCAAGTGAGCATCCTCTTGACCAGCTCCACCATCCTGTACAGATCACAGCGCTTGGCCAGCTCCTCCTGGTCAGGATCAGGCATTGGGCAGACATTCACCACTGCCAGCTGATCCAGTGAGGAAAAGATATGCTCCCTCCTTTCCATTGGCTTTGCCATCACGTTCCCTGGTGGTTTGAGCTGCCAGGTACCAGTGGAACGTGGCACACGTTGGAAGAAGGACCGTGTCTTCTGGGCAGCACAGAGCAGCTCACCCTGGGGTAGCCCCAAGGTGGAGCAGATGTAGCATACCTGGTCATATTCATCATTGCCAGGGTAGAGTGGCCAACCCAAGTGAAGCTCAGCCATCACACAGCCCAAAGACCAGATATCCACCTTCTCGCAGAAGGGCAACCCCAGCAAGATCTCCGGTGCCCGATAGAAGCGGGTTTGGATGTAGGGCTCCTGGACATGACGGACCTCAGGGAGGAGGATAGCTGAGCCGAAGTCAACAAGCTTGATGCGGAATGGATAGCGTGCATGGTCCACCAGCATGATGTTCTCTGGCTTAAGGTCAGCATGGATGATGGAGAGCTCCTTCAGCTTGACCAGTGCCACCAGCACCTGTGCTGTGATGGTACGGATGTGCCGGACAGGCAGCGGTGAGAAGTTGTTCTGCTTTTGGAAGTCAAAGAGGTTTTGCTGCAGCAGCTCAAAGACCAGGTAGGTCCAGACCGTGTCACTGAAGGACTCGAGGAAATGGATGATGTGAGAGTCCTTTGTGTCCCCCTCCCGCAAGGCCTGCAGCAGCCTCAGTTCATTCTTCACTATTTGGCCATCGTGATCACAGTTCTTCAGGATCTTGATGGCCACCATCTCCCCAGTGCTCCTGCACTGCCCCTGGATCACCTGTCCAAAGGTCCCCTTCCCCACCATGGCCATTATGTCATAGCACTTGGCACCTACCACCAGTGTCACCATGGTGGGTTGGTTCCTCACCAGGGGCTCAGGATACTCCAGCTCAGCACCCAGTGGGGATTGGAGACACCTAACTGTCCCAACCCAGCCTCACAACACTGTGGTTCCAACATCACCATGACAACATATGATGTCACAACAAAAGCAGCCTGGGTGGAGGAACCCCCAGAAACCCAACACCACCCCACCCCTGCCCCCCGAATCCAGCCCTGGTGTCCCCAGATCCATCCACAAACCCAAGAACACATCCTTGGTCCCCCCAAAATGGATCCCAGCCCCCCCCATTTTCAACCCCCTAACCCTTTTCCCTGGTCCACCAAAAGCCATCCAAGTCTTCCACAACCCATACATAGCCACCCAAAACCAAATTTAGTCCTCTAAACCCAGTTCCTTGTCCCCCAAAACCCATTCCAGCCCTCCAAGATATACCCCTAATTCCCCAAAACACCCAAAATCCTCTCCCTAGTCTCCCAAACCCATCTTAGCTCCCCATGATGCCTCCCCAGCCCCCAAATCTCCAGCCCGACATAACCCACCCCAGGCCCCTCAAACCCAGCCCTAGCTCCTTGAAATCCTCTTCTATTTCCCTAAAACACAGCTAGCTCCCTCTTACTGCCAGCCCCAGAAAACCTATCCCTGACCCCCCAGTCCCCATGCCTAGACCTCATAGATATTCTCATTACTTTTTTGGGGGGTTAACATTTATTTCAGCCAAGCCAAGTGCAAGGAGCTATTAAACACCTCTCCTGCTTGATAGTAACTTGCGGAAAGTGTGCACAAAATCATTGAACACCACCAAAAAAGGATGAATTTTGGGGAGTAAGGGAATTAAAGAGGGTTTGGGACAGTAAGTGATGCTCCACCACTCTACCACATTTTAGAGGATCGCCAGAGGTCCCCATGCTTGGCAGGGGGTTCATTGCTTACCATAGACTTGGGGGCTCAGTCCCAACTTACACAGCTGAAATTTAAGGGTCCCCTCACCCCTGAGTTTCCCCACATTAAAACTTGGGGTGACTTCCATCATCACTGGTTAGTGGTTGAATTGGGGGCCCCTGGGGAAGAGCTCAACATAGGGTAACAGCATCTTCCTACCCTTGTGTTGGTTGATGGGGGGCTTCAGTGGGCACGCCCCAGAGGAGAAACCCATGCTGGGCACCCACTGTCAACACTGGAATTTGCCCTCTGCAGCCCTGTTGACAAGGGGCTGGAAGTTTTCCACCTGCTTGTTTACTACTTTCTTCTTCAGTTTCACCACTGCTGATGCCTTCACACTGCCCATCCTCATCCTCTCCTCACTCTCCAACCCACACCAAACCAAAACTACACCAAATTTTTGCAATTTGATTCTAGACCAGCATCGCAAAACTATATCCTTCTTGGTGGTCTCCTTCATCATTCCATCCCCAGTGGTGCAAATTCAATACTGGCACCTTCAACAACTGCATGCTGGTGGGTTTTGGTATCCTCTGGCTGACTGGCTCCTCTGGTTGTTGCACCGAGACAGTGCAACCCACAAGTGGAGATGGTGAACCAGTGGCTCAGTGGCTCCACCCACTCATTCCCATTCTTCCCCTGGTTTTCAGCTTCAACTGGATTGTATCAGGAGACAACTTTTTCCTTCCTGGTGTGCCAATGATTAAGCTCCCAGGTCTTTCCCCACATGTCATTATTTTGGGGTCATCCCAGTCCAGATAGCAGGGTTGGATCTCCCAGATTTTGGCGACTTCACCCACCCCACCCAGCTCTGGCCAGACCCAGTGGGCAGTTTAGGCAGCGATGGCACACAATGGCTCCCCATCACCAGCAAGGTGATGTTGTCCTGCTTACAGAGAGGGAGTGGAGTTTTAGCTCTCTGGGGGTGTGACCAAGTTGTTATTCTGCATCCTGTACATCATTGCTGGTTCCAGCAGGAAAGCCCAGGCACTGTTACTGGAAGCTGGCCATTTCTTCCTCCTTCTGCAAAGGTGTCAGCATCAACCCCTGTGGACTCAGTCCCTCTGCCACCCTGCTTCAGTCCCTCTGCCACCCTGCTTCAGTCCCTCTGCCACCCTGCTAGTGCCGTCTCCTGTTTTTCCTCCGGAGTGCAGCCACAGACCAGAGTGCTGAAACAGACAGTGTAGAAACCACGAACTGACTGTAGTGCTGAACTGACAGCGCTGGTAGGGAGGCTGCTACGGCAAAGGACTGGCAGGGGCGACCCCACAATGCTGCAGAGTGTTAGAAGCAGCACCAGAGGCACCCATGCTAAACTGAGCTCAGCAGAATGGCAATGCAGCCCCTACTTGGATGACCTAGATTCCAGGGGGATTGTTTTATAACTGTTTTTCTTTATTTCAGGCTGGGGAGGCAGAAATGTTAGCCACAGGAATATACTGCCTTTGTCTGGTGAAGTCATGCAGACACAATATATGGGAAGCATCCACCATCATTTTCTGTTCCCAGTGGTGAACACCTTTCTGTGGGTGAAACACCTTCTCTTTTTGTATACTTTTCTTATTAATACTGCCATTGGTATTGTGCATGTCTTATTCCATTGCTTTGTGCTTTTATAAAATTGTTATCTCAACCCACAGTTTCTGGCTTTTTGTCCATCCCTTACAAGAAGGGGTGGGAGAAGGGGAGAGGCTTATTGGAAGTTTAATTTCCTGATGGTGTTAAAACCAGCACAGATGCTCACCCTGAAGCTGAGAGGTCCTGTGGGACCCTGCTTCTGCCCACATCCCATCACCTCTCCCGTGACTTGCCAATTCCAAACCACAGCAGCTTCATCTCTGTGCCATTGTCTTGGACATTCTCCTCACAGCCAGTACCAGTGTCCCTAGAAGGTGCCAGGGTACCTTCAGGTGCTTCATTGTGACTGGCCCAGAGGCCTCCAGGAATCCTTGGCACAGATCACCTCAGGAGCGTATATTTCAAGGGCCCAAAAGGATGTCATTGGGCTTTGGGAGAGCTGCTGTGTAGACACAGGAAATTAGACAGCTGAATCCATTGCCTGGCCTGTCAGAGCACCCTTCTGCTGTGGGACTGCTGAGGGTCAAACAACAACAGGTACCAATTGCCACAGCAACAGTGCAACATCAGCAATACCTCACCAACGGGGACAGTGGGACCACCATCCATGGGATGAGTCATGAACTGGAGAGTCAGGGAGGCATTAAATGCACTTGCCCTCTAAAAGCCCTGGCCCTAATGGCTCGTCGAGAGTGGAGACTGACAGGGGACTGAATGAAGTCACACCACCACTGAGTGCTGCTTTGCTGGACTTCAGTATGAAGTCCAAGGCAGCAAAATGGTGTCACCACTGATATTGCCAATGTATTTTTCTCCATTCCTCTGGCAATAGAGTGCAGGCCACAGTTTGCTTTCACCTGGAAGGGCATTCAGTACATCTGGAATCAACTGCCCCCAGGGTGGTCCCACAGTCCCACCATTTGCCATGGACTGATCCAAACTGCACTGGAAAAGGACGAGGTTCCAGAACACTTGTAGCACATTGATGGCATCATCATGTGGGGCAACACTGCACACTAGTGGTGTGGCAGAGGAAGTTTGTGAGAAATGGGAGAAGATAATTCTAATCCTTCTGAAGGCTGGTTTTGCTGTAAAACAAAGTAAGGTCAACGGACCTGTTCAGGAAATTCAGTTTTTAGGAATAAAATGGCAAGATGGACATCTTTAGATTCGAATGGATGTGATCAACAAAATAGCAGCTATGTCCTCACCGACCACCAAGAAGGACACACAGGCTTTCCTAGGCACTGTGGGCTCTTGGAGAATGCATATTCCAGATTACAGTCAGATGGTAAGACCTCTCTATCATGTAGCCTGGAAGAAAAATTATTTCAGGTTCTGAACAACAACAAGCTTTGGAACAAATTAAACAGGAGATTGTTCATGCAGTAGCCCATGGGCCAGTCAGGACAGGACAGAATGCAGAGCAGTGCAGGCAGGGAGAATGCTCCTTCCTGGAGTCTCAGGCAAAAAAGTACCTGGAGAGACATGAGGAGGATCTCTTGTGTTCTGGAGTCAGGGATACAAAGGATCTGAGGCCTGTTATACAGTCCAACTGAAAAAGAGATTTTAGCAGCTGATGAAGGGGTTCGAGCTGCCTCAGAAGTGATTGGCACCAAAGCACAACTCTTTCTGGCATCCCAGCTGCTGGATTGGATATTCAAAGGAAAAGGTCCTTCCAGACATCCTGTCACTGATGCCACATGGGAGCAAGTAGATTGCTCTGATCACACAGCAAGCTTGAATAGGAAATCTAAATCGCCAGGGATCTTGGAAGTCATCATAAACTGGCCCGAAGGTGAAGACTGCAGATTATTTTCAGAAGTGGAGAAGATAACACATGCTGAAGAGGCCCCACCATGTAATCAACTACCTGAGAATGAAAAGCAATATGTTTGCTCTCATCACAGACAGTTCCTGTGGTATTACAGGGATACACCAGAAATAGAAAGCTGCTGTATGGAGTCCTACACAGCAAGGTGCAGAAGCTATTGGGAGACAAGGAGAATCCAGTCAGATTGCAGAGCCACCCAGGTGGCTTTGGACACCACTGAACAAGAGAAACAGCCAACACTTTACCTCTACACTGACTCATGGATGATAGCAAGTGCTCTGTGGGAGTAGCTGACACAATAGAAAAGGGCCAATTGGCAGCACAAAGAGAAACCCATCCGGGCTGCCAAAGTGTGGCGAGGCATTGCTGTCCAGGCAGAGAAGCTGACTGTGAAAGTCGCTCATGTGGATGCAGGCATACCCAAGAGTTGGGCAACTGAAGAACATCACTACAATGGACAGGTAGATTGGGCTGCCAAGACTGAAGTGTCTCAGATGGATCTGGACTGGCAACATAAGGGTGAGTTATTTCTGGCTCAGTGGGGCCACGATACCTCAGGACATCAGGGAAGAAATGTGATATACAGATGGGCCCCATGACCAAGGGATGGACTTAACCAGTATACCCCAGGTTATCCATGATTATGAAACATGCTGCAATCAAGCAGGGTCAAGCTGGTAAAGCCCCTGTGGTACAGTAGATGATGGTCAAAATATAAGTGTAGAGAGGCCTGGCAGATAGATTGCATCATACTGCCACAAACCCCCAAGACAAGTGCCACACACTGGGTGGCTGGAGACATACCCCGTGCCTCCTGCCTCTGCCTAGAGTACCATCTTGGAACTCGAAAAGCAAGTTCTGTGGAGACATGGAACCCCAGAAAGAACTGAGTCAGACAACAGGACTCATTTCAAAAATAGCTTGATAGACAGCTGGGCCAGAGAGCATGGGATTGAGTGGGTGTATCATATTCCCTGCCAAGCACCTGCCTCTGGGAATATTGAACGGTGCAGTGGACTGCCAAAAACCACCTTGAAAGCAATGGGTGATGGTGATACCTTAGGTTTTAACTTTTATATTTTTCAAATCCTGTACTGCTCAGTGTGTAACTCTGTTAGTTTCATGTGGCCTGTTAACTACTGTTCTCTCATGCTGGTTAGACATAACAAAGCCTCTCTAGCTCTTCAAGGATACCTCAATCATCCCAGGCCCCAAAATGTGTAAACTAAAAGGCTTTGAAGAGGAGGGGCAAATTTGGGGTAATTACATCACGAACTGAAGTTTTAATTGGAGAATTAACCCTGATATGCAAATGGACCAAACTTATAAAAGTGTAAAGAACTCGTGACCCGTGGTCCATTTTGGGTGTAGCCTTTGGACTGCCCAGGGTGTACCTTTGAAGGACTTTCAAATAAATACCTCCTTTAATTCTCTTATTTTTGTCCAGCCTCTGTTTTTAGGTAGCCACTTCAAGGCATCAGTGCCTTGAAACATTGGGACCTTCAAACATTGGGATCTACATTTAGCAAAGGCCACCTGGTCAGTTAATACTGGAGGCTCTACCAATCAAGCTGGCCCTGCCCAATCAAAGCCTCCACATACCATTAAAAGGGGATAGAGTCCCCATGGTGCATAGGAGGAATGTGTTAGGGAGACACCATCAGAGTGTAGATCCTGCTCCAGGTCACTCTTGTAGCCTTCACTTCACTGTACTGCAGCAGCGCTCACTGTTTACCAGCCCTCTGTAGGACAGCATGTAGGACAGGTGCAGCTGGAGGATTCCTTCAAGAAGAAAATGGAAAATAGTTAAATTTAAAATGATGAAGCGGCTGGTTGGTGTTGACTTTGGAGATCTCATGCAGCAGTTTCACATTCTTTCTTCTGCTGAGGGTGCTGGAATGGCATCTTTCGGTTGCTACTCACTTCACTTCTGGTCTAGGGAGCGCAGCAAATGGGGGAGCAGCTCCGCGCTGACATTCCCGGCGCAGGCTCTGCCCCGCAGCTCCGGGCCGACCGGGACCACGGGAGCGCTGCCTGGCGGGGCCGGCGCGTCTTGCGTCTTCCAGGTTCGGGAGCGAGGAAACCAGAGGGGGACAGGCAGGGGCGGGAGACGGGGACGGAACGGGACGGGATTGCCGGTGGAGGGGGGCGTGAACGTGGGCTGGGCCTGCTGCCCGGTGGGGAGGGGCCATCGCCGCAGCTTGCGCGGCCACTGGGAGGGGGACCCGCGGCCACTGGGAGGGGGACCCGCGGCCACTGGGAGGCGGACCCGCGGCCACTGGGAGGGCGACCCGCGGCCGGGGGGAAACAGCCTGTGACTGGGGGGTCTGGGGGCACACACCCCGCTGCGGGGCAGGGACTCGACGCAGAGGCGAGCCTTGGTGCGGGGGCCGACGCAGGAACACCGAGCGACACAGGAGCGGGGTTAAGGAGCGGTCAGGGGTTCCCGCCAGCGCGGGAAGGCACGGAGAAGAAGGCAACGTGGCTGAGCCGAACGCGGCATTTCGGCTGCTACTTAGAGCCGACACGGCTTGTGTTTGGGGGGTCGGGATAAGAGTTCAGGGAACCGTCCGGGCCGAGGTGATCAATCCCAGCTCGGTGAGTGGACAGGGGAGATATGGAAGGGTCAGAATGTGATAGATAGGTGTTATAATATTGGCTTTCTGCAAATGTTAAAATGAATGATGTTGGAGGGTTTTTTTTGTAGTGGATGCATATTGTAGTGGTGGCTTTCTGCAGATAGATGCTGTGTCATGGAACAGACAAAGAACACTGCCCCACCTGGTTTTAACAGATCGTGATAGAATATATACTTTTGGTTACATCTTATATTGTAACCTAAGACACATTGCCTTCAGCTCACTGGTCTTGCCTTGCCTACCTCCTCCCTTGCCTTCTCTTTTCTACCTGGACCTTGCCTTTCCTTGCCTCTCCTGACCCTCACTTGCCTGGCTTTTCCTTGCCTACTTCTTCCTTGCCTTGCCTTGTTTTCCCCTTGCTTCACTTACCTTGGCATTCCATACACCTCACTTGCCTAGCCTTATCTTGCCTGCCCCTCCACTAAGTTCCTTGTATTGCCTACCCCAACTTCTCCTTGCCGGCCCTACTTGTACCTTGCCTTACATTGCCTTCCCTTCCCCCATCTTACCTTGCCTACACCACCTTTCCATTGCCTTGAATTGCCTACCACACTTTCTTTCCCTGTGTCGTTGCCATTGCCATCCCTTCCCTTCCCTTCCCTTCCCTTCCCTTCCCTTCC
>VXAC01007919.1:210802-226733 GCA_013399225.1 Rhipidura dahli
TCCCTTCCCTTCCCTTCCCTTCCCTTCCCTTCCCTTCTCGCACCTTCCTATCCCATCCCCATCCCATCCGTTCCATTCCTTAAGGGACTTGACTTGCCTTCTTCTCCCCTGCCTTGTCTTGTCTACAACATCCTTACCTTCCATTGCCCGCTAGTCCCTTTTCTTGCTTTACCTACCCAGCCCTTGTCTTTCCTTTCCTTGACTGTCCCTCACTTACCTGGTCTTTCCCTGCCTCCCTCTGCCTTGACTTTCATTGCTTCTCATACCCATCCTCCACCTTGCCTTGCCTACCCCTTTCTTGCCTTGCTACCCCTCCCTTGGCTGTCCATCCTTTGACTTGTATTGCCTTGCCTACCCCTCACTTGCTTTGCCTTCCCTTTCCCATCCTTGCAGTGCCTTGCCCTCCACTCTGCTGCTTTGCCTTGCATACCCCTGCCTTGTCTTGCCTAGCCCAAACTTGCATTGCCTTACCAATGCCTCTGTGTCCTTCCCTTGTCCTTGCTGCCACTCTCCTGCCTTACATCACCTTGCTTATCCATCCTCTACCTTGACTTCCCTTCCCAGTTTTTCCTGACCTCTTGTTTTGCCTGTTCCTCCTATGATTCTCCTTACCTTGTCTACTTGTCCCTTGTCTTGCCTATCCTAACTTTCTATTGTCTTACCAACCTTTTAGTATGATTCATTCATGCCTTTCCTACCCAACCTTGCATTTCCTTCCTGTTCCTGACCATTCCTTACCTTCCCTAGCCTAACCTTCTATTGCCAACCCTTCCTACCACTCCATTTCCTTGCATTGCCTTCCTCACCCATTCCCAACCTTGACTTTCCTACTCCCTTTTTCCTGGCCTTGCTCTGACTGCTCCTCCTGACTCCCATTGCCTTGCCCAACTCTTGACTCTCTCACCTCTCCTTGCAAACACACTTGCCTTGCCTTGCCCTGCTAACCCTCCCTTGCCTTTCATTGCCTTCCTTCTCATCCTTCACTTTGACTTCCTGTCCTGAATGGTCCAAAAAAATGTACAATGTATTCCATAATTCTTCCACATCAATCTGCGAAGTTTGTGTCACTGTCCCTTAGGGCTTTTGGGGCCCAAGGTGGAACCAGAGTGAGTGATTTACCTTAGGTTTGCAAGATGAGGGGTTAAGAAGATCCCTTTAAATGATGAGAACAGACACACAGAACTCTCTCTTTCATTGTCCTGTCTACCAAGAGACTTGTGTGGGGCAGGTTTCCCAAGCTGAGGCAGTGTGAGGTAGAAGCCCTCTTTTATTCCTGTCTGGTGTTGGAGAATTTTGTAATACCTTATCAGACACTGTTGCCATGGTAACTACTGTTTCTGGAGCTAGGGAAGATGTTTCTTCAAAATTTTTCTTTCCCGTTCTTTAGTGCTCTCTCCACCCAGGACAACCAGCCATGGCACCCCTCCCAGGAAAATCAGAACCCCTTCTCTTCACAATGTCCAGCTGCTGCCCCAGTTCCAGCTGCCTGCCATTTTTGCTCAGGAGGAGTCTCCCCACGAGTTCCAGCATCTACCCCAGTTCCAGCCACCACTGCCAATGGAACTGCCACCACCAGGAGAGCCCCTGTCAGGTGGTGTGGAACAGACAACCAGGCAGCATTGACTCTTGCTTTTGGAAAAAGAAAAGAGTTCTTCCAGCTTTTTGGTCTGTCCCTGTTTCCCATTAGTTGTTGTTTGTGGGAAGAGGGGGCTTGGGTTCAGATGTTATTTTTGCTTTGTTCTCCACCTCACGGTCCAGAGAAGTTGGCTTCTCTGCCATTTTATCTTTGTCCCCTGGGCCTCGTGGTCTTCTATGGAGGCCACCATCTTGGTGGAGGGGCTTCTCCACCATATTGTCTTTGTCCTTGGGCCACATGATTGGCAACAGCAGCCACCATCTTGCAAGGTCTTCTGTGCCATTTTGTTTTCATTATTATTGTGGGAGGGAGTGTCTTGCCTTAGAGCCTTTGTCTTTTTGGTTACTGCTATTTCCTTATTAATTACTGTTCTGTTTTTTAGTAAACTTATTTTTTCACTTTTCTTGCATTTGTCTCTCCTTACTGGTGAAAGGGGAGTGCTTAAAACTAAAGGAGAGGAATTTGTTAGCCAGTCTTCGCCCTGGAAATTGTCTTAAACTAAGACAAATTTGGCACCCAACTAAAGGGGCTTGATAGAGAAAGGGACAAAATAAAATTTTTGTCCAAAACATTTGAATATTAGGTACAGAACTCCTGAGTCACCATGTGGCTGGGTCTAGTCATGTGGATGTGGCACCTCCCTTTGTATACGTGTCCATATATGTGAAGCCATTTGCCCACCATACTTTTCTGTTTCAGATCAGGGAGGGAGAGAAACCAAGATTGCTTGGTGAATACCCTTTGTGATATCAGTCTATGAAAAGATAACATCAGTGACAATGAAGATCATTTGGGATGTGTATTCACTGTTGTTTGCCTGTCCTGGTCTGGGCTGCTGCTTCTGGGGGTTTATTAATGATCACATCCAGCCTGTTGGGGGAACAGGAGATTAGGGGTTTTCCCAGCCTTTCACTTCCTTCTCCCCTTTTCTGAGAGTGTTGAATTCCCTCTTGATATTAAAGACACCATATTCTTGTTGCTAGTTCTGCTCTGTCTCCTCTACAGTCTGCAACACATTTAGAATCAGGGCTGAGATTTCCAGTGGGGATATCCAGAGATCTGTCTCAGGGGTCAAAAATCATGAGTGGCATGGAATGTAGGAAGATATAGGTCAGATGTTGAAGAAATACACTGTTCCAATGGTTTGGAAGTCCCTCCCCAACAAATAGAGAACACAGCTAAAGGAGCAGAAAATTTGAGGGAAAATGACAGTGGCAGTTTGAGAGAGAAACAGCTCATTGCTTTGTTCTGGGCCCTGGCTAATTCTTACCACATGCTGCTCAATAGTGTAGAGCAATACCAACAGCCAGAAGGGAAGGAGAACAAATGAGAAAATGCCATGGTCTCTCGGGCTGCAGTGAAACAAAAGGGCAGCTAAAGCCCTGCCTAAAGGAGAAAATACAAGATCAAATCCTTTTGCCCAGTGGATGACAATGGGAAGACAGGACTCTCACAGACAGCAGAGGACTCAGAGCTGAAAATAATCACCAAGTCCTTATCCTGAGAAAGTCTACTGAACATGTGGAAAGACCTCACCTGACAAATAGATGAGCCCATACTGAGCTTGTTGATCTTAGTCTGGGACACCAGAGCCAACTACAATTTTGGATGGTACTGGAGGAAGGCACTTGGGATCTTTTTCACATGATGTGGGCATTGTCCAGGGGATCACAGGGAAGCCAGAACCTCTCCACCTCTGAACGTGACTCTAATAAGTGTGAAGGAGAGATACCTTTGCCAGGAAGACTTCCACCTGCAACAAGGCCTTTGTAAAACCATGAAACAAGGAATCCAACACGTGAGGGATCTCACTGTGCTAGAGATAATTTTCTCAAATAATGACCAACCCATTAACGGTCCAGGCCTTGTAAAATGTAAAACACTGATTGGTTGGAAACTTGCATGACTCAAGCCACAAGTACTTCCACTTCCTAGGGACGCTGCAGTGGGATGAGGAAAACAAGACATTGGGTGCTGTGACAAGAAGGCTTCAGACACAGGAAGATATTGTCCACACTCCAACAGCAGCCCAAGTCTCTGCCATGGAAACAGACCTAACTGAGCATATACAGAAATTGGATGAGAAGCTTGAAGAGAGCCATCAGAAACTCAGAAAGGAGCTTAGGGAGGACATTTTTCATGCCTCACCAGTGCAGACCAGGGTCTCTGCTAATAAGTGAGTAGGGGCAAAGGGACATGGTGGATCAAGTCAGGTTGCAGAGCTGAAAGCTGTCCAGCTGTCTTTGGATATTACTGAACTAGAGAAGAGGTCAACATTACCCCTACACTGGCTTGTGGATGGTAGCAGAGGCTCTGTGGAAGTGGTTGGCTGATTGTGAAACACATGCTGTGATCAAGCAGAGCCAAGCAGGTAAAGTCCCAGTGGTATACAGAGCATTGGTCTAAACACAAGTATGGGGAGGCCTGGCAGATCAATTACATCACACTGCCACGGACGTGCCAAGGTAAGTATTACATGCTTGCAAATGATAGAAGACACCACTGGATGGCTGGAGATGCACGCTGTGCCTCACACCACTGCCTGGAACCCCATCCTAGGCACTAAAAAGCAAGTCCTGTGGTGACATGGCAGCACTGAAAGAATTGAGTCAGACAATGGGACTCATTTCAAAAATAAACACCAGTGCAAGAGAACAAGGTATTGAGAGACAAAGCAAGGAATGCTCAGGAATGGCAGGGATATGCAGGGGTGGGTAAGAAAGCCAAAGTAAAGCCAGGGAGGAGAAAGGCAAAGCAAAGGACAGCCAGAGAAGAAAGCAGTAGGCAGGTAAAGGCAGTGGATGTTCACACAAGGCAATGCAAAGCAAGGGAAAGGTAGCAGAGGTGGTAAGGCAAAGATTATGTTTGCAAGACAAGGCAACTGTGAGGCAGGCAAGGCAGTGAGAGTCATAGGACAAGCAAGCAAGGCAAAGCAAGGCCAGGAAAAAAGGGGTAGGGAGGCTGAGGTGCGGGGTGGGTGAGTGTAAGACAATGCAAGGCAATTAGAGTGGCAGGAAGGGCAAGGGAAATAGGTGGAGGGGTCAGTAAGGAAATGCAAGGTTCAGGCTGGAAAGAAAAGACAAGGCAAAAGAGGGGTAGGCAAGGCAAAGCAAGGCCAGGGATGAACACTATAGGGAGGTCAAGACAGGAAATGTGCATGCAAGACAAGGTAATGCAAGGGAGGGGTAGAAGGGCATAGAAAGTTGAGGGTTGACTTTCTAAGGAAAGAGGTAGGCAAGTGAAAGAGAAGGCAAGGCAAGGCAGGAGAGGAAAAAGGGGCAGGGAAGAGAAGAGTGGGGAATAGGTGAGCAAGTCAATCCAAAGCAACAGAGTTGTATAAATGGGCAATGAAGGGATAGAGAAGGCTCTGTAAGGTAAGGGAATGGACAGTCAGGAACAGTAAGGATATGTGGTAGTAGGGGGGAAAGACAAGGCAATGGTAGGCAAGGCAGTGAGACTGCTAGGAGAAGCAGGCAAAGCAAGGCAGACCAGGAAAAAAGGGCAGGGAAGTCAAGGTGGGGGATGAGTGAGTAAAGCAGGGCAGGGCAAAGGAGGGACAGCAAGGTAAGGAAGACCAGGGACAAAAGTCCTAGATAAGTCAAGGCTGGGAATGTGAGTGCAAGGTAATGCAAGGCAAAGGAAGGGTAACAGAGCAAGGCAAGGAAAGGGTTGGCTTTAAAAAGCAAGGCAAGTAAGAAGGAGAGTAATAGGTACAGCAGGCAAGGCAAGGTGTGATCAGGCAAAAAGCAGCAGAAAAGTCCAGGTGGGGGATGGGCAAGCAAGGCAATGCAAAGCAGTGACGTGGTATGTTGGGCAAGGGAAGGACATGGAGGGGTCTTTAAGGCAATGCGTATTTGCAGAAGGCAAGGCAAGGTAAGGGAGGGGAAGGACATAGATGGCAAAATAACACAAGGAAGATGTAAAAGATGCAAAGCATGGAAATGGAAATACCTTGCATGCCTATTCCCCCACCTTGACATACCTAGATTTTTTCCCCTGCCCTTCCAATTCCTTGCTTCCCCATCCTTAGCCTTGCCTAGCCTTGGCTTCTCTAACCTGGCATTGCCTCACCAACCGCTTTGTCCTTCCTTTGTCTTTCCTTCAACTCCATTGTCTTGCATTGCCTTCCTCAGCCATCTACCACCTTGAAATCCCTACCCCTTTTTTCTTGGCCTTACCTTGCCTTCTCCTCCTTTCTGTGCATGCTCCAAATTTGCATTGCCATACCAGCCTCTCTGCGTCCTACCTTTGCCCTTCATAACACTCTATTGCCTTGTTTTGCCTTGCTTAACCATTCCCCATCTTGACTTCTCTACCCCTTTTTTTCCTGGCCTGCACTTACCCTGCAAGCCTCTCATTTGACTTCTTGCCTTCCCTTGCCTCCCTCAACCTTGTCTTGCAAATCTATCCCTTGCCTTGCCTTGCCTTGCCATTCCTACCCAACTTCCACTTTCTTTGCCATTCACCTTCCTCCCTTGTCTTGCTTTCCCTACCTTTGATTTCCTTTGCAATTGCCTTGACATACCCATCTTCCACCATTATCTGCATAGCACTTTCTTGCCTGCTCTTGCCTTGCTTAGCGTTTCCTCTCTCTGCCTGGCTTACCCACCCTGGACTTACCCTCCTATGCCCTGTCTGGTCTATAACTTCTGAACCTTCTTTTGCCTACCACTTCATTGCTTGCTTTGCCTTCCTTACCTCTCCCTTGACTTGCCTAGAATTGCCTATGGTGCAACTGCATGGCCTTGCCTTGCTTTCCATGCAGGCAAGGCCAAGAGCAGTAGGCAAGGCAAAGCAAAGCAAGGGCATGGTAGGGCAGGGCAAGGCAAACGAGGCATAGGCAAAGGAGAAATAGGTAAGAGAAAGTAAAACAATGGTAGGCTAGGAAAAACTAGGCAAGGTACTAAAAGCAAGGCAAGGCCTAGTGACTCAGAGGACATTTCCTTGAGAAGCAAAGGATGTAGTCTCCGTGTTGGCAGAGCAGACAATAAGGTACCTTGGGGAGGTAAATTCCAGCCAGCTATTTCTGCCCCACCACCTCCTGTGTAAGAGCAATTGTTGGATGTACTCGATATTGGAGGTGGTATCCACCTTTCTGCTGGTAAGTGCCTGAACAAGAATGGCAATGCTTTTTCATGGGAAGGAACACATGTAGCCTCACAGTTAGAGGTGCAGAGAAGCAGCTGCCTAGTGGAGGTTAAGGGTGGCAGCAACTTTCTGCCCTGGCATATTTGGTGTGGAAGAACTCATTCAATTTTCACAGTGATGGAGCTGGTATCCATCTTTTGAAGGCAGCTTGCTGAGAGATTCCATTTGGCATATGGTTGCCGCTTCTCCAAGGTGGCCGTTCTGAAATTTCTGGCAGCACACTTAATTTTGGACAAGGTAAGCAGCTATGCTCAGTCTTGGTGTGCAGCTGATCTGGTGGCCAGGGGCAGGTGATGCCCAGAAAGAGCGTTCTGGTACCTTTGGATGGGATCAATGTCGGCATGCTTTTCTATTTTAGAGGAGGGGATGCCATTTCTTTTGAGATGGGCTCCTGGTTCCTCTCCTTGGCCAAGCAGGATATTTTGCATCTGTGTATTGGGAGGCACTTGTGTGGGTTAGAGATCTTGAACCGTTGAGGTGGCAATGCAAAAGCCAAGCTGGGGAGATTCTTGCTCTGCTGCCTTTAGCGTGTGAGCGCTCCCCGCTGCCGTTCCGTTTGGATCCTGATTCTGTGAGACTGAAGCATTAGGATGGTACCTAGAGCTGAGGGGGAAAGTGCAGATTCCAGGGTGTGTGTGCTGGTCATTCGACGGGTGCAGTTGAAGTTGTAAGGCAGGACCGACTTTCCCCGCGGGCACTTTTGTGAGCTCACTTTTTGCCGGATGTTTTTCAGGTTTGTAGCCGCACTCCGCGGGAGCGAATAGATTTCGGAGCGCAAAGGAGTTTGTGTTGCCGTTTGAGTGTGGTGCAAACACGGGCTTGTACTTGGAAGGGGAAGATCAGCGGCCTCTTTTTGTCCTGACGCAGGTGATTGGAGAGCAGACGGTTTCAACCTGCCTCTGACCTTGGAGGGTTTCGAGCTGGGCTCGGTGAGTTTCCCTTCTTTTGCAGCTCAACAGCGCCATCCTGGGGTTGTTGTGCTCCGTGGGAGCGCGGACAGTGCCCAGGATGAAGCCCAGAGCTCCTCTGGCCCGGCCCCATTAGGGACAGCAGATAGGGTTAAGAGACGCATTGTGGACCCTGGCTCTTGGAGACTTGAAAGAATGTGATCCTGCATCTAGCTGGGAAGGAAGAGGAACCATCTCCCTTTTGGCCGTGTAGTCCATAGGCTGCAAAAGAAGAGGGAATTGCAGCATTGCTTCTTTATTTTAAAACCTTTTCTGTGGGATCAGGTGGTCAGCCTGTCACTCGCACCCAAAGAACTGCATACACCTCACTGGAGATAGGAGCTTTCTCTCAAGCTCTACTCTACCATCCTACTCTCCCACTCTCGCCGATCCAGAACACTTCCAAAAAGTCCTGCAGCTGCTCTCATACAAAATGTCAGAGTACAAAAAGCCAGTGCTTTCGTAGCCTTGCAGTCTTTCCCTCACCATCTGTAAGCTAGGTGAAACACACTAGCGATTCCCTCTCTCCTTCTTAACTCTAGCTAGCATCACATTCTTTTTCCAGCCTGTGTTTTGCTCTGATAAGCTGTCCCAGGACAGAAAGCATTTGCTGACTTTCCCTCTTACCCGTGACTACTGATATTAGCAGTTCAATCACATCCACTCCCCTTCCAGTGTCGCCAAGTCCAAGCCGCTTCAGGTCACAGAGAAATGAGTGTGAGGACAGAAAATGTTCCTCAACCACCCTGTTCTCCTAAAAGCCTCTATTCTGCATACAGAGTGCTGGGACCATGCATCTCCCTTTGTCGGTGCTGAGAAACTTTTAGTCATGAAAAATCTTAGCTCTCTACTGCTTGTGAGAATCTTTTCTTTCACACAGATGTTAGCCTAAACATTATCACTGTCTTCTAAATCCTTTGTATCAGCAACTTGTTTTTCTCAGATAGAAGTTTTTCTGGTAGGTAAACAATCTTCTACGACGTGCCGGGGTGTCAGCTCTGCCCCTTAGGGTGGGTTTAGCCTTCAGAGCCAATAGGGTTATGACACCTGACTCCTGCACTATCTATGTTATAAAAACCCTCTAAAGAATTAGTAAAGTTGCGGATTCTCTGTCAAAACCCCTTCTGGAGTCACTGTTTCTTTCTACGTGTCCGTTCTGCGAACAGCAACATCCCTTTTCACGCATTTGTGCGCTGTAGAATTTTTCTGCTATTGCAGGTCCCTTTCAAATGTCCAGCAGCCGCTCTCATAACAAAGCCTCTTAGAGGAAAAAGGCCAGTGCTGGTCTGCCCCCTCATTCCCCTTGCCACATGTAACCACACACTTCTGCACTACGTGCTTTCCTTGGCTGCCACATGTCCCCTTATGTTCTCTGGATCTCAGAGGCTGAAGCTGAATGGGATTGTTGGCACTCTAGGTCTCAGGGAGTGTGTTGTGCTAGTAAAAGCAACTTTCGCTGGTTGCCCGTTTTTGGATATATAACTAGCATTAGTCAGACCACTTTGAGAGGCAGCCACTGCTGCAGCCTGTACCCTGCTCGCACATGCACCATGCTGCACGTGTTCCTTTTTCGCCTTATGTAACACAATGCGCTTTCATTCTCCCAGAGCTCCAGGTGTCCATCCACTTCTTGCACAGAACCTATGCTGTGTTGGCATAAAACCACTCACAAGCACAGCTGTTGCTGAAACATGCCACTGCCCTGAGCTTTCCTTCTAAGCTCTATATACCATCCCATTCCATCAGTCTTGGCATCTGAATCTAAATGGAACCGTTCTCTGCTACATCTTGCACAGTTCTTGTCCTGTGCCAGGACAAGAAGCTAGCGTGGATCTTGCCCCTTATGCGTTAGAACGTGTATCTGCACCACAATCAAGCAGCAGTCCTCTTTCCTTTGCAGCCTGCAAACTGCCGTGCAGATTTCAGTGCTCTGCACGTTCCTTCTCAGTTTTAAGAAGCATCACAAACCTTACAGCCTTGCCATTACTGTGGATCCAGATTTTGGTCTGGCACAAGAAATAATGCGCCCAGTATAAAGGTATTTTCTTCTCCTCTGTTGCATTGTGGTGGTTTGCTGCATGACTTGGCAATTTATGGACAGGAAATGCCTCTCTCCAGGAACACATCTTTGAAATGCTACTGCAAGCAAGGCGTACCTAGCAAGCGTTTATTTTCCATTGCACATTTGGTTTACGAAAGGATAGAGAGACGTTGGCCCCTGCAAATTTGAGAGTGCGTGGCCTCACATGACGTCGAGCAGAAAATTGCAGACCACCAAAGTGAGACTGTGGTTATTATGAGGCAATTATAAATAGACTAGAGGGATTCCCCCTGTGCAAGGAGTACCAGTTTCCACACGTAAAGGGTGACGAAGCTTCCTGCCTTTGAATATTTTTCTGCACAAGATGTGGTCGAAAATTTTTCTGTTTAGATTCAGATGAGAAGAGGGTCAGAATGTGATGGCATGTAGAGCTGAGCAGGGATTCGCATGGCACAGGAGTGTTTTGGTCTAGTGACTCTTAAGTACCTTTCCTTGAGAAGCAAAGGACATAGTGTTGGCAGAGCAGATGATAAGGTACCTTGGGGAGGTAAATTCCAGCCAGACATTTCTGTCTTGCCACCTTCTGCGTAAGAGCAATTGTTGGATGTACTCGATATTGGAGGTGATATCTGTAGGAAACCCAGAAAATGGTAAAGGGATTTTTAAGACTGAGAAACAAAGAGCAGGCTTTAAGAATCAAGCAGAAAGATTTTAGGGAACAGCTTGGCCTGAGAAAATATTAAAGAAAATACAGTTAGAACATTAGCACAAGGACAGGAGAACAAAGAGACAGAGTTTTAGGCCTAGTTGAGAAAACTTTTAGAAGTTGCAAAATTTATGCTTAGCAAGAGATGATAAAATTAAGCTTAATAATGGAATATTATGGGCTATTGTATAAGGTATAAAACAGGCAAGTATTGTTTTAACAAGTGTACGTGCAATATAGAAGATTGGTTGAAACAGCTGTCTGTAACCATTAAAGAAATTGCTATTGGCTGAGAAGCTTTTAAGAATATTCTGTAACTAGGAAATCAGGGGGTTTTGCCTGCAACGCGAGCTTGTATTATCTATGAGGTCTCCAGATAGTTTATGAGGCAAATAAAATAAGTTCACGGAGCGTCTGCCTTGGCTCCCCCGTCCCCTTTCATTGCGGCAGCAGCATCCACCTTTCTGCTGGTAAGTGCCTGAACAAGAAAGGCGATGCTTTTTCATGGGAAAGAACGCACGTAGCCCCAGAGTTGGAGGTGCAGAGAAGCAGCTGCCCAGTGGAGTTTAAGTATGGCAGCAACTTTTTTTCCTGACGTATTTGGTGTGGAAGCACTTCCTCAGTTTGCACAGTGATGGAGCTGGTATTCATCTTTTGAAGGCGGCCTCCTGCAAGATTCCATTTGGCATGCAGTTGCCACTTCTCAGAGGTGGTCTTCTGAAATTTTTGGTACTACATTTCTTTTGGACAAGGTAAGCAGCTATGCTCAGTCTTGGTGTGCAACTGATCTACGGCCCTTTATATGATGCACTTACCACCAGCAGGGGGCTCTGGGATGCTGAATTGGTTTGAAAGATAGGTACCTGCCAAGGAAGGTAGGAATTTCCCTTGGAATGGAGGATATGAAGTCCTTTCCCTCCAAACTAGCAAAGATATGAGAAAAGGAGTAACAGTTCTTTACTAGCATGTAGGTGTGTAACAAGGCAAACAACAGCAAACCCAATAGGCCGTTCCTTTTCACGCCTTAAGCCATTTCCCCTCGGTGCAGTTCCGGTCACGGCCGGCAGGGGCGCTGGTGGCTCCCGGCCGGGCAGGGCGGGTGCGGTGATTCCCCCGCGGCTGCAGGGGGCGCTGTGGCGGAGCGCGGCTGTCTCTGGCTGCGTGTGGCCAATGGCGGCGCGGCCGGCAGGAAGGGGCGGAAAAGGGGCTTCCTTTGGCAGCCCGCAGGGGCCGCTGGTCCCGGCGCCCTCTCGGGACAGCGGCCGGAGCTGCAGCCGGGACCTCGGCAGCAGCGAGCTGGGACAGCAAGGACAGCAAAATCCCGGAGCGGTGAACGAGATGTATCAGAAACTGCGCAGCTGTCGGGACGTCTGGCAGGCAGAGGGTGTGGAGCTACAGCGTAGCGAAAAAACTCGGGGCAGTAGAATAGACGTGGCAGGGCTGGGCAGCGGCAGCCCGGCTCCCGGACACGGCAGGGAGAGCCTCCCTTGGAGGGGGAAAGGGCTTCGGGGTCCTGGGGTTTCCCCTGAGACACCCGTGATGGTGAAAGTCCTATTTTTTTAGTGAGGTAGGGTGTTAACAAGGTCCCAGTTCAGTGGCCGCTCTCGGCTCACCCATGGCAAGGCAAAACAGGGCAGGGCTGGACTCTGTCAGCAGCAGATAAATCCCCCCCGAGCAGCAGCTTGACTGTCCTCCCAAGCCAACCGTGAGAGAGATAGGAGCTGCTCCAAACCCCTTCCCCCAGCCCACATTTATGGCATCTCTGGCCCTCCAAGAGAATACTAAAGTCAGCTGCACTCCTCCTCTTTCTCTGTGGTTACTTCTTTTGTCTCTCTTAAATATTGGTTGTTATTGTCTTAGCAAGAAAATGAGCCAAAATTCCCTAAGAGAAAGAAAACACAGTGGAAAATCCCAACATCTAACAGATGCAAGCTTGGAACTTCCCAGGTGGCACTAGCTGATGCTAGGATGAGCAGGCAGGTTGGGAAAAAGTACGGCTTCCCCTTTCAAGACATTCCTGCAAACTCACGTGGGTGGCATCAGGTTTTCGTGCCAGCAGCTGAGGAGATGACAGTAGTGGTGGCTGGAAACCTTTCAACAGCCATAGGCACAGGCAGAGAAGGCAGGCAGAACTCAATTTTAGTGCCAAGTTACTACGCAGAAAGAGATCCAGGGAAGGCTGCCCAACTCCTTGTGGCATACTGATGCCTTTTCCTGGTCTTAAAATCAAGAGGCGAACACCGTTAGAAGGGGAAAGGAGTTTTACTTTGGTATTTATTTTAGGGATCCTGAGATGCACCATGTCCATGTCAAATGCACCTCCATGCACCCTGCAAGGGCCACCACCATCCCCCTCCTCGAGATCTGGTCTTATATTCTAGGTCTTACTAATTAGCATATCTATCCAAAATACCCCAATGAGAGGCTCAAGTGACACCCCCTCCCCAAGGAACCCTCCCCTGGATGGTTCTATCTTAGTTTACAAAATGTGTTCTGGAGAGGACCTTGGGGTCTGGGACACAGTGACCGCTAACTACGAAGCTTCTAAAATGATTAGTCTCTCAGCTTAACAAACAAGTCTAAGAATGTAGGCAAAAAACACTGAGAATACAGAAGTTGTAAAGAGGCATAACGGGTATAAAAGGAAAGACAAAAATAATCATGGGATCATTTCCCCTCTTTTAGAGACTAACGAACTCTACCTTGTCTAGTCTCTACTCTACTCTACATTACCCACAGAACCAGTTTACACACCTGGCTGCTCCACAGGCTATTACACAGGTAACAACTACAATTACAGCTATTTAAAATACTTCTTTTTCCCAGGCCCAGTTTGGTAACCATGAGGTGAGGGTATCAAAAACATGATCAAAATTGAAGGTGTCATTTCTGGAAGCTACTTCATGTAGAATTTGAGTTCCCTTTGAATTTCGTCCTTTTTAATTCTCCCACTTTGATTCACATAAGAACAGGAGGTATTAACAATAGCACCTACACCTCTTTGTGCATCAAGTATGAAATTGAGAGCTGTTCTATTTTGCATAACTGTACGGGAAAGACTGTCAGCTTCCTCTTGTAAGGCTGAAATTGCATCTGCAGTGTGCTGCTCAATACGTTCAATGACGGCCAAGATGTTTACAATTGCTCTCTCGAGTTCAACCACTCCATAAGAGGGTATGAGGGCTCTGACTATGCTATGAAAAAGTGTGGGACGATCAATGAGGGGATTAAGAGATCTTTTCTTCCTCTTATTTGGTTTTTCAAGGTGGTCAAATATTGTTATATTTGGGACCACAGCCCCAGTGGCACAAGCCTGGTCTTTCTTCGCAGGCATAACTTTCCAGGCTTTATCACCACATATCCAATACAACCCTGTCTCAAATGGCTGAGCCAGTCTCCACCCTGTCAATTTCATCTTTGCCACAATTGTTGAGTCTGTTATTTCCCTGAAATGGGTCTCATGACAATATGAAGGAAGAACTGCCTTTCCTGTGGTGTTTACAATTGCACAGGGAACCTTTTGGTTTGCACGCCCTATCAGGCCACTCAGGGGTATGGGGCTAGGAGGGTGCTGTTAATTGGTTCCCATGTTTCAGTGCGGATCTTTTCCATTGGAATGCCAGTCAATGGCCAGTGACCCTTCCCATTTAGGTGTGGTAACCAGGTACAGATCTAGCAGTCACTCTTATTACGAATCTTGAATACGTTTTGGACCACAGTCTTATGCACATCATGGGGTGAACCCTAAACCACGGTTACCAGTTGTGCAAACGGCAAACATGAAATAAACAGTTTAAACTTCATTCTTCTGATTAGTATCAGTTTCTGTCTTGTTGGTTTCAGGAGTAGAGGCTTTCTTCACCCTGGAGTAGTGAATCCGTGGTCCCTTGCTAGCAACCTTGACTGCAGTAAAAGTGGTCAGAAAGGCTTGGAATGGTCCCTTCCACTTGGCTTGCAAGGGGTCACTGTCCCACCACTTGATGTAGACCCAGTCTCCAGGCTGGAACAGATGAGCAAGTGTGTCAAATCCTATTGGTTTGGATAACACGATGAAGTTCTGGAGCTTCTGCAAAGTGGAACTCAGAGCCATTAAATACTTCTGCAGATCAATTTTACTTCTCATATGAATTTCCTCCGGGGTGTGTGGAACCTGGTATGCCCTGCCATATAATATTACACAGGGACTTATGTTGTCCCTTCGCTTTGGCTGTATGCAGACTCTCAGCAAGGCTATAGGCAGGGCTTGAACCCATATCATGCACGTCTCTTGACAAATTTTGCAAATCTGGGTTTTGAGGATCCCGTTCACGCGTTCAACTTTACCACTTGCATGGGGCCCATACAGTGTGTGCAGGTCCCAGGTAAGTCCCAAAATCTTGCTCACTTCCCCAACCCCCCTTGCAACAAAATGTGGTCCCCTATCTGATGACATTCCCAAAGGAACCCCAAACCTTGGTATTATATGATTGAGCAAAGTTTTCACTACTTCTTTTGCTGTGTTGGTGTGACAGGGAAATGCCTCAGGCCACCCACTGAAGGTGTCAACCATTACCAGGAAATACCTGCACCCCTCTTTGCGTGGCATCTCAGCAGAATCTATTTGCCAATAATCTCCCGGGACATCTGTCTTTGTCACTCCTAACACAACTCTCTTGTTTGTATCAGGGTTGTTTTTACAGCAGGTTTCACCCTTGCTTGTTATAGATTGTACAATATCAGTCATCCTTCTCCCTATCAGTACTTTCCTCAGATGTTTTAAAAGATTTTCCTTTCCCCCGTGGGTACTTTCATGCTCTCGTTGGGCTATTTCTCGGAGGAGCAGGGGTGGAACTACAACCTGTCCTACTGGGGTAACAGCCCACCCACCTTCTTTGATCTCAGCCTTAAGGAACTTAATTAATTTGTGATCCCTCTGATCATATTTTGGGGTAAATGATGACAAATCTATCTCTTCCTGTGGTACCACTGCAAAAATGCCTTTTTCTGCAATCCCTCTTGCTGTTTCGTCAGCAAAACGATTTCCCAGTTCAGGGGCTGTTTTCCCTTTTTGATGACCCTTGCAATGCATGATAGCCACTTCCATAGGCTTCCAAATGCTCTGTAAAAGTGAAAGAATCTGTTCAGCATGCTTAACTTCATTACCTTGAGCAGTCAGCAGGCCCCGTTCTTTCCAAATAGCTCCATGGGCATGAACAACACTGAAGGCATATTTGGAATCAGTCCATATCTTCACCTTCTTTCCCTCGCTCAGTTCTAGAGCTCTTGTTAGTGCAATGAGTTCAGCTTTCTGTGATGACACATCTGGAGGCAAGGCTTTTGCCTCAGTGATTTTATCTGAGGTGGTTTCAACATAGCCAGTCATTCTCTTACTGTTTCTCATGAAGCTGCTTCCATCAGTGTACAATTCCCAGTGTGGATTCTTTAAAGGAACATCTTTCAGGTCTGGTCTGCTG
>VXAC01007924.1:0-30988 GCA_013399225.1 Rhipidura dahli
TATATTTTTGTTTATATATATTATATAATCTAGAGAATAGTAAGATAATTTACCTAACAAATACAGCCATTTGCATTTTGCTAGGTTAATGTTAAGTGATTGAAGGCTCTACTTTTAAAATTCTAAATCTTTTGCCCCTACTGTTGATAAACTACAGGCAGTACCCAAAACGACAATGTTCCTTCTTTCACTATTGTGGTTTCCTGCTTGGATTTGGGGGTTTTTTCCATTTTTCTTCTTTTATTCTCTGAAACTCAAGATTTTGATGACTGATCATTATTCTGCTCCTTTTGTTGGCAGTAGGTGTTCTAACAGTTCTTTAGCAAACTGCTGGAGTCTGTTTGCAGTCAAGGATTGTCCCTGTTATTAGCAAAGGGGTACCTAACAGGGTGCAACATGTTTGTACAAAATTCCAACCGTTACAAAGGTTCTCTCATGGTCTCCTGTAATTTGAAACTTGATACAGATCTGACATGAAACTGATGGTTGGTCCGTGGATGCAGTCTGCAGAAAAAAGTGTTGTATTAATAGAAGAATACAGGCAGCCTGAAAAAGGCAGTTCATGAATATTACTGCACTAACATTCACTGCATGAATGACCATTATGAAGGACTTGACATATGGGTGGAAGACACAGCCTTTCCAGAAGGTCACATTAGTCCCTAATCCTTTATTCTCCACATCTCTCTAATGGCAGTGTTTTCAGCATTAGTATTAAAATAATCAGGGAGAGAAATATACTTCTGAAGGAAATACTTCTCAGTTTTGTTATATGTAAGGGCAGTTTTAATATAAATTTGTCGAATAAACAGACAAAAAGTCTTAAAATGGCAGAGGGCAAAAGAACATAGGAGGCCACAGTATCCTAGCATGAGTTTTGCACTTGCTAGGTCACTCCTCTGAGATACTCTAACTAGGCATTTTTTAGTAAGTTTATTGAACTACTGATAAGGAAAATCAAACAGCACAGACCTTAAAAAAAGCCCTGCCATAGTCATGTGCAGTGAGAGCAGCAGAGAAGTGAATTGGTGTTAGGACATACTTACACTTAAGAAATTCGTCTTAACAGTTTTCAGAATCTAGTGAGAGAGGTTTGGTTTGTATTGGGTCGTTACCCAGTTAAAAATAACCTTTCCAGGTCATGTCATTTTGTTTGCCGCAGTGAAATAAGTTTATTTCAGCAGAATGAGGCCGTTATTAGCTTGGCAGAGTCCACTTGTCAGAATTTTATGGAGCAGAACACCGTTTGGCTTGGAAATTCAATAAATACTGTAATGTGAGAGGAGTTAAACTCCAAGGGCTGAAGGGGCACAGTCTTGGGAATTTGTCACTAATGCATTGTTCAACACTTCTGTTGAGAAAGTATCAGGATATATGAAGAATGATAATTAAAAATCAGGCAGTCATCTATTTCATGATACAAGGTGATGTTAAATATGTGGACTGAATATAATTTTTTGGTATTGAAGCAGAGTAGCAGTATTGTCAAAAGTGAAAATAAATGCTTTGCACTTCTGTTTTTCCTACATGCAATTCTCCTAACATTGAGATTAGTAAAGGGATGCTTTAGCATGGTTAGAGGAGATCTACAATTAAATGTAACTGAGCTATTATTGTTTAAATTAGCACAGGAAAGATGTGCTCGGTGACGTGTATTTATCTGAAGTGTGGGAGGCTGATTTTCTGTCTCTGGTGGGAGAGGAGTAGGAAAACTAATCGCTCTCCCTGCAAGGTGAAACTATGCAATTCAGTCATGTAATAATTTTAGAGGCAGGGATGAGGTAGTCAGCAAAAATGGTTGGGGTGCCCTCAAGCTATCCAGACTTTCTGCTTGTACTTGGAACACCATCATTTGAAACAACTCTTTTAAATTATTGCCTGTTCGAACAAAAAGTTTATTTCCAGATGGAGTAATTTTAGTTTTGCAGTCCTATACAGTAACATTTATAGACAATAAGCTAATTAACCATTGAATATATGGTGGAATATTGATTATGCAATGTCATTCTGTCAAGACTGGATGTTGTTATTAAAGAAATGTACATATGACATAGGAGTTAACTGTCTCTCTGGATACTGAAATGCTAGTCAGAATGCTATGCTTTGTACTGTGTACAAACCAGGTGAAGTTATTTTAATAATTTTGCCAAGTAGTAATACCAGCTAATTCCAAGAAGGTGAAGGATTCCCATAAGGAAGTCAAGTGTTGCACCACAGCAAGAGCCCATTGTTAACATATGCTAAATTATATTAACTGTCTTTTCTTGAATTTATTATTGTTCAGCCATTCATCTGTTTTTCTTTGTTATCTACAAGTATAATCTTGGAGAGAGTTAAAACTGAAGTTACCGGTGTCAATTCATAGCAGTAGCAGTTCCTCCCTTTGTAATGTGACCAAGTCTAAAGAGCTTGTGAAGAATGTTGTTCATTTGATCAAAGCACTACTACCTCCAGTATTACTTAGATAATGCTAACATGCTCCTTGGTATCACTATGCAAAGTGGCACATGAGAACAATGCAGTGTTTCAATATTTGTGCCTATTTTTTTTTTTTTTCCGTTAGTATGCATGTATTTGTTTTGGTTTTGGTTTTTTCTCGAAAACCGTTGTGATCTGCACGTTCTTTTCAGTCTGAATACAATTCTCTTCACTGCACTTTCTCGTGTGATGCAGAAATAGTTGTGTTGTGGTTGATACATCTGTATGTACTATTCAGACACCTATCCTGAAGGTCATAGTAACTTGTAAGTCTAATTCCAGACAAGCATTGGAGAACAGTCTCTGAACTTTGTCTCACCTAGGATAGGATAGATCTCTTTCCTTTCCAAGTAAGTGTTCTCACATTTACTTTCAAAATAATAGTATTTCTTGAAGTTACTTACTCATTTAATTGTACTACAGTTCCACTAGTCCTAAAATGTGTGTCTAAATGTTGAGACTGCTGATTCATATGTTTTAATTATACCTTTTTATGTGAATAAAACAGTTTTGCAAATGGCTTGCCATATACTCAAACCCCTTTAAAATTAAGTGAAATTATTTATTAAAATAAAATGCAAACATATTTTAATGTCCAGATTAATTGCATTTGGTCAGTAGGTATAGCTCTAGTTGGACAGAGAAGAGATCATTCACAAATTATGTGATTCCCAGAAGGAGTTTTAGCTGGGTAAGATTTGTACACTTATGGTATATGGACACAGCTTACCAAAAGGATCTGTTCAGTGATATCCTGAAGCAACAATAAACAAACATACTAGAATAACTGGCACAGTTTACTGGCATTTCACAGTTTATATGCTGTCACATCTGTATTAGTTACTGGCAGCTATGCATACTGATGACTAAAGAAACCCTTTTTTTCTCTTCATTCAGTTAGTGCACTTTGTGTTATCTTGATGTTTTGTGGGTTTTTTGATTATTCCTAAAATTAGAACTTCTAAATCATAATTTTTAAAATAATTTTACTGCAGAAATTTTAATAAAGAAGGTTTACCAAAGAAAGGTTTTATAAAGATACCATGAATTTTATTCACCAGAGAATTAAGAAATGATGACATTACATGCTGCTGGGGTTTATTACTATTTGCAGAACACTTTCTGTTGGATTTAGAATGAATTTTTCTTTGATCATTTTACTCTTTCAAGCTTCCTCAGCACAAGCAGATGCTGTACTTAGATCCAAAGGGCAGGCAGAGGTTTATATTTTGATTTACTTGATCCCTTGATGCCTTGGCTTAATATACTACAGCTTGGGGTGGTTTTTGGTTTTGTGGTTTTTTTGTTTTCTTCTCTTTTCCTTTTTTTTTTTTTTTTGCAGGGGGTGTTGGTTGGTTTGTTGTTGTTGCTGATTTTTTGTGTGTTTGTTTTTGTTTGTTGGTTTTGGTTTGGGGTTTTTTTGTTTATTTTTAAAGTATATTTCAGCTCTCCAGGGGAAAAAAAAAAGCTTGTTACCCTAAGCGCCTGAACCAACTCTGTCCTGAAATGATCTGCATTATTTTATCCAGACAATATTTAATTTGTGCTCATTATCAGTATTATCATAGAGTCATGCTTTTAGAAAGAAAATAATATTAATTTTTTTTTAAATGGGTATTTCTAGTTGTTGTTTGCAGTATTCTTAACTAGGTATTCTGCAGTTTTTATTTGCATCTAAGTAGCTAAAAATTGGCATGAAGTGAGAGTCCTTACGTTTATGGCTGCAACAGTCACCTGCTCGATTTATTTGTTGCTAACAGAGAGCTCTTTGGCATGTGGTCATCTTGATACCTCTGTTTTGGTCTGGAACTGGAAGAAGGGTGGTGTTTGAAGAGGGTTGTTTTAGTACTGCTGAGACCTTACAGTTTCGTTTTTTCAGCCCTCATAAGTGTATCTTTTTCATGGTCAAAAAATTCAGATGGTCACCAAATGTAGAAGTGGATCCCACTGTTGCAGTAGTTAAAAGGAGTACAGAGAATATGGGTGTTGGAATTTGACTTCGTTTGTAGGCTGCACCGTAGTAGATGCAGTGCTGTGAAGCTGCCTCTGAAGGATGTTATGAAATGTTTGCATGTGTTTCATTGCTCGTGGCAACCTTCTCTTGAATTAGAGGTATGCTGACAGAACTGCTTTGGTGAGGCTGTGTCATATTAAAGGAGCTTCTGGAATTCTAGTTATGCACTTCTGACACATTCTGGAGTGACTTAATGGTCTTCCATACCTACACTGTATCAGGTATAAGCAACTAGGAATTAGTATGTTTTTATGTTGAAATACTCATTACTAGCCACATACAACAGTAAAGACTCTGCCATTAGTTAAAGTGAAATATTTCAGGTATTTCTACAGTTGCTCTTTGAGTTTATATTCTGTGCATTATTCTGTTGTGTGAACTGACATAGCCTCTGAATAAGTTGGTTTGTTGTTTGATTTTTTTTTTTCATAATTAGTTATTTTGATTTCTGTTTCCTGGAATCTCTTTTCCTACAGCTTTTCTGCTGTAGTTGACGAAGACCTCTTACTTACATTATGCAGAGTCAATCATCTGGTGTCATCTAAGTTTCAGATAGTTAGTCATGAAAGCATAACTTAATCTGAAGAAGCAAATGTTTAGGAACCAGTTGATACACTTTTATGTTACAAGGATTGTAGGGGGGTGTGTGTGTATATATATATATATATATATATACACACATAAAAAATGTGTCCATACATATGTAGGTAGGAGTATATATGCACTTAAAAATGTCAGCTGTTTGAATCTGAGAGTGGTAACATAGTTGATTGTCCATGGTGGTGCTTTTTTACCAAACTGCTTTGAAGATTCTCATGGGTCTTAGGACCATCAGGAGGCATTGCCATAGTGGTTTGAAAATGCTCTCCCTGGCCACAAGAACCAGTTGTTTGAAGTCAAGAGTAAAGTGAGTAAGAGGGAATCCATCTGTGTAGGCAGAAGCTGGTCTTTTTCACTGACAGTAAATAAAAAGTCCTTCTCACAGTTCATGTAACCCACACTTTAATCCTACTTTTAGCTCATTCTAGCAACTGGCAACAATTATCCACCATTCTGTCTACCAGCAGCTTACTGCTTGTCTCTGCAAACACTGTGTGCAAAATTTAGCTTTGCGTCTCTGAAAAGACATTAATTTTCTGTGTCCTTGTTCACCTACGGCTAAATTTAGTGGAAGTTTAAGGAAGGCATATTCTAAATGAGGAATTAAAGAATTTTACATGGGTTGTAAGACTAATGACACTGGTTAGGACAAGTATATTTGAGGTTTGTATTCTGTCAGTGTATATTTTGATATAAATGCCCCAAATAACGTCTAAACAATTGCAACAGACATGGGAATGAAAAGTGAGAACTTCAGGGTGTGAAATATGCAGACTGAAAACATACATGGAAAGCACACGTGCTTTTCAAACATGACAAGGTGCAGAAAAAAGGCCTGTGATTTTAAAACCTTGTCAGGTCGTATTAGCATTAACAACATTAAAATAAATAATACTAATAAATAACAAATACAATAATTAGAATAAAGATTATTTTGCTTTGAAAAGGAAGACTAAGTTTCACGTTTCTAAATCTACAAAAACACTTAACCCATATTTGGTTCTCTGAAAGATTTCTAGGTGCTGTAACACAAACGTGTTGAAGAACCAGGGTTATATTTGTAGACTATATGCCTATTTGTGTATGTTTGTGGGTCGTCCTTTGAAACCATTAATGCATATACAAAACATTCCCTTGGTTAGACTTATACAACGCTGATAAGGGAACAAAAAGTCTTGATACATACTTAACTTCATGGCATCGAAACTTTTCCTAAAATTAATGGGAATAATACTGATTTTAAATTTCAATAGGTGATGTGTTGGATTGTGTCTGAAATAGTTTAGCTGTTTTCAGTCAAAACGAATCTGTTATTAACTTAAGATACTCAATTTGTGTTTCCAAATCCAGATTCTGCCTGTGTGTGTGTTCTCAGAAAATCACAATGGGATAGATAAACAACGCTTGAAAACACGTAAAATTTTCTGGGCTGTCAAATACTGCAACGTTGTATACAGGCTGACTAAAGTTGTGATTAGCAGTAGGACCATTTGTGAAGCATCTTAATTCTGGTCTTTCACCTTTAGGTCATGATTTGCAACTTTTCATTGTATTATTTCATGTTTCTTGGCATTGTAAATGAAATCTAATAGACATTATACTATAGTGTCGGTGATCTTAAAGAGATATTATCGGGGTCTGCAGGTCATTATTCTTCTTTCCATATCAAATACGTAAACTCCATCATAGAAAATACTGTTCTGGAAATAACAGGATCTGTATTGCTGTGCAAAGTTTTGGAATATATCTCAAAAGGGAGAAATGACAGCCGCATGTAGTAGTAACTGAGAAGCCTGGGTACCTCATATTTTCCTGAGGACCCCTCCATATTTTATTACCCAGATAAGAATTCAGTAGTACATGTGTTCATGTATGTTTGTGGTGTTTGGTTGCTGATGGTAGGTTTGTATTCCTCCTCCAGTCCCCAGAAGACTACTAGAGGTTGTATGATTATTTTTGTAAGGGGTCCTGGAGCTGCTTGGCTGGCTTTCTATAGCTTCGTGGTTTGAAACTAGTGAGGTGATTCAGAAATACCTGTTTTGGACTCAACCTTCCATTTAGTGTAATTTTGAGAAACTTTCAGTAGTCTGTGGAGAAATTCTCTTGACCTGTGTATAGTTTTCTGATCGAAAAGTTGAGACCTTACCCTATTTTCCAGCTCACTGTGTTCTACTCATTGAGTCTTACTGGATATTTTTTTTTTTAAGTGTGTGAGTTTTGCATTTTGATTTGGGTGGGTTTTTTTTTTTTTTTGATTGGTTGTTTTTGTGTTGTTTATTTTGCTTTCATTTTTGTTGGGTTTTGTTTGTGTGTAAAATGTATTTAGAAACCAGTATAATGCTTTTTTTTTCTATGTGGACTTGCTTTTGAAGCAGTTTATCTGCCAAACAGGGTAGTTAAGGTCATCCACACTTTAGGTGAAAAGAAACACCAGTTGACACCACTGACTATTTAAGTTTTATTTTCATTATTACTTTAGCTTTCCAGCTTTAAATAATTTTTTGGACTTGTTAAATAAAAACTGAAAAATCTAATTAAGAAAATGTTGAGATAAAACTTCTTCATTTTTTTGAAAACAATATTGATACAGCATTCTCCCAGTTAACACTAACAGTGACATTAAACGGTTTGCTTTATACTTGATATAAGCTAAAAAAAGTCTTTTAAGTTTGCAAGTATAGTACTGTTCTATTCTGTTTTACAGAGGCAGGAGAGAATAAAACAGACTAGCTATTTATCTAGCTAAAATACTGACTTAAAACTAAACTAGGCAAAAAATATTCAACTTTTAGCATTTGTAAATGACTGTGTTGTATGGTAAAAATAAATGTATGAAAGACTTCTCTGTTTCCTCTGAGACAACTACATGAACCATCTCAAAAGACTGCACTATGACTGGGTGGCAAAATACAAGAATACATAGCACATTTTAACTCTCAGCCTTGTTTTTTGTGATTGATTGATAGGTTGGCAGATGGTGTTTCAAACCACTTTCTTCCTAGTTTTTCAAAAAAATTATACTTGGTTTTGATTTTAAGTTCAGTTCAAGTAGACTACCATTGACAATGTTCTGGTGTTGAGATGTTTAATCTTAGATTTTTAAGGAAGCGTGTACTGTTCATCAGGTAGTCATCAAGCCTTCCTGGCAAACACTGTTAAGATCACTTGGAGCAGACCACTGTTGTGTAATTCACATTTTGTCAGTTTTAGTGTGGTCAGATTTCTACTTTTATTGGGAGAGT
Organism: Rhipidura dahli; assembly: GCA_013399225.1. NCBI lineage: Eukaryota > Metazoa > Chordata > Aves > Passeriformes > Rhipiduridae > Rhipidura > Rhipidura dahli. Next base: position 8,335 of record VXAC01007924.1, read on the forward strand.
TTTCATGCTTGTGGCTAGTGCTTGCTGCTGTGAGCAAAACCTGCTAGTCCAGGTTTTGACAGTAGTGTATAGGTTGACTATTTCTTTTCTGAGATAAGGAAAGAGAAAACAGGTTATTAAGAGTCTGCTTTCTGCTTGTAAAAAAGTTGGCAACAGTGGATAGTGCAAACAAATGGCATAAATTGAAAATTCAGTTTTGTAATTATAATGAAATTTTTATCATTTACTGTCAGTATGAAAACATAATTTTAAAATTGTTTATATTGGAAATTATTTTGTTTTCTGACACCTATTGTGAGATTTTTTAAAAAATATCTGTTCTAAAATAGTGTGGCTTTTACAGTATCAAAGAGTAGGGGTAGCACATATGGGCTAAAAGACTGCATTGTATTGGGGTTTTGGGCAGCGTGTTTTTTTGTCAGTTGCAAGACAAGTAATGGAAACTGTCCAGCCAGCTGAATTCCATGCTTTCATTTTACAGCATAGCCTTATTCAAAGGACTTTGCATTCAGAATTTTTCTACCTGTATTCTTTAAAATATAGATATGATCTTGGATTTTAGAGAGCAAGGATGGTATTTTAATCTCTTGGCTTTTAATGCTAATATAATCAAAGCAAGATTAAAAGAAACTCTTAAATCAAGAGACTGTCTTTCTTTTGGTTCTTTGATTTACGATTTTGAGTGATTCTATGTTCTTCACAGTCTAGCTTATTTCCAAGGCATTGTAATTTACTTCACTTAATTTTTGCTGCAGTGTTATTGCTTTAGCAAATAACAAAATCAGGGAAATGCCCAAATGTATTAAAATTTGTCTGTCTGTTCTAATAAAGATATGCTGAAATCTGTAAAATACTTTAATATTTTCTGTATAAATTATTATAACTATTAATAACTGTTATTAATTTGATATTATTTTAGAATATATCAGTAAAGCATAATTTAATAAAGTCAAATGAGCAGCCTTTGGAATTTTACAGATAATGGTATTGCTTCGTGCTCCCTATATTCATATGACCTTTTCAAAATTTAGAAATTTGCTATTTTAGTTTGCTTTATTTTTGTGCCAGTTTAGAACTAAGAATTAATTTCTACTTCTTACAGACCTGCAATGTCCAAGACCCATGATCTGAATAATGACCTATATAGAATGAAAGAGAAGTGCAGAATTTTGCTGCCATTCCAGACATTTCAAATGAGACTTTTCTCTCAACTTTTTTATGAGGGACAGTGATACCTGTTTCTTAAAAAAGCTCTAACTGATAAGGTTAAACTTAAGCAAGTTTTTCTTCTTTCCAGGTAGAAAGAGAATATTGACATGACTACAGGTTACTTGCATGGTTTGGAGTCCTTTCCTGGACTTAGTTGCAATGACAATACGTAGGAAGAAAAGGAACACATTTAAGCAGTTTTTTTCAGTGACTACAGGCAACCTATGTGCTTTTACACTTATCTGTAGGAAGAAGTAGACAAAACAATTCAGAAGGATTGTAAGCATTAAGTAAACTGGGATTAGAGCTATTATTAAGTGGAGGTCTCTCAGAGTTTCTAAGCAACATATTTATTAATTATCATAAAAATGTATATATCTATTATATAAAAAAGAAAAAATTGCATATCCACTTTATAGTTTTACAGTAACACTTTTGGAATAATACATAAAGTAAACAACATATAAATTTGTATACACATAATTTAAATTTTTTCTGTATCCCATCTGCTGTCACGTCACTTTCTGCTGATAAAAGTCCTTTTTAGGTTCTTTGAAGAGAGAACATAGTGGAAACATTATGAAGGCTCCTCCAGAAAAAATTGATGTCAAAAGCAGGGGCATTGGGTAAGAAGTAGTATTTACCACATGCAGTCCACTACCATTTTTCCTGTTTGAAAGACACGTAATATATCATTTAAATTTAGCTTTATATCTGTTTTTTTCTTTATGTCAGGCTTGGGAAGTGAATGTTGTTAACTGCAAATAGTTTCTCTGAGACAGGGGTGAGCTCTGTGGGCAGAGCAAACTGCATCATGGTCTGTCATTCACACTTGAAGTAATTGAGTAATAAAACAGTGATTCAAGTCTGACCTTGATGTAAAAGGTTTTTACTCTGATGCAAGTGTCTTACCAGTAGGGTTTTTTTTTTAAATTTTTGTCTGATGATTTATGGATATATAAGTAAATATATCTACATGTCTGTAGAAATACACCTATGCAACTAGGTATGTCTGTGTGCAAAAATACAGATTCACCACATGCATACTCCAGGCATTACAAAAATTCTTAATTATTGTGTGACACAAAAGAGACATGCTGAAATCACCTTAAGGAAAAAAAATAAAATTTCCTTTTTAGTTCATGGTTTATTAGAAGAGCAATTGAATTGGTGTGAGTGCAACATGATGGGAGAAAGTCTTGCTAATAGATGTATTTTTTTTGACTAATAAAAGGTCTTCAAGAATGTCAGGGGAAAAAAAATAGGTTCTGTTGTCAGTAGTCTGATAATTAGTCAGGCTAGTAATTCCTGCTTCTTGCAGATGTGTTGTGTACAGATAACTGTGTGAAGACTGACATCCCATTGTAAAGTGGCTGTCCAGTGTTTTCAGGATGTGGAAGTAGGAATTCTTACAGATCCAATTTCAAAGGAAGCTTACTAGACTAGTAGGATGTCCCCATCCCTTGCTTAAAGGTGAGCTTTTTTTTTTAATCATTATAAAGATCTTCAAACATCACCTAGAAATTAGAGAACCAGCCTTCTTTAAAGCAGTGGAGGGACCAGTCATTTACCTCAGCTGCTTCAACATGAAAATTTGTTTTAATATTTACTGACCTTTCTGTAACTAAGTGGAGTATTGGGTGTCTTAGATTCGGTTAGGATTAGGGTTCAATATTGTGTCTGTGATACTGAGTCAGGAAAGAATCTATTCCAGGAGTATTTATGCATACAGACTTTGCTCATGATTGCAGATCCATTAGTAAGCCATATTTCTTTCATTTCCATGGGTAACTGCAAAGGGATAGCATAGGTGTAGACACAGTTGTATGTCTTTGTAGTTGGATACTCCTACAGAAAAGTAGCATAATATTTTACCCTCTAACACAGATATTACTTCCAACATATATTCACAGACCTCCAGTCTCTATTTTCTAAAGTATGTTTTCAAATGTGCCTAATTTCAGTGAGGATTTCAGTGTCTCAGTCCTCTTGGATCTCACTGTGAGGAAAAGGTAGGAAGGAAGCACTGAGGGTGACAGACAGAAGTCTACTTAACAGAAAACAATTTGAAGAAGAACAGTGTGTCAGCAGATTATTTTTTAAATTGCACTTCTGTAATTAAACAGTAGCAGAACACTGAAAAAATGATAGAATTGTTTACGACATTTAAATAGTATCAAACAATGTGAATGTGAGTACTAATATCAAATACCAATAAATTCTATGTGAGAGTCAGAATTGCAGAAATTACTGTAATCAGTTTGATTCTGATATGTTGCTTTAAACTTTAAGGAGTTTTGAATGAAATTCCAGATTTCTACATTTGGCAATTCTGTGCAGCGATGTGATTTACATTATACAAATTGATCTTTAGTGTGAAGCTTGGCTCTCAGCATAAGATTTTTATATTTTTTATTTCTGTAGGAACTTTAGGAATTCTCTTTACCTGTTGGAAGAGGTTTAGAAAAAAACAGCAGAATATTTGTTTGAAATAATTTGAGTAAGATTTGCATTTCAGTTGGCATATATCTGCTGCTGGATACCAAATTCAATGCCAAATCAGATGACTACTTTGTTGTGTAGATGTGCTTGTTCAGGATCTCAACTACAGAGGTAAAGGCAACTTTATTGATAAAAATGAAAAAATTGATGATACAATATAGGAAAAAATGGATTACACTAGCACATTCCAGTACATTCCCGAATCCACAGATAAGATGTAAAGCAAACTCTACGTAGATAAATTCAAGCCATCCTCCAAAATTAATTGTAACTTTTGGTACTTTAATAAATAAGTGTACATCTTTGTCCTAGACCCCAAGTAGTCTCTGACAAAAAGACTGGTGGAAGTTTGGTCTGGAAACTTGTATCTTCCATGACACCATTTCAGATAAATAATTTGTTTGATATGGAAGTGTCCATGTGGTAGTACAGTAGTTGTAACATGACTAAATGTATGTATCTGGGCTGCTTATTTTCTGGCCTAAAGATTTTAAAAAAAAAAAAAAAAAAGGTGCATTGGTTGCCATGTAAAAATAGCAATTTGCATTTATTTGATATTTAATGGAGGTGACTTGCAGAAAATAAAATTAATTCTTGAAGCAAATTACTTTATTTTTGGTTCCAATTTTTTTTAAAAGGAGAATACAATAATGACATAATTTTTAGAAATAGTCCTGGTTTCCACAGTGCTAATGACTAGGAAATGATTGTGAAGTACATTTTACAAAGACTAAGATAACTGTCTGCATGCTGTGGACTTCAAAAGGCATGATAGTCTCAGGTACCTGAACAAGACCATCTTTATGGATTTCACATTTTGTTTAAGGCATAAAAAACCCCCTACTTCTTCCTTGCCTTGTCCTTTAACCTGTGACCTGCTTGCTTCTGTTTAAACAAGCATCATTAATGTTGTGCTGGCTGCAGTGGAGGATCTGTTGTATGCAGAGATTAGGACGAAGGAATTCTGGTTCTGGATATCAAGGAGTTAGAGATTGTTTGGGATACATCCCCGCATTTTCTCACTTAATCCAGTTGTTTCTAATTTATAAATAATAAATAAATCATAATTCTACTGTATCTTCTCGCACCTGCAGTGAGCAAGGCATTCAAACTAACACATCAGTTTGACAGCTGAGTAAGTTTCTTCAACAGAAAACCTCTTTTAAAATTGAGGGCTTGCTTGTATGCAGAGCACTAAGGAAAGGAAATACTCACAGTTTTTTCTCCTGACTTCTAACCCTTGAAATCAAAAGCATTTTCCCTACCCACTAATTTGCTGTTAAACCTCAGGAAAAAGGAGTCGCTTTTCTTGGCAGAAGGTGGTTTAAACATTATGCTGTACATAAGAGAGAGTCTGAAACATGTGCCCAAACCTGGACATGCCACCAAAATTTTTTGGCCTTATTACATACACTGCTGAAGTCATACAGAACAGCCATAATGTGTAGCTTTCTTTACAGGGTTTTTTTTTTTTTTCTTTTTCACTGAAGAAGTAGGATTGGAAAATGTTTTGAAAAATGTTTCTGTTTACTAACAGCAAGGTCCCAAAGTCATTCACATCTGTATACTTCAAATGAGGCTTTTCAAGCTATTGAAAAATTGGTTACAGCTGGCTGCACACCTTGACAGTTGAAAATAAAACTCCCATACCAGTCATAACTAGTAATTCAATTTAACTTATGCACAGGGAGAACAACAAAATGTAGTTTCTTTCTAAAGAGGCGACAGTGCAGTCAGAACTTCTACAGCTGCCTTTCATGCACTGATAATTAAAAAAAAAATCAAAACAAAATCCTTAACTGGAAAATACACCCTCCCTTTATAATTATCTATTTCAAAGCTGTAATCGAGCATTTCATTATAAAGATGCTAATCAATCCAGAACAATACTCCTGGGACAGCACACACACACAGAGACATAACAGTTATAATAGAAATGCTGCGGAAACTTTACTGGGTGTATAATAGTTGCTGAAGCATTTCGCTTGTGAAAGACTAAACTCCCACAAGTGCCTTGCAGTGTTCCAACTAGAACGTCAGGCTCGTCTTCTAGCCTTTAGATGTGTTGAAAAGATAGTACTTTGTAATCAGTAGAATAATAATAACATAAGAAGAATGCACTAATCTAAATTAAAAAAAAACAAAAAAGGTTTTCATTCATCTAGCCAGATTCTTCGTTAAAACTAATGATTATGAGTAAATGAAGCCAAAACTGGAATTGTCTTTCTAGGTTATGTTTTAGACTTTGTTTTTAAATTATTTAACATATTATTTGCTGCAGCCTTCAAATTTTGTTACAGAGATTTTATCTGTATGAGATAGTGCTAACAGAATGTTTCAGCCTTGAGTTACCACTGCCAGATACAGCCTTCATTCATAGTTTAATGTGTACAGCCTTGGGATTTCCACATAAGACTGAGTCACAACCTTTTTTTCATGTGGAATTTGAGTATCTCTGTCACATGGGTGACATTTTTCTGGGGAAGGGAAAACAAACATTTTTGTGCCTGTGTTTGGGAAACAATGTTGTGGTAACATGGGTGCTCCTGGTGCCAATATACAGTCAATAAGATTATATGGCACGTTTCCTCCAAGTATTATAAATAGTTTTGTTTCATGTTCTAAAAAGAGAATTAATGTAAGCTGAGTATTTAAAAGTCTTGACATATTTTAATGTGACTGTCTGAAGGCTTAAAGTTACAGTGTACTTCTGTAATGTCAGTCTACGGTATTTTGTACAGAACATGAGGATAAAATTCTAAACTGGTTTTTGATAGCCACCTATATGAACTTTTTAATATTTCATTAGACCCAATATTTTCTCCATTGGATTAGTGATGAAACTAGTTTTCTACTTTCATTAGTTCATTAGTTTAATTTCATGATGGCTAATATAAAGTATTGTGTAGCTGAAGGTTAAGCTCTTCATTTAGTTTGAATCCTGTAGCAAATGTGTACTGATTACTACTTTCCATCTAGAAATTCTGGAAATGAAAAAGCTGAAAGCAGAGGAAAAATGCAGAAGTCCTGGAAGTCTTTGTGTATGAAGCACATCTGAAAGGCAGAGGGGTTACCCCTTCTTCTGTCTTTCCATTCAAATTTGAACTCTGCAAAACAGTCCTTTTTGTAATGGTGTGTACACAAGCGTGTGTGTGTATGTTCTTAAACATTTGCTTTACTGGCTGTTAAGTGTATTGTTTTATCTTACATCTGTATATTTTTATTCCTTCTGATGCTGAGATTATGAAAGATACTCAAAATTTGAATGAGAGGGAGCAGTAGTCTAAGACATCATCTTCTGTGTTTTCTCATTTATTTATTTTTTAGGAAAGGTGACAAACATAACTAGGATGATAACCTTATTTTGTTTCATATCTGCAGTCCATTTCTTTTTTATGACTTTTGACTGTTTGTTTGGAAGACAAACTATGAGTAGTGTCTGCAGTTGGTTATTTCACCAATTTAATCTTCTGTAATATTTCTTTCTCTGTTTTGTCTTGCTCATTTATGAGGGAAGATAAAACAGACTGGCTGTTTCAGAAACTGTGTCATGTTCATAAGCAGTGAGAGAGATAATTGAGGTTCATGTATATGAACCAGTAGTATCCAGGAAGTTCTTTAGCAGGATGAAACTGCTCCAGTATATGGGTAGAAAAAAAAATTGTTAAATATGTCATCAATATATAACACTGTGGTGGACTTGCATGCCCTATCCTTGTCACAATGTATTATTGGTATATATGGTATATAAGTTACAGAGGTATCTCCACAGCTGTATGTAGTAGAATTCAGATTTATTTTTTCTTATACCCTTTATGAAAATAATGTTCATTTGAGTGTGTAGCACATACTCTCACTTTCTTACTGAGAACTGACAAAAAGAGTCTGCAAAAGAAGATGAAGGTTACACAATGTCAGTATGCTATTAACAATTAGGTTCGAAATTACCACCTTGTTGCTGAGGCAGCATATTTGTAAGAATAAACTCACAGTTAGTTTTTCTTTAATATCATCAGCCCAAAAAAGATGAGTGTGGACTTAGATTTGAAAAGTTCTTGCTGAAATGTTTCCTGAGAAGAACATAAACCCAGTGGAGAATATATGGAAAATACATAATGTATTTTAATCTATTCTAGTACTGTGTAGCACAGTTGTAAGAGGATAAACCACAGGCCTAACAGGGATTTTTTTATTATATTCTTGTAGCTAAGACATGTGAGTGCCAGGTTGCCTGGGCAAAACTGTGTGAATGGAAGCTCTGGGCATAGGAGCTGCACCACTTTAAAGTGCAGAGAAAATCTTAAAAGTCAAAAATGAGAAAGGAGTGCATGTGTATTGGTTAATGCTTTGTACAGTCTCTGATTGTTGGGTTGTTTAATGTTTAGTAATAGGTTTCACAATGGAAATCTTTTGTTGACCTCAGTTGGATTTCACCAGGTCAAATACAAGGTGTGTGGGGCTATAGACGTTCTGCTTCTTAATTCTCATTTGAAGGGGATTGAGGGAGAGGTTCCATGAAGCCCCTGAAATGCCAGTTCAAGTGGCCCTACTAAGCCACTTATTTCTTTTAAGTACAGATAAATCTACAGTAGTTAATGAGGTCTGTAAAGAAAAACATGCTGTGAACCATGCTATCTGGCTGATGATTTTATTACTTTATTTGATACCAAACTGGCTTGTCAACATTATGACATTAGTTCAATGTCCAGAAGTGTATGAATTGGTACTTTCCTTAATAAGGAAATTTCAACAACAAAACATCTGCAGGTTGTTGTTGCCTTTTAACACTTTTTTTTTTTTCCTGGCGTTTATAACATTACTTTTACTTTTTCTCTGAGTGTAGTAAAATATGTAGTATATTACAAATGTACTTTGTAGTTCTCGTCTTTTTTCCAAAAGAAGACCTGTGGACAACCATGCACGATTATGCCATATCTTAGTATGGGAAATGCATAGTGCTTCTGTTGCTTCAGGAAGTTTTTTTCTTTTATTACCAAATAATTTTATAATGCCAACTACTTTTGAAAAATAACCATTTCAGCTCTTCATCTCTTCCTCTAATACAACTGTATTGCCATCAGCAACATTATAATAAAGTGCAGTCAGGCTAAACTAGCTGCAGCTGGATTACTGTCCTGTGTGTACTGCAAATTCACTGTCTCAGTCAGTCATGCTTCAATCTGATTAGCCAACAAGTATATTGGATAGTTTTGAAACAAAGCTATTAAGAGAAAAGAAAAAAGAAAAGCCATAAAAGAAGAAATTGTAGGGAATAGAGAAGAAAATACATTGTAATGCTGAATTTGACCTGCAAGCTCCAAAGTTGCAAATATATTTCTAGTTTTATTTTAGTATCTGCAATACCTGTTGTACTTCAACCATGCCTGATCCTAAAGGTGAGGAATAACCTGAATTTTTCTCCATTTTTCTGCTGAAAAAGACACATAAAGGGCAAAATTAATCTGAAAAAAAGATGTCTCTTTAGACATAAGCCGTGTTAACATGTCTGTGTTATGTGCATAGCCATGGAGCAACCCACAAATAGATGCCACCTCTGACAATAACTGTGGTCTCAAAACTCAGCTGCTCATGGTAGAGTCTAGCTGCTCTTGGTAGTGTTGTGCTTTTTCATAAGACTGCTGGGAGCATCTTCTGGAAAGCTAGTTTTGGGTACCCTTTTTCTGGGAATGTCTGATGAGTATGTGGTATATGGCACAGTGGCTCTGTGAATGTTTTTGTATGTGGCTCACATGCTCATAGTTTTAGCCTCTTCTAAGAGGTGGTAGCTGCACAGCTCCAATGTTCTTCAAGTAATGTAATAGCCAAAGAAGACTCACTAACTGCATATGGCAAATACCCTACTACTGATGGTCTGTTCTTTCACTTTTTTTTATTTTGAGGCAAACAACTAAGACAAAAATCAGTCTATAAATGTTTTTGTACAGACACAGTAATTGTATTGCTTTTAAACCACATTTCAGAGGAAACAATTAATAGAGTCATAGAATCTAGAAGAATTATGTTGGAAAAGACCTTTGAGTCCAACTATTAACGTAGAAACAAGTCGACCACTAAACCATGTCTTTATGTCTTTTAAGTATCTCCTGGGCTGGAAACTCAACCAGCTTCCCAAGGAAAACTGTTCCAATGCTTGGCCACCTGTTCAGTGAAGAATTTTTTCTAATATCCATTCTAAACCTACTGTGGCACAACTCAAGGCAGTTTACTCCTGTTCTGTTGAAAATTGCCTGGTCCCCCACCTGGCTACGCCCTCCTTTCAGGCAGTTGTGGAGAGTGATAAGGTCCCCTTGAGCCTCCTTTTCTCCAGACTAAACAACCTCAGCTCCATCAGCTGCTCCTCACAGCACTTGTGCACCAGACCCCTCACCAGCTCCAGTGCCTTTCTCTGGACACACTCCAGCACCTCAAAGTCCTTCTTGCAGTGAGGGGCCCAGAACTGACCACAGGATTTGAGGTGTGGCCTCACCAGTGCTGAGTACAGTGGGACAATCCCTGCCCTGGTCCTGCTGGTTACACTAGTGCTGGTACAGGCCAGGATGCCATTGGCCTTCTTGGCCACCTGGGCACTGCTGGCTCATGTCCAGCTGCTGTCAGCAGCACCCCCAGCTCCTTTTCCTGTGGGCAGCTCTGCAGCCACTCTGCCCCAGCCTGTGGAGCTGCCTGGGGTTGTTGTGACCCAAGGGCAGGACCCGGCACTGAGCCTTGTTGAACCTCACACCACTGGCCTTGGCCCATGGTCCAGCCTGTGCAGAGCCCTCTGCAGAGCCTTCCTGCCCTCCAGCAGATCAACAGTCAACAATTGCACCTTACTTGGTGGTGTTTGTGAATTTTCTAAGGGTGCACTCAACCCCCTCATGCAAATCATCAGTAAAGATATCAAATAGATCTTGTCAAGTATTGGTCCCTGGAGGACACTGCTAGTGAATGACCTGCTTATCCTTAGTACAGATTTCATTGTGCTTCTGTTTTGGCTGAAGAAAGAATAAACTAACAGAGTAGCCAAGATTGGCTCCTTTTTTTTTTTTTTAAGCTGCTGCTCTTTTCCCCTCCTTCTGTCTCTCTCTCTGTCTTTCTGTCTTCTTGGGAATTTGTTTTGTTTTGTTTTGTTTCTTTCATTTATTCCTTCCTTTCTTTTTTGTTCACTTGGTTTGGGTTTTTTGTTTCTTTGTCTGTTTGTCTGGGTTTTGTTTAGGTTTTTTTTTTGGTTCGTTGATTTTTATTTTAGCAAGTGTTAGAATAGAGTTTGCTTTCTTTAATTTCTCACATGGGCAAAGTCAGAGCAGGACTGTTTTGGAGTTACTGTATTTTACAGGAGTCAAGACTGGGGTATTGGCAGAGTTTGTGCTTGTTCGGGCAAGAAGTCAGTCTTAGTGGAAGATGTTTCATTTGTCTGCTCAATATCTGTGGCTTTGTGACATGGTTTACATTATTTCCATAGATTCTCAACGATATATAGCTTTAACATCCATAGACAGATAGCATGGTATGCTTTTCTCATCCAGCAAGACTGTTTCAGTTCAGCACTTCAACCACTGCCAGCATAAAATTTGTTTCTCAAGCCATTATTTGAAGGCACAATGTTAAGAAGTTGGGCAGTGTTCTAATGAATTGTTTCTGCATCATGTGTAAGAAAAGTTCTTACGACCTGCAGAAGTGACTTAAGATGACAGAAGTTTGTAAGCATTGGGACACCTGTCAACTTACAATTGTTATTTTAATTCATGATTTAGAATGGAACTTAAGCTGTATAAAGATCAGGCTAGACGAGGTTTTCTGTGTATGGTTTAAGGTTCCATATGAACACAAGTATTTCTGTAAGTAAAAGACCAGGAACCTTTAAACAACTTTGTATATGAGAAAATCATCCCAGTGGTGTGGTTTCAAGGTAGTTTGCTGTCATTGAATTGATTTATTCACTGAACAATTTAATGTATTTCTTCAGTTGCCGAAAATCCACTCTTGTTTTTCATGGTAGCAGGGGAATCCTTGTTGAAGTCTAACATAGAATTACTGTGTAGAGTCAGGTTGATATGTAAATTGTTTTATATAGGCAGAATTCCACCTATCACTGCAACACATTTGTGCTTTTGTAGTGATGTAGTTCAAATGCTTGCATGATACCAGAAACCTACTGTTAGGGATGGGTGCTCACTCATCTTGGAATAACTGTAACAGAGAAATTCAGGAATGATACAGACAAGCATTGGGGTGTACTGTTATCCAGAGACTGATAAGACTAAACTTTTGAACACTCAGCACAGCTGTCCTTTAAATTTCCTTAATCATGTGTTTGCATTTTGAATTTTTAAAGAATAAAAGCATAATGAAACATGGAACTTTTCCAGCAGGTCAACTATGAAAATATTTATTGCATTTAATCAGTAAGAGAACAAGCAAAATGTGAAACTTCTGCTTCTGCCAGTTACCCTCATTGCTTTGGAAAATACATTTAATTCTCTTTAAAAGATATTGTTTTACCCAGAGGTATTTCTGAATTGATGTTGATTAAAGAGCTTATGAGAACTAATTTTATGCATTATTTTCTGTTCTTTCTAGTAATGATTCAGCTGTCAGTTTTTTGCAGCCAGGATTTGTCCATGAAATTTGTTTATTTTCTTTTTTAAGTAGGGACTGTGGTTGATATGCAAATGTAGGATGTATTTGCACTTTATTCGTCACTAGTTCTAGTAATATTTTTTAAAATTTTTTTTTTATTATTTCTTCTCTTGCGTTTGCATGGTATTAAAAATCTGTGTCTTGGAAAAGGATGTAATTCAGGATTGAGGATGTGATGAATGAAGTGTAGAAACAGAATTTCAGCACTGTCTTCTGTTTTAATCTTTGCTGTCATGTATTCTTAGAGGAACACCATGTTTGTTTGGGTTTTTTTTTAATATATGGTGTATCCTGTTACTTTCCTATAGGGAAATAATAGGGGATTTCTAGTGGAAGTCCTTGAGACAAGCCAGAGATGACCGTGAACTAAAATCCTATCTCTGAACAATTTAAAACTTTGGAAAAGCTTAAGCAGAAATCCTGTTTGTAGCACAAATGAATTCTTATAGCTTCATAATCCCTTTCTTCCAAAATTTTGTAAGTTACTGTTTGCGTCATTATTTTTCTCAATGTAGCTCCCTGCATCTGTTATGAGTTCTTTTTTGTCCATGTTCAAGTCTTCTGACAGCTCTTCCCTGCTGAGCTTGTGTTAGCAAGCATTTAAATGCACATTCAGGCATGGAAAAACAAGCAGATAAAAAAAAATTAGAGGTTTTGTTTTGGTTTGGTTTGGTTTTTTTTTTCCTTTTTTTTTTTTTTTTTGTTTCTGAAATTTGCCCCCAGGTATGCATTTCCTATAACTGTCTTGGAGCAGGAACCATCTTGTGAGTACTGTGATAACACCTAAAAGATTATTTTTGCTTCTAAAGTAAATAGACTGCAGGGAAGCATTTTGGTGTTCAGATGTTTCATTCACCCAGTTGATCCTTTTGAGGATAATTGGTGCAGGTGCCCATGCCCTGGTACTATCATCTGCTATGCTCCTGCTGAGGAGAATTCTCTTTTGTCTCTGCATTGAACACTCTGGAGTGCTGCACATCTGCACTTCTACTGATCCTATTAATAGATACCACTACTCAGGGAAAATCTATCCTCTTACTTATGTGTTATTGTTAGATGTCTTACTTAGTTTCATAGATAGCTCTTTTAGAGATATTGGAAGAGTAATTTTTGATTATTTAATACAGCAGTTATGCAGGACTTCACCTAAAATAAAAATAGCTTTCATTAAAGCTTCATAAAGAGAGATTTTTTCCAAAGAACTGTCAACCTCAGTGTAGCTATTGTGATCTTCTGGCAAGGAGAAGCCCCATGTTTCTGCCCTGGTGCAGTGTGAATGTTGTAATAGGGGCTGCTGAGGGACTACCTGACTCAGGATTAATTCTGCAAGGTAAATATTGGTCCTCTGATGACAAGACTAGTGTAACCTGGTGCTGCAAGTGCTGTTCGCGTTTTCACTGTCTTTGGTACCACACTGGATGTAACAAACCATCATCAGTAGGAAAGAGAGAAGGAAAGGAACTACATCACTTAAGAATCAATAATGCTTTAGATGAGCCTTTCGCTTCGGAACTACTAAGGTGGTTTGATGTGGAAGCTGATAGTTGTCTTGATAATTTCATTTAGTCCTTTTAAGGAATTGCATATTCATGTTAGTTTTCACAAATAAGCCAAGTACAGACCTACATACCATATGATATGATCTCAGTGTTGGTACAGTTGTCTGTAGCAGGGCCTGAAGGTTTGTTTTCCTTGTGGGTAAGTCTGCTAAGGCAGACTTTGTGAAGAACCTTGATAGTCTGAATATCTCTTGGCTTGCTTCTCTCTATGTTACCCGCCCATCACCTGCACACCTCCATTAACAGTGCATCTTCAACTCACTTGAAAGAAGAATGGCTCAACTCCCATCTTTATTCAAGTGCTTCTATTTCCTTGAGCTAAAATACTAGAAGTTTACTTGAAGGCCTAAGCAGGTAAAGAGGGAGATCAAGCAACAAGCCAAGGGTCTCCTGGAAACCGTGGTGTGTTTATCAGGTTGGCTAAAGCCATGACTCTCAGAAACATCAAAGAAAGGGAATACTGAGGGCTTTCATTTTATGACCTGAGTGATAAATGACCTGAATATTCCCTTCAAAGCAGAGGCAATGAGTGTACTATTCCCAAGTGGCTGCATGAGCATTTAGAATGAGTGAATGGAATGAGGTTTTGCATTTAAAAAAAAAAAAAAACCAAAAAAAAAAAATAAAAAAACCTCTTTTTTCTTCTCAGCCTGTTCTTTGCCAGGTTTTGTGATGCAACCCTTCATTTGCAGACGTCTTGTAGAGGATAATGCATGTTCACATATCAGGATAATAAAGTTTCTAAAATTCTGGTTTTCCCTAAGCAGATAGCAATATTTTTCCTGTTAGCCACCACATTTAATATTTTGATGGGAGTGCTTGAAACATATGAAAATAATCTACAGGGCCCCATTAAAAAACTGCTGTATAAAATAAATACATTGGTGGTCACCATTTTTCCCCCTTCTCTGCTCCCCTTACTAATTCTCAGAATTGTTTCCTCTGTGCTTCCTCCCCTGAAAGGAGCAGGGGAGTACCCACCACATTTCTCTGTTCGCTCTCATGTATCAGGTAATGAGGTTGTGTGCTAATGAAAAGATAGTTTTGTTCTTAAGTGAGCTGCCTTTAGAGAAAGTTCAGGGCTCCCCTGTAACTTCTGCACTCCAGAAGAAGCAAAATAAAAATCACCTCTTCCTTGAAAGTGTATTTCATACATCTCCATCTTTGTGATAGGATTGGAATCATTACACAGCAGTTGGCTCTGATACGCTTGCACAGACACAAATTGAGTCCGACAGAACTGGTGTCTCATGGACTTTGCTGTCATTTGAAATGCTGGCATGAAGATGGTAGCGATGAAAGGGGAGAGCTGGTGCCTTTAGCATTTTGCCTATGAAGATTTCTTAGGCTTGTATTTTTTGATAGCAGTAGCTGATTCAAAAGATAGTTTTACAAAAGAGATTCTTAACATAGCATAGATTTCTACCAGCTGCTCATGTCTTTTCTTCCTTGAGTAAATTCTTTTGAGCCTTTCCCTGAAAAGGGGCTCTTTATGCCACCCACAGAACTGTAAGATCTATTTAGTGGAATGATAATTAGTATACTTTTTCTATGCCCTCTCAGTTTTCATCTTTACTGCATGGAAATAATGTGTGTGGTAATGAAGCAGGTAGTATCAAACTTAACCAAGCTTATATGTTTCAGATCCTTCATAAAGTATAATTGCATTTGACATTACTTTAGTGACAATGTCAAGCTGCTTAGGGATATCTCTAGTATTTCCTGTCTGAGGGGGAAAATATTTTTATATTCCTTAATTTCTGTTAGCATGGCATATTTGGACAAGGATTAAGGCACTCTTTTTTCAAGTCAGGTACTTGAGCTGTGGTTCAAGCACTGTATCATATTCAATTATGCATTGTAATAAATGAGATGGACTGAATTGGAATCTCAGCCTTTCATTCAATGCCAGATTTCTGGATTTCTATTAGGAGTAATTCAGATATGTACAGGAAGTTAAGACAGGAATTTTAACCTTTCAAAGCTGCTGATCTGTGCATTATGTTAATAACACGTCCTGAAGTAGATTTTGCGGTGTTACTCTTACCAGATGCCAGGGCATCAACTCCCTGTTTGTATGTGGATTTATTATGGGTATCTGCTTTGATTACCTTCTCACAGCATGATTTCCAGTGATGTCTTAGACTTTATCAACAATACTTCTGAACTCCATCTTTAGTTCAGAAGATGCTATTGAATAGAACTAAAGATTCAGGATGTGACAGTTGCTTGATTGTGTGGTAAAGGTACACTAAGAAATGTGTTGTAAGAGTGCTAACATATATTGTGTCTTGGATCTTCTTGTATATACCAGTAGCCTGAAATTAATCATGTTTCTTTTCCTTTCTACCTTTTGTCTTCTAAAATTGTTTTGCCTCAAATTGTGAATGCATTGAAAAAAAAAAAGAAAAGAAAAATTCTGGCCTATTTTTGCTAATTGTATTTTTATCTTTTCACAGGCTCTGAAAATACTTCATCTGCAATTTCAGACTGGACAGACTCGCAGCGGCTTCTAAGCCAGTGAGAACAAGGCTGCCAAAGCATGCTGGTGCCAAGCTGTCGGATGATGCGCATAGTCAGGCCAATGGTGGTGCTCCTGTGCTTGCTACTCTATGCTGATGCTGAAAGTAAGCATATTATTCATTTATGCTTAGGTCTGGGCCATTGTGAATAGTTTTGTTTTCAGCTGGTGGTTACTAAGAGTGTCAGAATGAGTTTCATTTTGAGTGATTCTTAAAAAACTGCAAGGTCCTCTCTAGATCACTACCAGTATTTGAAAAGGATTGCTTATGCAACTTCCTTACTGTTCTTCTTAATGCCCATTTTCTGAAGCATGGAGAGGTTCACACTAAGATGGTGAAGACCACTGCCACAAAGTTACACAGTAAAAACAAGCACCAACTTTGCTTACCAGACATTGGTCAAATACTTTAAAGACATCTGTCATTCTTTGAATATTTCTGTCTTGACTTTAATAAAAAAAAAAAAAAAAAAAAGACATCCCCCTCCCAATTAATATCCAGTCTAATTAAAATTCCAGTCCCTTTGTAACTACTGGAACAGCTGTTCTAATGTATTATTTCCGACAGCTGTCACAGAATACAGTATCCAAACAAATCAAGCAGAACTGACAGTGTAGTGAGTGGCCTAATCATGTGCCAATTCAGTGAGGAAAGGCACCTATGTTTACTTGTACTGAGGGGAAACTGTTGGAGTTTGGTCAATTAGTTTATCTATTAATGGGAAGATAATATCTTCTTTTTAATTAGGAAATCGTTAAGTCTGCCTTGTTTACATGTGTTCCTTCTCCCAGCTGTCCTGTGGCTTCTTGCAGAAGTAATGTGCAAATGAGAAAAGCCATTTGCTTTCCACCTGTTGATCTGCAGGTTTACTGCAAGCTGACTGGTCAGATTGTCTACAAGCTGACTGCTAACATTCATTTCATTGAGGATATTTTCGCTCAATGTCCTACCTCTGGACTCTGCAGATACATGACTAATCAATAACTTTGTTTCAGCTCTGTGTTTAGAAGACTTCTGTGTTTTTTCATACATCTGTTAAATTAAGTAGGAACACAGAGTAATGGCATCAGCTTTAGTAAAGTTGGATGAATCAGTTCTCAATAAATGCATACAGAAGAGTTCCTGATCACTTATCACCTGCACTCCAGGAATACTGAGTCACAGCAATAAAAGAGATACAAAACTTTTTCAGTTTCATGCATAATAAACTTTCCTTCTTTTAAGTGTAGCTATATGAAAGTGAAGTAAATGGAGGAAAAAAAGGACAAAACATGCCTGTTTGTTGTGTACTGACAGCTGAGATTCTTTGGCCCCTTTCCAGTTAGATAATGACCAGCTGGGATAATTGTGTCTAAGGTGAAGCCAAGGACATTTTAACACTTTAGCCAGCAAATAATTAATTGGGAAGTGGGCCCATATGTTGGATAGTTTTGCAGTTGTAATATTCCGCCTATTTTAAAAGTTGTAATGATGACTTTTCCTAGTTTTAAAATCAAAAGTCAAACATGGTTAGAAGGGAAAAAGGGATTTTACCTTTGTTTTTATTTTAAGGATCCTTAGGTGCACTACTTCCAGGTTGAATGCACCCCAATGCACACCATAGTGTACATCCACAAAAGATCTGGTCTAACATTGTAGGTCTTACCAATTAGCATATCTATCAAAAATTCCCTAATGAAAGGCTCGAATGAGCCTCCCTCCCCAAGGAACCTTCTCCTGGATGGTTTTATCTTAGTTTACAAAATGTGATCTGGAGAGGACCTTGGGGTCTGGGCACACTGATCCCCTACGTACTAAGCTTCTAAAATGTTTCGTCTCTTAGCTTGACAAACAAGTCAAGCTATGTAGGCTAAAAAGCACTAAGAATACAGAAGTTGTACAAAGGTATAAAAGAAAATGCAAAAAAACCATTATGGCATCATTAAGAAGCCCAAAGATGGGTTTTTTTGACAGTTCCCCTCAGAATGAGATCATGATTCTTAAGTATTTATATTCACCAGCTTTCAAGTTCCTTAAATAATTATATACATGTATACAAATGGTATACATTATATGCTATTAATAAAATTGTGTGTCATATATATGACTCCACATAATATTGCATTTATACTGTATGTGGTAAATGAATGTTCTATTTTACCAGTTTCTTTGAGGGTCACAGTATAGTCACATTTTAATGTTACACACAGTACTTTATTTGGGAGACACACTGAATCTCCACAAACACAGTTATTTTGTGGCCTGGGTGAGAGATAGGACAGCATCTGTGAGCCTTCTGTATGCAGACATACAGAAAGACACGTCTTCTTCCACGATTAGCCCTTCTTGAAGAAAAGTTCCCACTGTGCTGGAGTTGCTCTGCCCTCTGCTCTTGTAGATACTCTCGCTCCTGTTTTGTCTTGGTCTTTCTAGAAGGGTCCCAGACCCTACTTTCACCTAGAGCTTTTCTTGAAATTCTTCACAAAGCATGGCAGGACCACATTACTTCATTTTAATGGGGAGAGGACACAGAGGTGAGCCAAAGGGAATAAAAAAATGTTTTCATTTTTTTTCTCTGTCACCCTGTAAAGGCCATGCCTTCCTTCTTTTGCCATATTTTTTTGTTTCTGACATTAAGGCACTGCAGAAAAGAAGGTGTATCTAAACGTTGACCCTGCATTTTACACTTTCTGGAGTGATTGCAAGTGGGTAAGGAACTCGTCATACTCTTCCAGTCTCACCATCAGATCACTGTGAGTGGGATCCAAGTAGCAAGCCAGCTTAATGCTGCTGAGGAAGTTTCCATTGGTAGTCCTTAGTGCTTTACGGTTTACATACAGCCCTCACAGTCGAGGGAGGGAGTGGCATACCTTTGTTTTTCTCCATTGTTGTGAAAGACCCCAAGCACTGAAATGTGTTGGCAAGGGCTGATAAACGTACCAGGCCAACAAGTATGTGTGCAAACTAGATTTGATTCTTACTCTTAATCCAGCAATTAAATTTATGCTTGACTGAGAAAAGTAGGCAAAATAAAAAGGTGACAAAACTACCTTTGCTGTTTTACCTTTTGTAGTCAGTAATATGATGTGGTGGTACTTGTAAACACGAAGTGAAAAATCTCAAGAACTGTGAGTCCTTTTTTAGATGTTTTCTTTTGTATTTGGTATGTAGCTTCAGTGCACACTAAGAACAAGCAAAACACACTTACACAGAGGGAGGAAAGTACTTGCTCGTTAGTCTTTATTGGGGAGCAGCAATCTGCTAGTTTACAGTGGTTTTTTTTGGGTGGGTTGTTCTCAGTGATGTAGATGGCAGTGGTTCACCACATCTGCCGAGATATTAGTAATATAGCTTTGTTTGTCATAAGAAAGGTACTGTGTTTTTTCATGATTTTTTTTAATGAACTGACAGAACAGTAACTATCCAGAAGATTTATGAAGGTTCATCTGTTTAATAACAAGAAGCATGTATGTTTCAGAGACTCATACATAACTATTAAATATGGTACATTATTATCTGTTTCCGACCTTGCCAAGGGTCACTGAGCTCAAAGAAGTACAGGAAATACAAAATTCTTCTGAAAGTGTTAATCCTGTTTTCCAATTTTTGAAAAACAAGAGTTTAATTTGTATTAATGGAATGAAGTCTTTTTCTGCAAGAAAAAATGTTGTGCTTTTTAGTAATTGAGATGATTCTTGTGTGTCCTGTTCCTTTTCTACCCTGAGAAAGGCCTGATCACCAGCATTTCAAAATTTTCTGCTGCATTCCAGTAATTCTGTCTGTTTAGTGCTTTTCCTTTATTCTTGGTTACATAGCTTCTGCTCTGGCATTTTTCTTTAGTTACTTCTTTGGAGATGCTATTTTAGGAGGGAAGCAACAATTCTCTCTTCCTTCAGCAGAAGTGTTTGCAGCTGACTCTAAAAAGGCAAACAAATGCTAACTAAAAACAATACATTTGTTGTATATTGCTTCTATTCCGAATTATTTGCGATGTGAAAAATTCTTACGTTTTTCTCTGGCTTCTAATGCATATTGTGTCAGTTACCATCATGCAGGTAACCACTGTATCATCATGCCATCATCTCTAGGCCAGGATCAGTTCTGACAGGATAGCGATTACTTATACCAGATGTTGGTGTAATTGAGACAAATTCCTATTTAACAGGATGTAAAGACAGTAATTTAGTATTGGTGAAACCAATTTTTCCTCTGTATTTTTTCCTTTTTCACTTTATTTTTTCATTTTGTTTTTTAGGGAATGTGTGTGGTTTTCCATGCTAGTACCACTCTTTAAGAACTTTTTAAGTTCTTCAACTAGCTGAAACACATTCATGCAGTCCATATTGATTTTTTTCCTCTACACACTTGTCTGTAACACTAAACTACCCAACAGACCTTTCAAATAATTAAATTACAGAAATCAGTTGTGTTATAACAAGTCTTACAAATGGTTTATAATAAAAACTCCCACCGTTCCAGAATAAGTTCATAAGCTCTACATGCAGTGAAGCCCAATATGGTAATTATTTACTTTTTTGTGCACGTATCTTTGATAATTAGGACTGAAATTTTCAGAGTAGCTTTTAATTACATTCAAACTCTGACATCTTTGAACACGTAATTTCAATTATTGCTTTCAAGTATGGGCAGTGAAAGAAAAACTTAAAATCTTTTTGTTCTTTATTGATAATTTTTCACAGCGTCATCTATCTTTATATTAGTGCTGGTAGCATGCATTCTGTGTAAGATAAAACCCTGTGGTTACATTGCTCTTTTTTTAAATAATGGTGATGTATGCAAGAGAGTTGGAGTGTCAGTTGGGGATTTTTTTGGAGGGGGGGAAGCTTCCAATTTTCTTTTTTATTCTTTTTTTTTTTTTTTGTCAGGAATTCTGATATGCTCTCTTTAGTTCAACCCTAAGACATTTTTCAGTTGATTTGATGAAACTTGGTATATACTGTTGCAAGAGTAATTTTATATTGCACTTGTTAAATATGACATTAACATATGTCAAGTAAATCACCCACCAGTTAAAGTTTTAGTTTTAGGGGAAAGTGGGACAGCTAGTCATACCAAACCATTCTAGATACATTTATTTTGCTCTGCAGCAAAGTGAAGGCTTTTGAATAAATGTGATAGTTGAGATTAAGAGTCAGGGAAAATGAAAACATTATGCGATCATTCCGAACATACTGACTTAGCTGCAGAAACTACAGGTAATACGGTTCTTTGCATGAGCCAGGGCTTATCCAACCCTTAGTTTTCTAATCCTTACATTGAAGGAAATTTGAATAATTCAGTTCCAGGAGTAGCATAACTACCACCATATCTGTTTAACCTGGTGTAAATTATCAAGTATTAACAGCAAAATTGTGAGCTGCTTCAGGAATAAAATTTTTCAGCTTTAGTAATTTTTAAGAATGTATTTTGGTTATCTCTAAATCTGTACATAAGAAAACATTTTGAAATGTAGTATGAACAAAAGATTTGTGTGTATTTTGTGAAGTGTAGGTTCAGAATTAAATGAACAGGGTTTTGAGCTTTAGAACAAATTGAAGAAAACTTGCAGAATGGTTCTTCTGAACATTTTGCTGTCTAAATCTCTGCAGCTCTGAAGATTTCTGCTGAGTATCTTTCAGATCTGTTGTTAATTCAGGTAGTTGTAAGCCTCTATGTCCCAAAAGCAGAGCACTGAACAGAGCTGAGTTGCAGGCTTGGGAGTCTGAGAAGCGTTTAAGCCCTGGCAACTTTTCCTCTGTCCGACTGTAAAGGCAGTGAAGTTCCCTCAAGTAAGAAAAGCCTATATCTTTTGAATTTTTTTGAGCATACGTAAAACCAGAGTCAGTAAATCCAGGGTCTCCAGTCTTCCCAGACATCAAAAAATCTAGATAAGGGAACTGTATTTTAATGGCCTTACTGAGTTGGACAAACCCACATTATTTAGATTAATGTTATCTGTCAACAGCAAGTGTTTTTGGAGAAACTACAGTATGGGTAGTTATCTCACTGTGTGTAATTCCCTGCAGCATCAGTAATGACCACTGGCAGATAAAGGAATGTGAGTCATTAATATTCCTGTGTCAGAATTGGCAGTGAATTCCAGTGTGTCTGCTAGATTGCTTAAGAACATGTCTGCATACTTCAAACTTTTATTAGACGTACATATTGTAATCCCAATATAGGAAAGGTCTTTGGGAAAAAGGAAGAAGGAACATGATACAGAAATGTTAGGGTTTTTTTTTTTTT